>CM031386.1:39630462-40057962 GCA_018350135.1 Citrus trifoliata | reverse complement strand
GGTGTTCTGAAGAACAGTTCTTTACAAATCCGCCAAGCAAAGACCCGTCGGAGAAAGCAAAGACACAAAATCAAAAGGCTTTCCAACCTAATAGAAGCTTCTTATTAGTTATCACTGGCTGCAGGCTCCAGCTGCAGCAAATTTGGGCGACTCCTATTACCTAATCTATTGTTATGGCTTCTACAGTCTCTACTCAGATGCGGCTGCATAGCCCCGCCCTCATTTTCCAGGTTAGCACTCCAATAATCTCACCCTACTTTTTATATTGTAACTCTAAATCGATTTCATGTAACATTTAACCCAAGTAAGCAAAACGTTGAAAAACAAAAGTTTGAACAAGAAACAGTTTACCTTGGGACACGCTGATACTCGCTCCTTGATAGTTCAGAGACATGTTCACATACCCAAATAGCTCGAAGTCTCGCAGTCTCTGGTAATGCCAATTGGGTTCGTTGTATTTGGTCTGTTTATTTTTTAGGCGTGTTTGATTGTACGATGATTCCCACTTGGCCCACCTCATTAATTGCATTCAGTGTGCACACATTGATATGTCAATTCTCTGTCTTTACTGTTTTATTGAAATATAGCTGTGTAAAACTTAAGCCCTGGAGAGATGGATAACAATCCAGTTCAGCCAACTGAGCTGAGTAAATGATTCCCGTTGACTCCTCAGAATGCAAGTTTTCAGAGTTTGAGATTTACCCTGGATGTTGTTCAGACTACTATATTTTTATAATCTCGCATTTGGTGCTGGATTTCTTGTTTTACATTCTTAATTCATTACAAAATTACTGTCTGCACATGGCTGCTGGATTTCTTGTTTTGCATTCTTAATCCATTAAAAAATTCCATCTGCACATGGCCTTTAATTATTGTAGGGTCTACAACTTGCACATTGGTGATTCATTTTCTTGAGGCTATACTTAGCTTAGCAAACATGACTCATGTGTATTTGCTTAAATTATTGAAAGTTCTCACTTTCTCCATTAATTATACATTGTCTTGGCTCTATAATTTGCAAATACAATTTGTTAAGGTGACCAGTGGTCTGTACAGAGCTGAATGTCCCCATTTTCTTTAATGGTCGGGTGTACATTACTTTGTGGCGTACTAAGATTAAGATATTCATAGCATTATTTCAAAGTCACATTCTAATTTGACCTTTTCCTTAGGTTGTTTTCTCTAATTGGAAATAGTTCTTCAATTGTTTTCAAATGTTCATCATTTTTTAGAAAAGATTAGTCAAAACTTAGGTCTTGTGATTTTGCACAGAATATGTAACTTTATGATGAATAAGATGGAAGATAGAATTGAGGTATGGTGAATCTAGAGTGTGCCATTTGCATAGTGATCATTTGGAATAATAACGATTCAAGAGTTTTGTTCTTATAAACTTTATTCATAGTTTTAAGACATTCCTTGCTTAGGCCAGGGAATCATCTGCATTGCAATCCTTAGTTAAGAAAGTAGAAGCATGAGAAAATGATCGAACTTGATATGTCCTGCAAAATTGCTTAAATAGCTAGCAGGTTAAATGAGAATTTTATTTCATCCTGCTTGATTCATCTTGACTAGCGTTTCTAATTTGTGGATTGGTTTTCACTTCAGGGCAGTTATAGCCAAGGTGTTGCAAATGTTTGTATGCTACCTATGATGTCTAGCATTACAAATTCGCAGTCAGGTCATTGCCCAGCTTCTACTTTGAAGTTGTCTGGAAGAGCATTGACATCAAGATCCCACTATGCATCAAGCTTTCCTATCGTACAGCTTTCTAAAGCACCTTCTGTTAAGTATCGAAGAATGTTCTGTGTCAACTCAATGGCAAAGGTTAGTGAATTTCTTTCAACTATTCAAGCCCAAAAGTGAGTCTGTTATTGGTATGATTAACAAGCAGGGGATCGAACATTTTTCTCTGCCTGTAGCTTTTGGCATTTATTAAGTATTTTCAGAGTGGTAATGGTAATGCCATTACAATCTTTGTAAGAAATCATGTTGAACCCTGTCTTAAAATACTCACTCCTATGAATTTCATTGACACTTTTCTCATTGTCCTTCTGAGATTTTATGTATTTGTATCCATTGTGGCATAACGTTTTTCTGAATTTTATAGTCTGTTCTGATGTGTTTGATGGTCTGCTGTTACCTTACATATTTACTTGATTGATTTTAGGATGTAGAGCTGCAAGCAAAAGTGACAACCAAAGTTTTCTTTGACGTAGATATTGGAGGTAAACCTGCAGGTAGAATAGTAATGGGCCTTTTTGGAGATGTTGTTCCGAAAACAGCTGAGAACTTTCGTGCACTGTGTACAGGTAAGCTTTGCTTAACAGTCCATCCTGTTTTTGAAGTGACTTTTTAATTACTATGCATCAATAAACATCAATATTAAAATATCAAGCAGGTGAGAAAGGATATGGTTACAAAGGATGCTCCTTCCACCGTATTATTAAAGATTTTATGATCCAGGGAGGGGACTTCACTGAGGGAGATGTAAGCTCTGTTCCTCTTTTCAACCTCTCATTTATTTCTTGGCATACAAGATATGTGCTTTATTTAGCAGTGCTGATTGCTGAGCAGAAACTTTGTTTGTTTTTCGCTAACTGTAGGGAACTGGAGGCATCAGTATTTATGGTTCCAGCTTTGAAGATGAGAGCTTTGTCTGTAAGTTTGCAATATCCTCAGTATTGTGCTTCTTCCCCATCTTCATTACTGTAGTAGGGATATTTGGAATTTAAGTTGAACATCTAGTCTTTTTCTTTGAAGGTAGGGGGTGGGTGAGGCCCAAATTAATTTTTTAGCCCTTTACTTTGCCCAAGATTTAAATTCGGGGTGGCTAGCCAAATAAAGTTTCTCGGAAACCAATCGATCAAGCCCCTGGGGGCAGTTGAAGAGCTAGTCTGATTGCTAATATATTATGGTTACTTTTGGCAGTGAAGCATGTTGGACCTGGAGTATTAAGCATGGCCAATGCAGGTCCTAATACCAATGGGAGCCAATTTTTCATTTGCACAGTGAAGGTGAGATGGCAGCTTTGCTTTTTTTGTTGATTATATTTCTAGTTTCATGCTTCCACTTTTGCAGTCAAATTGATCACATAGTATCAGAAAATCTTGTTTTATAGGCTATTTGAAAATCCAAATCATCCTTTGATAGAACTGATGGATTTGTGGCAACCATCTTAGAGTTTTAGCTATGGCTGTTGTTTGTTGTCTATACCTATCAATTGTGAAGGTCTACTTCATTATTTTATACACCGTCAGCGCAAAGACAGTAATGACAGTATGAAGACACAAGATACAAGATTATGGAGCTGAATGCCTTGTCTGGTTAACTGTATAATATTTTTGGTTTTTTTATCACAATATTCGATAATGGTTGACATGCAGGTTATTGTATCACGAATTGGTTATCTTGTATATAATCTTGTTAATTTTTATTCTGTAGACACCATGGTTGGACAACCGCCATGTTGTGTTTGGACTTGTCATTGATGGAATGGATGTTGTGAGGAAACTTGAATCTGTAGAGACAAGCAGGACAGATTACCCAAAGGTGCCATGCAGAATTATCAATAGTGGAGAACTACCATTAGATGCCTGATCTGCCAGCTCTGATATCTTACCACAACCATAAAATACGACTTTTGTAATTCATCACTTTTGTGGAGCCAAATGGTTTTTGTAACTGTTATCTACATGAAAGCATGTTCCGCTTAGTTGAATTAGCTGAGAAACTCAAGAATAATACTCGGTAAGCTCATGGTAGAGCTGGATATGTACTATTGCTCGGTTGAAAGTTGAATGTATATGTGCAGATTCCACTTGTAGTAAACAGTCAATAATACAACAGAGCGCTAATTTTGCAATTTCAAGTTTGTATTTATTGGTAGTTGTTCCCGGTACCCGGGGGCTACTTACATGAGTGTTGTCTGCAATATAAAGCCACCTCACTATATTTGATTTTCTTTAGACAATCTAGAGGTTTGGTTTGATCTTAAGATGCATCCTTGAAATACTTTTACAAACCACCACCTATGCAAGGACTGCGGTCTCAACTGCAGCTGGTTGAATGACCTGCTCAAGCTGCTCTCCTTCACCTTCCCATATTTCGGGTATTGCCTCTTTGATGTTGTGAATGCTGTTCAAGGCATGGTCTGCTGGTGGCACCAGAACTGAGCTCCCCACCTGCCACAATTTTTACTCACTTATTACTCTCTCTCTCTCTCTCTCTCTCATATATATGTGTATATATATATATATATATATATTCAGGATTCATCCATGTTGCAGGGAAGCTGAATTTGCTGCTACACGTAACAAAGAAAAAGGTTAACTTACAATCACGGTATGAAGACCTGCTGCCTTTGCGCTTGCAATGTTTCGAGCACTGTCGTCAAAGAAAATCTGCAGGAGACGAAAATGAAAGTATTTTTATTTATAAATAAAATGTTCAAAATTTTCCGAGATAATTTAAAGAAGGAAAACACATTACTGTTTTCTTTGGGTCAACATTTGCGATCCTAATAGCAGTTTCAATAGCTTCCAGTGAGGGTTTACAGAGGATCCTTTGGTTGGAGCTGAAACTGTTGTTCTCAACTACGTCCGTGTTGTCGGCCGGTTGAAGACGGGGGTTAATAGTTTCAAAGCATATGATGCCTTCAAAACAATCTTCCAAGCCCAACCTGCCGAGAACTTCCATTGCATGCTTCTGATCAGCATTGGTGAAGATCTGGGAACACCAACAATCATTTTAGAATCGCCCTGTTATGGTGCAATTCAGAGGAACTTCTCTGTTAAACCGAAACAAGTCAGAGTTTGACATACTGTTTTTCGCTGTGGCATGGAAAGTAGAAGGTTTCTTAATACTGGATCAGGCTTCAGCTTTTCGTAAGGTAATTTTCCGTGGACAAAAGCATGAAACTCATCATTGTCAAATTCATAACCAACAGCCTGAAATTTGATACTGAGACTTTCAATTTGTCCTGAAAAAAATAACAATAATAATAATAATAATAGAAATCTAGAACCAGATACATTACCTTAAGACCGGCCATTGTTGTCCCGTGTTCCCGGTACAATTCCAAACACATCCTGGGTACTTCACTTTCATCTATGTGCAAGTGTTGCGACATGAACTCTAAAATCAAAATTACTCGGTGTCACAAGTCTCACATAGCTGTAGCAGTGTTAACATCAATATATCATAATCAGGGTTGTGATTGTATGGTACTACTACCTTCTATGTTCCTACGGCAGGCCAAGTTAAAACCAGTGCTCAATGGGTATAAAGTGTCATCCAAATCTGCAAAATATGTTTAGTTTTTCACAAATTAGTGCTTCTCTGTGAGCATTTTTGTGCAATTGCAACCACCTAGATGCCTTGGAACAGCCGATGATCAGAAACCGGGACGAAAGCTCGAACAAATGTTTGTTTAAACACAATAGAACCTTCATTAAATAATGATTTTGCCAGTTTTGATTGGGGGCGAACATGCCAAATAAATAGTCTGATAAATTTATAAGATAATAAATCATAAACAAAATTAAGAAAAAAAAAAATTCTCTTATGCTTGTTGTTATATAAATTAATAATTCACTAATTTGAAATTAAATCTACATCATATAATGCAAAAAGAAGTTTTACAATAAGTAATTTCAATATCAATTAGCTAAGTGTTTCTTCATTTCTTTGCGTCAAATAGGCTCTACAGTAGAACTATCATTTTAATATAGAAACATAAAAACTTACAAAAATCTCATCACTATCAATTTAAGGAAACTAATTGCTAAACATACCGAAGAGCAGGCACTCGTAATTGGCTGCAGTTGTCCTTCCCATGGTATCCATCTTCAAGGCCGGACCTGCAAGGAAGCTCCAAAAGATTGGAACAAATCCTAATGAAATCAGAATAAAATCGATGGAACTAAAGAGAACGAAGACCTAATGAACCCATCAGAAAGTGATATGAGTTGTTGGGCAGGGGAGAAAAACTCAAAGCTTTCAATATATGGACCAATCAACTTAGTGTTTCCCCTTTTTAAACGGGCAGCATATTCATCAGATTCATGTACATTATGGTGATTGATGAAAGCAATGAAGCACAGTACTCTTTATCAACCACAAATTATGATAGAAATAATTATAAGTGACTATAAGAATAATTAATATACAAGCCTAAAACACATCAAAAGATTATGTGGTGCCAAGAGCAGACTACCTTCCTTCAATTTACAAAATGATTATAACAGCTCTGATGAACGAACCAGTAGTGCGTCTTAGTTGCCTATTTATACGAATTCAAACATGACCTACCCATTAAGCAATGTTGCGAATGATGTCGGTAAAAACATCTGGTGAGGCGGCAAGCATAGAGTTTGTTCACTTTATTATTGTTCTGAATTTTGTTTAAAATGTTATCATGTCTTCTGTTACCGGTCACTGTATGCGATCGTGTCATCCCATTAATACCCAAGTGGGTGTGTTTGATTTCAATTTAAAAAAAAAGAATATGCTGCGTGATCCAATGCATGTTGGTGACTACCACTCTTTATCTTACTTTATTTGTGAACCATGCATCAAGACTCATGCTTCCATTGCAATTACTCAAAACACAAATGGGTAATGCAATCAAAGCAAATGGGATGATGTACGTATAATTTTTTTTTAATCTAGTAAAGAAACTGGGAATTGATTCCAAAATGAAAAATGGGCGAGATTATAGACCAGTGGGGAGTTTTAAGAATATATATGAGAATTATTCTTTTCGAAAGTTACCGGGGAATATTAAGTAAAGCCACAATAGATAATAAATTAATGTCGGTGGTGTAACTTGACGTGTATCAAAAACAAATATTCGTTTTTGCAAACTAAAAGTGCTCATCTGTTGCTTGGATTTAGCTGTCTGTTCCAACTTCTAAATTGATTCCTCAGTTTGGCACACTAGGCACTGATTGAGAAACTTGTTAATAGATGCACATCAGCATGGCAGCTCAAGAACTCCTAATTAACTCTCTCAACATGATTTGAGCCTTACGTACGCATTATTTACTCTCAAATATTTATTTTTAGTCGTAAGTATTTATTTTTAGTGTATCTTTAGGTCCACTCAAAAGATCTCTTATTATTTGAAGGGTGGTGATTTCTTATAAGCTCATCATTCACATATTTTTCAAGCGATGTAGAATGTCTAACTAAGAGCTTTATATTTAATCAATCCTTTTAGCAATTATGATCGTATCTTTGTTTGGTTCGATCAACATTTATTATGTTATCTTTCATTATTTAAAAAAAATAAAAATAATTACAATAAAACAAGTTAATATGTGATTTTGTAATTGCTATGTATTATTTTATTGGATTAAACTGTGGTGCAACTATGGTACCATGCCACAGTTACACCCAACCGTTGGATTTCCACTTATTTAAGTGAACCCCACTTATTTGAGTGGATCCAACGACTGGTGCAACTGTGGCACGGTACCATAATTACACTGTAGCCTGACCCAATTTTATTTATCACATAATGAATGAAAATATAACTATTGCTCAATGCCAACAGAATAATCAAAACTTTCAAGTTTTAAATTTGTATCAACTGATAAAAAAATAATTCTTAATTAGAAGATTCCGTTATTAATTTGTTAAAAACAAAGCTTGCTATTAATGAAGAAGACTTGTCGTCGAGATACAAAATGTGTGGGCCCCGGAACAACAAACCGATGTCCACTCTATAAACAGACCCATTATATTTTGGGCTCATGGAAGAGCCCATCCATTAAACCGACCCAAGCAAATGGTGTCACCAAATGAGTAGCGCTTATAGCACCCTTCAAATACCCTCTTAGGAGCCCCATCTTATTTGCAGTTAACTGTATGCTCGGGTCTTCTACTCACCCTTACCTTGAAAGAAAGGGGTGCATTTAGCACTGCTCTTTCCTGGAAAGGACAATCCACTGTTGTCCAAGCTTCCTGCTTCTCGCTCGGACACAACGCTTCACACTTGGCCACTAAATTTTTCTGTTAGAATTTTAAAATGATTCACTTTCCGACATACACGTATCACATATAACACAAAACAAAAAATGCAATTGCAAGAATCAGAAATTAAAATCAAAATAAGGAACCAAATTTGAATTTCGCAGCCAATTTGCGCGCGCATAAATGAGTTGGTTAAACGAAGTAGGTAAGCTCATCAACGGCCTCTCTCTTGTGGCCAAAGAAATCACCAAACGGTCACAAGCACTCCAGACCGCAAGAACGGGAGATGTTGAAACCCTAATTTCTTCATCTCTCAAGAAAGCCTTGGTTTCGGCCACCGAAATATCGGGTCTCACAAGAGGAACGGTTCGCGAGTTCACAAACCCTAAGCCGAAAGAATCCATCGTTTATTTTAACGATTCGTCTGACGTGGCACAGTCCGCACCATCTACTGATAAAGATGGCGCCGTTGATCAATTTGCAGCGTCGGTTAGAGATGTTTCAAATGACGGGGGGGAATTGGATGGGGAAAATGAAGCGAAGGTTCTTGAATCTTCTGTAGAGAAAGAAAGTTTGGTGAAAGAATTTGAGTCCATTGATTTGGGTGATAGGGTTGTTGTGGACATAGAAGGAGAAGCGACCGCGAAGAGGCGGGGGCCGAGAGAAAGAAAAGTTCCTTCCACGCCCTTTTCTAGATTACTCGGGTGAGTTGTTTTATTATTTGTTCAATTGCTCTGTTACAGAAATGTGTTGTAAAAATAAACAACTCTAATGTAACGTCGGAGAATAATTTTAGTGAAGTTGTTTGCATATTGATGCTTAATGTAGAAAATCATTAATTCTGAAGTTGTATCATATGTTCTCTAGACTTTATTCCCTAACAATACTGTGTTGTAAAAATAAACAACTCTAATGTAACGTCGGAGAATAATTTTAGTGAAGTTGTTTGCATATTGATGCTTAATGTAGAAAATCATTAATTCTGAAGTTGTATCATATGTTCTCTAGACTTTATTCCCTAACTAGTATTGTTAAACTTCTAAAAGGTTTGCTGGTTTAGGAGCTGGTCTTGCTTGGGGAACAGTTCAGGAATCTACCAAGAGAATCATGTATGGTACACCGAGCTCTCAAGACAAGCAATCTGCAATTTCTCCATTCTTATCTGATCAAAATGCAGAACGTTTAGCTTATACACTATGTAGAATGCGTGGAGCAGCACTCAAGATTGGGCAGATGTTGAGCATACAGGATGAATCTCTTGTTCCTGCCCCGGTTGGTAGTTTTTTTTTACTTTTATTTTAATGTGTAATTGATCTCAGGGGGTTCACTATATTACTAAAGCAATAAATATTAAGAAAGAATTCTCTAGAATTTCTCCTTGAATAATTTATCTTCTCTAAAAAGGCACTCCTGTAGCTTTTAGAATTTGTCAGCAGTTAGAGCTGAAGCAACATTAAAGTTATAGATTTTACTAGCTCTGTTATGGCTTACGTAAGTATTTAGGAATGAAACAATGCAGTTAAATGTTTAGCATGGAGATTAAGCATATTGACAGCTTGGAATGCTGCTGCAAAACATATTCTACTGGGTTCAGGACTTGTGAGCACAACTTATTTTCAACTTGTTCGGTCTTTGGCCTGGCACTGAAGTGCAGAGAACACTTTTTTATGATGTTTACTATTATTATTTGTTTATTTATTTTTCTCTGCACTCCACAGCACTTATATTATAGTCTCACTATTGTTACAACATCTTTTATTGTTGTCTTATAGATCTTGGCTGCTCTGGATATCGTCCGTCAAGGTGCAGACGTAATGCCAAGGTGGCAGCTTAATCAAGTTTTGGATGCTGAATTAGGTTCTGATTGGCAATCAAAGTTGACTAGTTTTGATTATGAACCAATGGCTGCTGCAAGTATAGGCCAGGTGATGCAATACGGCTGCATTTCCATTTTCCTGTGCAACTTATCGTCCTAGGTTTTTGAAGTTCAAAAACATAGAAATCTTTCTCTCTGTTATCCACCTAATCTTTATTATGCATAATGAAGAGTAGGAGTTCTAGTTCTCGTGGTTATAAACTTTTGAAAATGGGTTGGACGTGATTAGTCAAATGTTATTGTTTATAGCAATGATTTTATACAGACTTTATCAACTTCTACTAACATAAGGCCCTTGCTACTTCTCCTGCCTCCACCTTTGTTATTTTTGTTCCTCATTTTCCTTTTACATGATTTATTCCTTGGTTAATTTTGGTTTAGTTGGTAGGTTTCTTTTTCTGATATTCAAAAAGTGAGTTGCTTTTATATATTAAAAATATTTCTTCACGATATTTAAAACACTGCACTTGACCTTGTAGTAGTGGCAACAATTGTAGGTCCATCGAGCTGTCACAAAGGATGGTATGCAGGTTGCAATGAAAATTCAGTATCCTGGTGTTGCAGATAGTATTGAAAGTGACATTCAGAATGTAAAAATTTTGTTAGATTATACAAATCTAATTCCAAAAGGGCTTTATCTTGACAGTGCAATGAAGGTATGTACCTTTGTTTGAATGTGCATTTTTAATTGCTGTTATGTCAAAATCATTTGAGTATTGATACTTACATTAATGCATGAGAGTAGCTCACATAATTTTGGATTTTACAAACCCTCCTGATTTCCTTTTTTGCTTTTTCTTGACCTCAAAAAGGAGAAAATAAATATATAATATGCTATGATTGTGTGATCCTCATGTATTCCTGCTCGTCACTGAGTTGCATGCTTCTAGTTCAATTGTATATTTGCATTAATCCCTTCTGTTCCACAAACTAGACATGGAGGGTTTTGTTCAAGCCCTGAAAAATAAATAAATAATTAAACTGTTGAAATTTCACGTGTATTTCTTTGCAGGTGGCAAGAGAAGAATTATCACGTGAATGTGACTATGAACTGGAGGCAGCCAATCAGAAACGCTTCAGAGATGTGCTATCAAATGCAAAAGGGTTTTATGTCCCATATGTTGTGGATGATACTTCTAGCAAAAGAGTTCTAACTACAGAACTTGTTTCCGGTAACCTTAGTATTTCATTTGTGTTACTCCTTTGCTTAAATTACAAGATCATTTTATCTGATAACGTAAACAATATATTCGTTGATCTTTGGTCATTGAAAAAGTATTGACTACATGAAAACAGTTGTTGTGGGGACTATTGCCTGATTGGATGAGTTACCTGATTTTAGGAACTTCATAACAAGGAAATAACTCTCTCTCTCTCTCTCTCTCTCTCTCTCTCTCTCTTTCTATTTCTTTGGTCTTTTGGGCTGCGGGTTTTTTTTGGGGGGGGGGGGGGGGTGTCACGCCGGTGGGGGATGGCCATTGAAAAAATATGGGACTACATGAAAACTGTTATTGTGGGGACTACTGCTGGATTGGATGAGTTAGCTGATTTTATGAACTTCATAATGAAGTAATAGCCTCTTCTTCCTTTCTTTTCCTTTGTATTCCTGGGTGTCTCTGTGCGTGTGTTTGTTTGTCGGTAATGAGTCATTTGAGTTGCATCTGATTGTCGTTTTTTGTATTTCCTTTGAGTACTGGATGCAATTTATCTAGTGCAAGTGGTCACACTTACCTTATCTGCAGAATAAGTGCTGCCTTCTATTTTAACTTTTTGTTGAAGAACATTAAAAGTAACATGGCTGATGGTTGGTGCCATTAGAATAATAAGTTGATTAGTAGAGTAGTACATCTTTTAAAGTTTACTGTTTAGTTGAAATGATGTTTATTTGCCACAGGCATACCAATTGATAAGGTGGCACAACTAAGCCAGGAAACTCGAAATTATGTTGGGAAAAAGTTGCTGGAACTCACTTTAATGGAGCTTTTTGTCTTCCGGTTCATGCAGGCATGTTTTCACTTCCTCCACGCCATTTTTTTAATTACTTTCTTTTTGGTGTTTGGCTGCATCAGAGGAAAGTTTTTGTTGTTAGTGATATGGATTATTTTTAGTTAGGACGGTTCCGGTGTAGATTCAAATCTACAAGTTTGATAGCTTCCATAATTACCTGCTTTCTTGCATCTTTGCTAATATTAGAGATGGCTTAGCTTTCTCCCGTGGATCTATATTCTTAAAGAAGGAAGTTGCTTAAATCTGTTACCTGAACTTAATAAAGGTGGCAGGATACATGCCCTAGAAAAGGGAGGGTTGCTAGCATCTTCTGGTGAAATATTTAATAGGTGCTCAACTTGACTTTTAACTTGTTCTTAATCAGGTTGGATTGAGGTTACGTATAACTTAACCATTTCTGATAGCATCCAACTGATATATATTTTTAACCAATCAAATTGGAAGAGCTAAGGTTTAGATTTTGCTGTATTTAGAATTGATCTATTTCCAAATGAAAGTCACCTCTCTCTCAGAGTCAGAAGTAATCTGACCTGGTGTATTTCATGATTTTTCTGTATTTTGTGCTTCTGCTTCATGATTCTTTATTTTGCAACGTAATTGTTCTATGAAACAAAATCCAGTATCTTATAATTTCCTCCTAATAGTTTATTTTCTTCTGTTGTGTGTTTTCTGGTGCAGACTGATCCCAATTGGGGTAACTTCTTATACGATGAGGCTACAAAAACAATCAATCTCATCGACTTTGGAGCAGCTCGGGCATACCCTAAAAGCTTCGTCGATGACTATTTGAGAATGGTATATTCTGCTTCCCATGCACTTGCGAGTAACTAAGGTTTATGTTAAGTTACTCTAACCTAGGCTTGTGTTATCAACTAATAGGATGTTGACACGAGTTTGTTATAAAATAACTGAAACCTTGGCCGATTATCCTCTGGTTTATAAAGTAACTAAAATAGTTGGAATTTGACTTATTATTTTTTAACTGTCCTTTGACCTGGAGCTCAGTCCTGTGCTAATAGCTTCTACATGTACTTTGATCAGGTTGTTGCATGTGCAAATGGTGACAGAGAATCAGCGATTGAGATGTCTCGAAGACTAGGGTTCCTCACTGGAATGGAAAATGAGATAATGTTAGATGCTCATGTTCAGGCTGCATTTATAGTGGGAATGCCATTTGCAAAACCAGGTGGCTATGACTTCTGTGCCAACAATATAACCCAAAGCATTTCGAGCCTTGGGGCAACGATGCTTAGGCACAGGCTTACACCACCCCCTGATGAGGCTTATAGTCTTCATCGGAAGCTTTCTGGTGCTTTCTTAGCTTGTATCAAGATCAGGGCAGTTGTCCCATGTAGGGAATTACTACTAGATGTATACGAGCATTATCAGTTCGGTGAAGAGAGTGATGAGTTCTTGTCAAGTGGCTCAATATCATCATAGTATAATCAGTTTTGTTTCCAAAATTTTGATTGATTCGTACACGTGTAATAAGTTTGGGATGCAATTATCCATCCCATTATTGTATGAAATTATTTAATTCCACAAATTGGAGCGGGTTCGCAGTTTGCTGCATACAGTTGGGATTGAGCTATGCGGAGTATTTGATTTTTCACAATTTTTTGCCTGCCAAGTGAATCAGTGAAGATTCTGAATAAAATTTGGATTCAATTTGAGATTAAGATTGGACAATTGTATTTTAAAAGGTTACAGGTTTATAGTACTAAAGTGTTTAGTGAATATTTGTTGTTCTAATTTATAAGTTTAATTGATTTGATTTTATACTTATATGATAAAAAAATTATTTTATTTTTATTAATTTTGTGAAAATTAATATTTTAAAATTATGTTTACTTGTATACTATTAATCTTTTTGTAATAGTTACAGATTTTTTTTTTTCATGTTGTCTTTAAATTATACGATCAATTTAGGTGGTCTTGAAAATAATTCCATTTTCTTGATGAATGATTTATTTTTTAATTATTTTGAACTTCAAATATGTATTGACAGTCAAATGTTATTTATTTACTCGGCTCTAGTAAATATCTGGTGAAATTTATTGAATTAGGAATAATCTAAATATGGAATATGCCAAAAAAAATAAAAATTGGAAGAACCGATCATGTGCAATGTGCCTTCATTTTGTTAAAAAAATCAGTTAATTCTACTGTTTAGGTTGTTATTAACTTAAAAGATCATACTACCCTTAGTTTGATGTGAATTGAGTATGTAAGTACCAACATATCCTTTACAACTTACAAAATTTACATCAAGAAATAAAAAATTTATTGTAATAATATATATTTTTAAAAAATTATATTTAGACATTATCCAAACGAAATTGTAAAGCCAGCAAACTACTAAATGAGAGACGAAGCATGATATTCCAATGTGAAGAAGAAAATCAAACGGAAAACCATCAATGCATTACAAAATAATTCCAGTAATCCCACCGAAACAAACAAAACCCACGAATAAAGAAACTTAATCTAATTATACCAAACCCCTGACTCTAATTTTCAATGTGAAATTCTATTACAAAAAAGATCCAAATCAAGAAAACTCAATAAGAAGGACCTAAAAATAAAAAAAACTAAAGATATTAAAACCTAAATTAAATGATAGAGGCGGAGGAGACGGCGGCAGCTTCAAGCAGTGGTGTTGACGCTTTCGTGCAGCGGTGGAGGCGACGGTTCCAAGTGGTGGCAGATCACGCAGAGTGCAGCATTTTATTATTGCCGGTTCAAGACGGCGACAGGTCACGCCGACAACCGGTAGTAGTGAAAGGCAAGAAGAAGAAGAAGAAGAAGAGAAGAAGTATAAGAAGAAAAAAAGAAAGAAGAAGAATGAGAAGAAAAAAAGAACGAAGGACAAAAAGAAGAAAAAAAGAATGAAGGAAAAAAGGCGCGAAGAAGAAGACAAGAAAAAAAAAAAAAGGGAGAGAGAGATATATAAAAGATTTTTAAAAAAGGTGAAAAAGAGCTTTTTAAATTTTCATATATTAGTTTAATATTGTACTAAATTATTAGTTTACCCTTTTTTCAGTTAACGGTAAATTTGACAGAAATGGGGGGCGCGGTGCACATAGTCGAAAGATATGGGGGCGCGGCGTAAGATATCGAAACAACTGGAGGCTAACGCTAAATTTTCCAAAAGAAAAAGTGAAAGCTTTCATGACTCATGACGACAGCTGTAGTGGACCAAACACTAGGAAAACAGGAGCAGTGGATTCCAGGGGGCGTGCCTCGACCTTTTGAGTAAAAGAAATTCAAAAAAAGACGACAACGGTCTCCCAATCAATTTGACTTTTTTTACTACAATATTTTCAGGGAAAAAAAATAAATATATGTACATTTTTTAACACCACCAACGCAACGATCGTCGGTGAGAAAAAAACCAAAATAGGAAAGTGAAGGTGGAATGCAATCATTTACATTCCAAAAGAACCACAACCAGAATCTACAAGCGAAAACAACAAAGCATGGTCATTGTCATAAATTTGTTATAATCTCTAATCACATTTATTTATTTGTTGGTTCTAAGTAGCGGCGGGTGGTGCTCAAATTAGTATCGCCTAAAGAAAGCTAAAAGAAAATAAAGCCGATGTTGTATTTCTGCTTCGTGATTGTTTTGATCCACTCTGCGAGTGGCTTCTTCGAGGATTTGGATGCTCGAGAGACTTCGCTTTCTTACTTTGAAAACGATGCTGCTGCTGCGTCCGAGCCTCTCACGGTCCCTCTCACGCTTATTCAGGGAGCTGATTCCAAAGGAGCTGGTAACTTCTAACTTGTTTGTCTTTGTAAAATTATGTATTGAATTTTAATCTCTTCAATATTAAAATGGCGCAGTCTGTTTGGATGGCACGCTGCCTGGTTATCATATACACCGGGGTTCTGGATCTGGAGCAAACAGCTGGCTCGTTCATTTGGAAGTGTGTAATTCTTTTATATTATTACTTTTAAGTTTCAGCTACCAATCAGTTTTAGTGTTTTTTTTTTAATAATTTTTTCGTAGAAATTATTTGTGAGTTTTTTGGATGCAGGGAGGTGGATGGTGTAATACCATTAGAAATTGTGTGTACCGCAAAACCACTCGCCGTGGATCAGCAAAATTTATGGAAAAGCAGCTACCATTTACTGGCATATTGAGCAACAAAGCTGAAGAAAATCCAGGTACCCAACGTCTACATGCTTTAATTTTGCTCAAATTGTTTGTTAGCTTTCAATTTCATGAATAAATATGTGATTAACATCTTGCGGCTGCCTGTAGATTTCTTCAACTGGAACAGAGTAAAGCTGCGTTACTGTGACGGGGCTTCGTTTAGTGGAGACAGTCAAAATGAGGTTGATTGAATTACCAAACTTTGTCATTTCCTTTTTCCTCAAACTGTTATTACTTAGCAGTGCTTACAAATTTTCTGCAAAGAGCCTCGTCACTACCTACCAGTGGTGAGGTTAGATGACTTAAGTAGTAAACTCGTATATCAAATGGTTTTAGTGTGATATTATTGAATTAGCGTGTCTCTTTCTGCCTTTAATGGATGCACATCATACTTTTGAGTTGTTCTCATGTTTCGTTACTTTTCTCTCTTTTCAAAACATTCGTGATGATTTTAAACAAGTTTGCTGATTTGGTGGGTGTTAGGTTAATATTTCACTACTCAAATGGACCCTTAATGTTAGTGGTCTTTGGGGCCTATCGATCATAAACAGATTAATGGCAACGCTATTTAAAATTAGTGTAGCCAAACTCCCATTTTCTAAAAAACCGAACTCTCATTTTCTTCAAGGACTTATTTACCACGTGTTGCAGCTGAGGTAAATGTTACTGACTGTGCTCACATTTAGAGTAATTACACTTGCAGGGAGCACAACTTTATTTTCGAGGACAACGTATTTGGTTAACTGCTATGCAAGATTTAATGGCCAAGGGAATGCAGAATGCTGACCAGGTTTCCATATATCATTTGCCTTTTATTCAATACTTTATAATTAGCTTTGAATCTCATAATTATTTTATATGCACATCTATTCAGGCTCTTCTTTCTGGATGCTCTGCGGGAGGGCTGGCATCCATTCTTCATTGTGATGAGTTCCGCGATTTATTTCCTAAAACAACCAAAGTGAAATGTCTAAGTGATGCTGGAATGTTTCTAGATGCGTAATGATCTATAAAGCTGGTCTATTGTGATATCAATTGGCATTTATTTTAAATTTGAAAGACATTTCTCAGCTAACAATCTTCATTGATTATGTAGTGTTGATGTATCTGGTGGGCACACCTTAAGGAATATGTTTGCAGGCGTAGTTAGCTTACAGGTATCCCTCAAAATATTTTAGTATGTTTTGTTATTAAAAGTTGATCATAATAGAACATTTAAGGTTCTATTGTGACCCTTGAAAGACTTAAACTTTTGTTAAAGTTGTTCATATGCTTTAATTGAAATAAAAAGGTTTGGTTGATTATTTGATCATTTTGAACTTGTGATGTCTACTGCTATAACTCTTCAGTCTGGTTTATAACTGTGAATATTTGTTTGAATATTAGGAAGTTCAAAAGAATCTGCCAAGTACTTGTACCAGCCAACTGGATCCAACATCGGTAAACATCTGGATCCAACTTATTTCAACAGTAGTTATGAAACGTGACTTTATGTAGAGGACTAGATTATATTTACTTTCTTCTCTCTTTCTTTAGTGCTTCTTCCCTCAAAATTTGGTTGCAAATATCAAGACTCCTATGTTTCTTCTCAATGCAGCATATGATGCATGGCAGGTAAATTCCTATCTTATTTTCTTGACACTCTTGTGGCAATTCCTATTTTATTCTTTTGAAAATCTTGTGGCAATTCACATATCATGCACTAAACTTGGGCAAGAAGTTTCAGATATCATCTACATTAGTTTAGGAAAATATTCGTGATGCTACTTATGCTCTTCAGATATCTTCCCAAATGAAAAAATCCTAGCTATCTAGAAAAGAGGCTCTCATCTCGTATTGAGATACAATCAATGGAATTAACTCCCTTCCTTTTAACGTGAGAAGATCTTACCCAAGCCCAATTTCAACCTTATCCAGAACCAGTCTCTGTGCATAGCACAAAGCTTATATATGATATGTGGACTGGCTTGATTATCAGGTCCAAGCTAGTCTAGCTCCACCGACGGCTGACCCTCATGGTTACTGGAGTGATTGCAAATCAGATCATGCACATTGTAATTCATCGCAGATCCAATTTTTCCAAGGTAACTCTTCGGTTGCATTCTGGTTTGCTTTAGGTTCCGATCTCTGATCATCATAATGTAAATATAATCTTCAGTTTATTCCTATAACAGATTTTTTTCTTTCCTTTGTATGAAACAGACTTCAGGAATCAAATGCTCAATGCTGTAGAAGTTTTCTCGAAGTCCAATGAAAATGGATTATTCATAAATTCATGTTTTGCTCATTGCCAATCTGAGAGGCAAGATACATGGTATGCGGATGCTTCTCCTCACATCGGGGACAAGGTATGTCATTTCTATCATTATTTCAAACAGCAATGTCACAAAACTTATAATAGAGTATTCATGAATCTATTTGCAGTTTTTTTAAAATGGGCATTTATTTATTTTATTTTACCTAAGAATCTATATAAAATAGGGGAATTACCTTGACCTTCATGACAATTTGACTCAAATGAGTTGCCTTGTTAGAAGAAGTTGGGTAGGGTAAGCAACTATCTTATGAAGAATAATTTAGGCAAATAAAAGATGAGGGTGGTTAGGGAAGTACAAATACCAGGATTTGGAAAACTAGTACTTCGACTGCTAATGTGCTTATTTATTTTATGGAAACATTTAGGAAGCGGTCGGAAAATTATGATGTTCTGGATACTAATAATTACGCAGTTGATACATAGTTAAGATTATAGAAAAAGTCTTAAAATTTTCGACCATGTTAAATCACTCTAAAAGGTTGCTCATAAAGTTATTACTTGATAATGTCATATGTTAATTTGATTATGCTGTCAACATGTAGGGGATTGCAAAATCTGTTGGAGATTGGTATTTTGATCGAGCAGCTCTTAAAGCAATTGACTGCCCTTACCCCTGCGACAAGACCTGCCACAATTTAGTATTGAAGTGAGTGGAATTATTCTTGGCTCCACAAGCCATTTAATCATTTATCTCAAGTGTTATTGTAGAAATTGTAAGATTCATAGATGAGATAAAATGTTTATCCCCTGCCTGGGAATGCAAATCTACAGCCAGCATTCTTCTTGTATGTTCGTGCAGATTTTAAGGGAAATATTGTTGTGTCCACAGGACTTAAGGTTTTTCAGCCTTATCTTAATGACGCTAATTTTTAGTTCTTTACCTCCAATAGGATATGGAAATCAGTGCATAGCTTGAAGTATAGCAGAGGGCGTCGTATAGTAACATCATAGGCTCCCTATGCTTTCATTAGCAAAAAGTAAATTTTAAGTTGGAGGGATATAAAATCATATTGTGCCGTTACGTTGTTTATACATATATCTTAGATATGATTTGAGGGATCATGATACAGTTAAGTTCATGATGCACCTCTCTGAATTCCATTTCGTCTCGAGTGTGAGACTGAAATCAATATCTTCCTCTGCAGCAATGATGTTATATCAGAAATAACAATCTCCCAGAGCACAAGGTTAACTTTTGTCCTCCCAAGTCTGCTTGGTGCCTGCCTCCTTGATGTCCTTTACATTTTCGAATGCACTAAAGGGTTTGCATTTTGTCAGTGATACATTATTACATTTCGTTCGGTTCGTTCGTTCGTTCATTCAATTATATTACCACTCAGGAGGGGTTCCTTGAAGGTTGTTCACCTATGTATTTATTATCATACTGATGGGTGATTTATTCATTTTAATTTTTTGATATCCGTCATTGTTGGTTGGGTAAGATCTAACTCCACAAAACATGTTAATGAATTTAAGTATGCAGACAGTATAACAGCCGTACCAAATTTTGAGCTCAAGTTCTAATTGTTCCATTTGATTTGTGGTCAAGTGGAGCTCAGAAAACCACAGGAACCATCGTATAATTTGAACTTTCCGAGTTAAATGATAAATTTTCTGTGAAAACACAGCTAGTCTGTAACATAATATCAAACCTTGTATAAAAAACAAAGAACTTTAGTAAGCGATTAGCAAGTATATTCCAATTCTATAAAGGCTCCATCTTGAGTTGGTTCGTCTAATATTTTACAAGAACAGGCACCGGGTACAGAGACAGTACTCGCAGCGAGCTGTAGGCTACTGACTAGTGAGCGATCCCACAAAAAAAGTTGAACCCCGAATGCCAACTTTCCAACCCAAAAAAAAAAAAAATTAAAAAAAAGAGGAACCTTTGAAAAGATGAGGGGAAAAAAAAACTGATATGGTATGTAGTAAGGAAAATGAAGGAGAAGCAACACTCTTCGTCCAACAAAAAAAAAACTGGAAAATTAAACCCCGGAATTAGGAGGCGGAGCCGGAGCCGGAGGCAGTAAAGACAGTGAGTCAAGCGCAGTGTCGAGATGTTGATGCAAGTGCCACAGCCTGCGCCCACACCTTGAGCCGTGCCTTCACATCCCGCGGATCATCACCTGAATTACATACAAATTCAGTACGGACAGTCGGTAATCTGAAAAAGACAATGCAGAAACGCAAAGAATTGCAACCGGGGCCGGGATATTAAAGGGAAATTACCGGGGCTAGAGATGCGCCAATTGGCGATGGGAGAATTGCCACCACTGCTAGTATCAAGCGTTGAACCGGACAAAGAAACACGACCGGGAATCTCCAAGGTACGCTCATGCTCCAATTCAAACCCAAGGTCTCTACAAGCTTTCATTTCTTCTAATCCCATACACAAAGACCTTCTCCCACCTTTAGGCCTCGTTATCACCACAACTCCACTCCCACAGCCACCGCTTTGATCGCTCTCTCCACTTGCACTATTATTATCTCTACCTTTCTTATTTACATACTTACTGCTGTTCACAGTCCTCCTCCTCCTCAAATTCCTTCTCACCTTTTGCCTCAACCTACCCTTTTGCGCTTCATTTTCACTCGCATAATCTTTGACAGCACCCATCATCTCCTCCTCCTCCTGACTTATTGACTCGCGACGAGCGCTCCGGCGAGACGGCGTCGCTGGCATCGAGTACCATCCGGCTTCTTTGTCAGAATCCGACGACAGTTCCGCCAACCCTTTGAATTCTTTTTCATCGGAGAATTCCTCATCCGCATCACCATCGAAACTTTCTATTGACAATCTCGACATGTAAATATTCGTGCCCTCACCGTCGTCGTCGTCGTCGTCGTCTTCATTAGTGTACATGGAACTTGTGCACACGGACAGCCTAGACAAGTTGTGGGGTTGATGATGATGGTCATACCCATCATCAGTATCATCAAATCTTCATCGTGCATGGAAGAAAGTACAGTCATGGTTTCATCAGACGCCATGATATCTAGCAAATCAACAGACTTTTTTTTTTTTTTTTTAATTTGGTAAGAGCAGAAAAATGAGTGAAGAAGAAGAAGAAGATAAAAGTACTGTATGTAGAGAGTAGAGAGAATATAGAAAGAGCGGGCGTAATAGTTAATTAATAGCACAACACTGTAGCGTTTGAGCTTTTGTGAATCATTCGTTACAAAATTTCATGATAAGGTCAAAGGTAAACTCAATCCTCTTGCCCAAGAACCCTTTTTTATACGCCCAGCCTATATCTTGTGATTCCATATATGCCCGTACTTCACTCGCTGTCTCGAGTCTAGCCTTCCAGGTGTCATAAAGACGTAGTTTTGATAGCTATCAAATATCAATGCTATGGGTATTGCGGTATATGAGTGGATAAACGTGTGATGCGACACATTAATTGTGCTCTACAGTGACCGCAGTTAAGTGAAGAAGATGAAATAATAATAATAATTAAAAGGAATCCACATGGCAGCGCTGTGACAAACGACGTAGAGAATCGGAGTTCCCACAACATAGTGATATAAGGACACGTATCACCTGATAATTGCTGGTTCTGGAACCGTAATTCGTTGGTGAGTCGCAACTTCGGCAGTCAGCAAAGCCCCTGTTCTACAAACAAAGAAAGAAACAAAACAGAGACAGAAATTTGAGATGAGTGTTACCCCATGAGGACCTGCCGGCACGACTTCCCAACCACGGCGAGGTGACAATACCATTAGCCATGTCCCGCGTAACCTATCCTTTCCCGTCATTATTACCCATTACCCCCGCTGCTTCTCGCCTGTCAATTTGTCATAAGATTATTGATTTGATACCACAAAAGACGAGATCTATTTTAACTTAACTAAATCAAAAGAGTTTTTCAATTAGCATTAATTATTGAAACCGATGTGAATATATAACTAAAAAAATCATACCTCTACCTATGAATTTGTAAGGGACTGCTTATTTTATTAATAAGATTACAAAAAATTGTGTTATATGACCAATATGAACATTACTTGCTTCGTTATGGTTTATAAAATTTTTTTAAAAAAAAATCATAAAATATTTTTGGGCCTCAAATGAATTTTCGGGAAGTACCCTGTCTTAGAGCTTGGTGCATCCACTAATTTGACAGTGTTGCAAAATGACACTTTTTTTTATTTGTCTCTACTGAATAAGTCTTTTTGTTCACTAATTTTTTCTATTTTGATGGAAACGATACATTATAGCATTTTTTTTTTGGGTAAATATTATCACAATTTACTGATCGAAAGAGAGACATAGACATTAATTTATGTATAACGGCAAACTTTAAGAGTTTGAGTGCACTTTTTCATAGAATAAAGTTCAATGAATCATATGACTAACCTTATCAATTACAATTATATAAGTCCAAGTAGGAATTAACCAAACACTTGTTACTCCCATAATAAACATTGCCACTAAAGTATCATCACTCGGAAAAATAGCAAATTCTTTATCAAAAATCACCGGCACATGGATTCTGAACCCCAGAAACGCATGCATTATTGAGTTTGGAGTGGACTTGGGTCCCAAACAAAAAGAGTACTAAAATGAGAAAAAGGCTGGCAAAATTAAGGTGGAACCACGATCCCATTATTGCCATTAACAGGAGCTGCCTTCTGCTTTAGCCCCTTTTTTTTTTTTTTTAGTGTATCTAGGCAGTGAGCTTGTAAGTGATCTCTAGGAACTGAGGTTAGATCGACTATTCACCAACCAAAATTAAACCCACTTTATTGCAGCTAATGCGGTCACGTTAATCATCTGCTCTAGCTTAATTCCATCCCAAAATTGCCATGCTTTAGAGTTTGGTAGGCGACAAAATCAATGTTGAGACAAGGGTAGTTTCGGTAGTGGATAAGGATCGATGGCGGATGGGGTAAGCTTGTGTTTAATATGATAATGACGACGACGATGATGTATGTAACCGCGTTGAACAATGTGGACAGCTGTCCGCGTTTTTGATAACTTCAGGCGGAAGCTGAGTCCTGACGGATATATTATTGGATTTTCAACAGGTCGTGGCCCGTATGGGTCCCACCACAACTCAGGCCCAAGAAGCGCACGCCACGTGCCACAATCTATGCTACCGAACAAAGTACTTATTTTTTCTTATCTGATCGGCAAAAGTGGGTCCACGCTGTACGCAGCATTGTTGGAGATGGAGCTTTCGCTCTTCCTTTTTATTGACAACTTTTCTGCACATTTTTTTTATTGCTTCTTTAGCCTCCCCTTTCATCGTTGAAATTTTTTTATAGTTGTTGGTTGTATAAATTATATACAGAGTTGAGTTTTGATGGGTTCAGTAGGCTCTGCCGCTCACCGACTGTTGATTTTTTGACTAGTCGCCTTCCTTAGCCAACTTGTTTTGATGGCTGTGGAAATGGACGGCTCTCGTACTGACCACGTGCTGAAGATGCTAGCACGTGTCCAGTCTCTATACATAAATTTAAGAACCTGAAGTGGACGGCCGCACGTACAAACCCCAGGGACGTGCGGTGATGAGCCGTTCTTGGAATTCTTGTGAATAGGATTTAGTCCATTAGTGAGTGGACCCACGAACTCATTTGTACTCTCGCTGATTCGATGGCCTGATGGGCTCCAAGCTCTATGATTATGATCAGTCCACTCCTCTGCGATTCGTTATTTTATTTTATTTTATTGTTACTTTTTGTGATGGATCCCTGCGATATGTTGGCGCGCGTAGATTTCGACTCGTCCCGTGATTTAATACACGAATATTACTTTACTGTTATCATTATTTTTTTAGCGTAATGGTCTAGTTGTCATTTGTCGTTTGTGTCCCACATCACGGTCAAGCCCCACGGAGGAAGGTTCAGTTTTTTAAGTATATTATTATAGACTCTCTAGATCAAAAGTTCAATTTTCTATTTTGAAAATAGAATAACGTCATATTTTTACGTCTCATTAATTGAGTAGATTAAAATAATAAATTAATAATAAAATTAGTTGCGAGTATAAAAAGAAAAAAATAAGGATATGACTATTTTTTTTTAATAGAAATTTACCTCATATAAATTATTGAGATAAATTTACATCAATTTTAATATGATACTATTTAGATTTTTTAACTCCCGCATTTGTGAGGGAGTGGCTCGGGTTACTACTCACTTGGGCTAAGCCCAATTGATTTAAGGATATGACTATTTGAATCTATGGAAACACTCTTTATACCTCTTTTTTTCTCAATAAAACTATGATTATTTGAAGCCATCAAATTACTCTCTACATCTATTAAAATTTAAAATAAAGATTTTGTTATATACACCCATCTAAATACTAATTATACCCCTCACATAACTAAATTATTTCACATTACATTATTCTACTAAATAAACTCAAAAAAAAAAAAAAAAGTTGTGCCATAGAGACTTGACTTTGTTTTGGAGTATCCGAGAAAAGAATTCCACCCCTAAGGCATTGAATGTGGGCAAGATTGAGTTTGCAGTCTGGAGCTTTCTAGCATTTTGTAAAGCTTGATTCCCGCAGACTTCACACTGTTTTTTGTTGTGTACAGAACTTTAATTATTTGGTTTTCATGTTTTTCATTAGTTGAATCGAATTGAAGAATTTTCAAGTTTTGCTTGAATTTAGCTCGAAAGTAAACACGAAGCAAGTACGTTTGATCTTCTGAAAAAAAAAAAAAAATTTATAAGACTTAAAAAAAATAGATGATTGATTATTTACAAATTTTCAAATAGCTTAAAATGAATTTAGAGAATAAATTTTTTTATTAAATTATATTAGTTTGTTTATATCTATAATTTACATTGTGGGTACTTTAGTAATAAGGATTTTGCTAAGTTATAGCTGCTTTAACTTACAACCTCTTCTAAAATCATATGGATCCTATCACCTATTACAACGTCTTACATTATTTTGAAAGAACTATAAGTTGACAACACTCTAGTAACAAAATATTTTTATGAACAAGTAAGTTTATAAAATATTTTAGTGAATTTAAATAGTTTCACCCAATAAATAAATATAATATTAAAGTGAATTTGTAAAAGTAATTTTGGTCTTTTAGTAATTTTTTGAAAAAATGGATTGCTTCTGAGATCCAAGCTATAATTCAATATCCAACGTTTATTTGTTTTATGCCTCATTAATCAATGAAGTTTGAGTTCCAAACATAAATTTGATATGGGCTGGAATAAAAATGAAGAATGTAAATGAGATTTTAATGTTTACTTGGTAAAAATAAATAAAAATGAGAATGTGTTGAAATGTCATTAATGTATTTATTTGACAAAATAAATGGGAATAAGAATCAATTTACCAAAATACCCATAATATTAAATAATGTAATTTTCATTAATTAGATACATGTATAAATATTATTATAAAAATGATATTAATTTAAAATATAAAATTAATAATAATAAATGTTAATAATATTATTATTAATAAAAAATAAAATTTATTAATAATAATAATGAAATTTAAAATAATAAATTAATTGTAATTTTAAGAAAAATAATTTAAAAAATATGAAAAAATTATAGTAATACAAAAGTTAGTTTAGATAAGATGCTCCTACTCTAATATCTTGTTTGTTTCCAAAGTCATCACCTTTAATTTACCGGATTGAAAGGTTGACAAAGGCTCACACGTTTTTTTTTTTTTTTTTTTTTTTTTTTAAGCCTTTGGATTTCATGGCTTTTGATCCAATGCATCCTGAGCTAAACGACAATCTCGGGTTTGTTTACCCCAGGGCAACGTGGTCTAGTCTCAGCCTAAGTCACATGTTTCTCATATTCATTACAAACAAAATTAGATGAAGAAATAACCATTAATAATCAGTAATTTGTAATGGCCGAGCTTTTAAAGTTAATAACTGGATCGCATCCAGCTAACAATGAGTTGATTACAAATTATATAATTATAACAGGCTTCTGCTTCTGCATATGCAGCTTCCCCATAGAATTTTGATACCTTAATAGCAGCTGCAATCACATTCCCATTCTCATCTCGAATTACAGCCCCTAAGCCTGAGAGTTGCTTCTCTGAGTTGGTAGCAGCATCCACATTGACTTTGAAGAACCCTCATTGGGGAGGATGTTCTCATTTGAACGAACAACTAAAATTATATGGAAAATATAATTAAAATAAACAGTAATTGTATGTGGAGATGTTTAACCACACGGTTAAAGTAATAAATAATAAAAATAAATTGATATTATTATAATTATATAACAATATTTACGATAGAGTTGTTCTAACTGCAGTCAGATAAAGAAATGGTGTGAATTTTAATAAATACGTAGCATTTGTGATTTTAAAAGTAAAAACATAAAAATTTAATTATAAAGTAAAATAAGATTTTTATTTTTTGAATGGAAACTAAACCAATATCTTGAATTAACATCGTATTATTTTTCACGCAACCGCTTAGAAATCAAACTTAAGAGTGACGGTGGTTGTTTGCAGCCATAGAGACTTTATCCGAGTGAATTTTCTATAGCAGTTCACGTGAGTGAGTTCGAATCTTGGCGAAGATAAAAGAATTGGTTTGAATTTTACCCACCCTCCAAAACTGATAATTTTAAATATGAAATAGGATAGTAAATGACAAAAGACATACCTTGATAATGTATTTAAGTTTTAATTATTGTTCCGTATATTGATTCTCTCTCTTCATCTTTTTTTTTTTTTAAAAATAAATAAATAATAGAATAGATATATTTGTCCAACCTCTAACATTCTCAAATAATATATCATATTTGAATTTCTAGAATCGCAACTGAATTCATCGGCTTCTCCGGTCTTTCTTTTGGAAGATCTATCGAAATAAATAATTAAACAAATAATTATAAATCCTAAAATACTTGTAGCCAGCAAATGCTCAACACGAATCATCATTTCAGTAGAAAAACACGAAGAAATCTCAAGAAAGTCACAGTGCCACAATTTTTAAACACTACACGTTTTATTTGCTGGCTACAAGTATTTTATTTGCCTTGCCCAGTGGCACCGCCGTGTATTGGTTGCCGACATTTCAAGTCCCTTTAGAAAGTGATAGACCGTGGGCTCCAAACCCTTTGGGGGGTTTTAGTTGTTTATGAGAGATATATGTTTGGCTGGTGAGAAAAATCCAAAGGAAACAGATAAATTATGTGGACTCCATTAATTCGTCAAGATGCAATTTTTTTTTTATTATTATCCAGAAAAAAAATTGTAATTTTCAAATGGCAGGAAAAGAAAAGTAGGAGGTTGTTTAAGGTTCACAAGAGGACTGTGGTGTGTTTCAACTGAATAAAACGACTTTCACAATAAAATACGACGGTGCTGGCACCGGTGACACTAACATTTTTGTCACCTTGTGACTGTAATTGCCTTCGTGTCTCCTTAATGGGAAGAAAAACTCCGCGTGAGAGATCCAACTTTTGTTGTCAAATTTTATATTACAATGACCCTTTTTTTATTAAAAAAAAAAAAATTGTATTTGGCGAATGAAATCGGTTGCTTAGCGTCAGTGATAAAAGCAATAGTAACAAAGTTCATTAAAAATATAAATCTTGGACTTTATGTAGGTAGATTTGGATTACGTGACGTTGTTGATGTTACTCACTGGACCGTCTCAGGGCTAGATTTGCTTTTTTATTATTTGATATATGTTCTTATTTTATGTAACTGGGAAGGAAACAAGCAATTTCCACCAACAAATAGTTGAAGGAAAAGTAATTAGCAATTTTTTTAAAAAAAAATTTTAGGTTTGAAATGATTATGTGAGTTTGTGTCTCATTCAAAATTCAATTCATAATTTTTAGTAGTGAGTTTTTCATCCTTTTTCTGAACGCTTGATCAGAATGAGGTCCTTCCAAACTCTGTTATAATTGGGGCTTTCTTTTTGTGTATGTGTTTGTGTGGTGATTACAGAGGATGTTCAGGCGATAAAATGGGTGATCAATTAGATATGCACGCGTACAAATGTATAGGCACACAACTAAAGACGAACAATTTCTTCGCCATCACTTGTCATTTCTTGAGGGTTGATAGTTAATACTTAAATATATTGATCGCTAAATTAGTTGAAAATTAATATACGAAGATTGACAAAAAATAATAAACAGCGACAGTATGATACGTGTACTTAAAATATCTCATATTTAAATTAAAAAATTATATACTAAGCGATACATTGAATATACTAATTTGCATTGCATCACACATATTGTAATAATTTTAAAAAATAATTAAAATTACTTTTTGACTTTTCAAAATGATTTTAAGGTTGTTCAAAAGTAATGCCAAAGTGGCCTTTATTACATTAAATTATTACAAGTGAAAAGTGTTTTCAGATGAACTACATCAGACATTGATTAGGGCTATTTAGTAAAAAGGTATCTTCATTCAGTGGACAACGTATCCCAACCCGTTATCGTCACATTGGGCTGGGGATCATGGACCTGAAGATGGCCCATTCCATTTTCCAAGAACTGACTCACTCGGTTGGATTTGTTCTCGCTTTCCCTAATAACATTAATTTTGCCTCTCAAAATAATAATCATAATATATTATAATTTTGCAAGTATTTTACTATTTTTCGTACCTTTCTAGAGCAAGGCCAGGAACCAACGCGCTTTTCTTTCACAATGAAGTATGTCTTCATTGTGTAGATTTGATGATGTATCATGTATGTCTTCAAACAAATCAGCATTTAGGTCATAAGCTCAGACGCATGATTTTAAAATTAATTTCTTTTTTCCTTCTTTTTTTTTTTTAATGGGGCTGAATATGATCAAGCCAAGCTTTAGCCACCTGTTTTATAACAGACAATATATATATATATATATATTTCACCTACAGGGCTACAGCTACGAGAATTTAGAAACATAATTGGATAATGTGGCCGTGACTGTGTCTGTGTAGAAGATGCCGCAACGGCAAATGACTCATTATATGCAGTGGGTCCCGTCTCCTCTGAGACAAGATAACACCAGTTCCAGCACTGAATCACAAGCCCAGTTCCACAGTTAATTCATTAAATGCTGTCATATTATCTAATTTCCTGATGCATGTGGTCAAATTTGTTGATTGCATTTCGTTTTGTGTAAGAATACGAGAAATGTTGCTTTCTCAAAGTTTCCATTTCACAATCTTGTATTGTCACTCCGTTTCAGAGGAAGTAACATATTGAAGATCAATCAACTCACAGAAGCATTTTCTTGTTGACTGATAAATGTGCAGCTTCACACACACACCGCCCAGTTATTTTGTTGTTTATCGCGGACGACGCCAAGTGAATGGTGCTGATTTCTTTGCCATATCAATAACGTTTGCATTCACCATCGAATAGGCTAGTGTTTACCATGCAATTGGAAGTTTCTTACTTTATAAAATGTGATTTAAGATAATGCTAGCGCCATAAAGATGCAACAAGCCATCAACATATACATGGCCCTTATTAGATTGAGCGTCACTTTCCCCTTTGTACGGACTAGAAAGTGAGTGAATACTCTCTCAATTCGTCTGTGGGGTTCCCTTTTCCTCACTTGACTTGAGAAAGCCATTAATAAATTTAAGGATCACTGTTAAAAACACCCACTTGTATGTATGTGCACGCGCGAGAGATCAGAGGAGACGGGAAGTGTTGATTGCTCATGTAGTTAGAGAATCTTGCAAATCAAGTAACCAAGACAATTTCATTTTTTCAAAGTGTTAGGATTCTTTCGTTTTAAATGAAAAAGCATGCAAGCAGCTGTTGTTAATGATCATCTCCTCGAAATCATCTACCTGTTGTAAAAGTGATTATGGTCTTTGGATAAACTGGAAAATTTCTGCTTTCATTAAAGAAGCTTCATGTGATTCCCATAAACATATATAAGAGGGAAGGAAAAAAAAAAACAAATAAAAGAAAACATGAATGAATATAACAAATACCTTCTCTTGATTCTTTACCGATAGAGAATTGCAACAACACAATGCAGATGCAATGAGGCAAAGTAGAATAAAAGACACGGAAACAAGCCTTAATCTGCAACTCTACTAACACACTCACACAAAGAAAATTAAAGCTAGTAACATTTTTTCTTTTTCAGTTTGTTCTTGTTGCCCCCCACAAATTTGCTAAACCAGAGAGTAAGAAATGTTTGTATCAGACCTATATACAAGAGAAAAATCTTTATCACACACACCTGATATGAGAGAACTGGGAAACGGCAATTGTTTCAAGCCCCTTCTGTTCACGAATGCAGGCTAAATATGTCCATACGTTGCAGTAAGTCTCTGGATCTCCTTAGCACATATGTCAGAATTTTGTAAAGGTTGTTGCTGGTTTTGAGGCCATATACCACTCGAACTATCAGTCAGGAAATGTGTTTCAGATTTTATCTCATTGTATAAGGATTGTGAAGTTTGATTTTGCAAAGCAGCGGCCATTAGCAATGATGGGGTTTGGAAATATTCAGGCCACTTAACATCGTCAGGGTGGCTATCAATAAGATTGATTTGACCTTCTTTCTCTGATGAGCTGCAATCTGCTAGTCCCCAAGGGAAGATGTTGCTCTCAAGGAAGGAGCTGGTGCTCTGCAGCTCTGTGCTGCTACTGCTTACACTGTTGCTGTTTGAGGCACCACCGGCTTCCCAGTACCGGGATCCATTGACCGTAAAAGAGGGTATCGAATGATTATCTGAGGGAAGAGTGACAGATGTTTTGTAGCTCATAGGAGCTGAAAATAATGATGAGCTAGATACAGGGGGCAAGATTGTGGGCATTGCATTGGACGAGAATTGAGAATTTATATCGAATGATTTACTGGTTTGCATAAACCAGAGAGGGGAATTTGAGGCTGCTGTTGAAAGTCTTGCATTGGAAGCACAATTCAATTGTTGAAGAGGAAAATGCCCCACAAAATCTGAAGGCTGGCTATTGGTGATGCTGCTGCTTTCTTGGTTGGAACTTGCAAATCTCTGTGTATAAAAATTGCTTCTATTGTTGTTGACTGTGCTGGGGATTGAAGAGCCTTGTATTTCCGACAAATGGTAGGCTTGTGCAGTAACTGAAGTTGGTTTCTGCTCATTTAAAGCTGCCGTCGTCCCATGCTTTGCGGTAAGCTCAGTGTTGAGGAGGTTCAATTCACCAGATACCCCAGAGACTTTGTCTTGGCTGTTTGTTGGTTGATTCTTGTCTTCTCCATTTTCAACTTCGGAAAGTGGCTTATGCGTTACAGGGTCAATGCCTCTCTGCCTGAGCTTCTTCTTTAAGCAAGAATTCCACAGATTCTTTATTTCATTGTCGGTTCTACCGGGCAGTTGTGCCGCAATCTGAGACCATCTGTAAAGCCACACAGTACCAATAATGTTAATTAATAACCACATATTTTAACTTAATTATCACATTAATCAAAAGAAAGTACCTATTCCCCAGAACTGCATGAAGCTCAATTATAAGGTTCTCTTCTTGCTGTGAGAATGTGCCTCTCTTCAAATCAGGCCTCAAATAATTAATCCACCTAAGTCTGCAACTCTTACCACATCTCTGTAAACCTGCAAATTCATCCCATGTAGTAAAGACGGAACCATCAAAATAATTATCTTTAAAACATTGAAGAAACACTTGAAAACGATGATGGGATCATCAATTAAAATATTATCAATTACCCGCTTGCTTGGGGACAGAGCTCCAGCAACCATGGCCATACTTAGTAATATGCCTCAAAAGCTTCTCATCTTCTTCAGGTGACCACAAACCTTTCCTTAGCTTCTGCTTGTAACAACAAGAGTGCCTCCCCATTTGAGGAAAAAGGAGACTCAACACTTCGACTTCAAATGAAGGGGAGAAAAGCAAGTTTAATTTCCAAAAACAGCAAGTTTAATTTCTGTGGTTAACTGTCAGCAATGGGCTTGCTGCTGTTGCGACTGTGAATGGATTTGCTTTGCTAGAAGATGTTTTGGTGGTAGAAAATATGTAAGTAAAGAAAGAGAAATAATTTTGATTGGGAAGCTCAGAAAATGAAGTAACAGCTCAGAAAGAGAAGTTGAATTTATTATAAGAGAGATCTTTCACGAGAGAACAGTCCTATTCATAACATAACCTGCTATAGTTTCATTTTTTTTTCTCTCTCTCTCTCTCTCTCTTTAATATCTTTTTCCTTTTCTTTTCTTTTTTTTTTTTCTTTTGGCAACAATGTGAAGAAATGAAATCAGTTAATAGACTCTGAGTTGCATGTTGCATATGTCTTATCAAAGGTCTGAGAATTAATGTCTTTTGCAGGGGTGGTGGGGCATTTTCACTCATACTATATTGGTCGCTACACACTACTTTGGCAGCAACCCATGCTTGTAACTTGTAGCTTTAAGCCTGTGAAAATTTCATTTCCCAGAATTTACAAAACCCCTTTCAGTTAACTGAGCTGCGACTGGTAAACTAAAATAAACATAACCGGGATTTTCAATATTCCTTTGTCCACTTGGGGATAAACCTTCTTCCTTTTCACTCATTCACTCTCATTCACTTGTGTGGGTAAGAATTTGAGTTCTTTTTTTTTTTTTTTTTTTCACGTGTACTGTGTAGAACTGAATTTAAAAACAAATTTATTTAAATTGTACTATCATAGTAGAATTGATCTAAGAAGTTATGGTAGATTGTAAATATGTTCAAATTATATAAAATATTTGACTTCTTAGATTGTACATATGTTCAAATTATATGAAACATTTAAAAAGGAAATTACACAAATGCTTGCTTTTTGTGTCTCAAAGGAAAAAAAAGGATCTTTTTTTTTCCCCAACCCTTTTAGCTTTTTGGGCAATTCTTCTGAATCATGATCGCTTTGAAAAGTTTCATCATTACGTGGAAAGAACAAGTTGTTTTAGCCATTTTCATCGAAATTAAAAAAAAAAAAAAGAAGATATTTTTATCCATCTTCCTATTTTTGATGAAATCCACTGGGTGTTTGTAAATTGCCCCACCCCATCAAATTTTGCCCTAATTGGAAACACACTATTGCTTCATTCATTCTGTTTCCTTTTCTACCATGTAAATTGGAGATACCCAAGCTTACTCCACACGGCTATGACCAAAAATGTGAAACAAATTAAAACTATGTTATCAGAAAATCCTATACATTGATTGAAGCCCGATTACGTGGTTGTATTTTATCAACTTTACCATGTTATTATTATTGTCCTCTGTTTAAAAAAAAAACATATTTAGATAAAATCATTAATGTAATAATAAGGTATTGTTGCAAGTTGCAACACAACTTAATTTCCCCACTCTATGTTTAGTACTTTCATTAAACGCAACAACAAATATAAATTGTAAACCGATCCCTGCTAAAGTTTAAAGAACAAACGAAAAGGGCAAAAGGGTATATCTGAATCAAAACCAATTAAATGATAATTTTATTTTTCTATTTTTAAAGTCTTTAGGCCAGCCAACAACTTGAATGAAACTTCATTAAAACACCGCCACCACCGCTTCAAGTGTTTTTGCCAAAGCCAAGCTGCAGTTTAATTAATCATGTAGCTTTTTGCCAGCAGAGTAAACCAAAGCTAAAACAAACGGCCTCAAAACAATTAACGGTAACCGGCACTGTCGTTAAAACAAATTAATTATGAGAGCACGTCCACGTAATAACTTCTTTGCTTGTGCATCTAAATGATTGAAGAAAGGCTTGACTTTAAAAAGGTTTTAAATAGCTTTAAAATGACTGAAGCTTCCATCTGCTAGAAAAAGTTTTTATGGGGAAATTTGTGACATTTTACATTGGCGAATTATTGATAAACTTTGGCAGCTAGCTTCTGCAAGTCAAACTTTTGTTGGGGGGGGAAATGTTAATTATCTTGATAACGTTAATAATTATTTTAATATAAATGAGAATCTCTTATGGGGGATAATTTTATATTTTCATTCAATGATTGCAAGTTTATAGTGGCATGATGGTTAGAATAATTCTTTTAAAAAAATGAATATGAAACTCAAATGGGATTAAAATATGAACGCGTACTTAATAATAAGAGTAATGTAGCCAAGAAGCCAATTTCTTGTGCAATTTTTCTTGCTTGCAATGGACCACCTTTGCTTGATCTCATTAATTAATCCTGCTTTAAACTCATAATCCTTGCTGTTTCCACCTTTCACTGGGCCCTTGTTTTCGGAAACCAGACAAGATTAAACAAATAAATATTATATGCACGTACCATTAATCAAGACGTTAAAATAGATGGGAAGGAAATAGAATAAATGATGACGTTATTATCTTCTTTTTTTTTTTTATTTGGGAAAATTGAAGTTTAGAACCAAATTATAATTTTATATTTTTGTACACAATTTAATAGTTAGCTTCTAAGCATGCTTTCTTTGAACACAAATACAAGCTTGAACCATGATCATAGATAAGTTACATATTTATTATAGTCATAGTTCAAATTATTATTTTTTAAATATATAAATGGCTAAATCAATTCTTTAATGTACTTTCTTAAGATTTAAAAATGTTACGAATCAAATAAAATTGTTTGAAAATAGATAACAATAAACAATAAGCTAATTTTCATCCTTTTAGGATTTTAGTCAAAAATCATTCTGAAAATATGAAGTTCCTAAAAAACAATCAATATAATTTAATAGATTGTATTTTGTATCATGACAAGTTTTATGTAATTATAAAAGAAAAAAAATTATATAATTGTATAATAGTGGTTAGATTTGGGGCCACTGGCCGTAAATGAGAAACCAAAACAAATCTCCCAAAAGATTACAGGAATCAAAAGTGTGATTAAATTTTTTTTTATTTTTTTAAGGAGTATGATTATAAACTTAACATATAAACGTATATAAAAGTAGCGTTAAAAAATGGTATATAAAACAAATTATCAAAAAGAGAAAGGAAACACATTTCATTTATCTGCTTGTATATTTTAAATCTTCTGTTTAATCAAAAGGATAAAAGAGCATATTACTAACGTGAATTATTTAGCTAATTTATGCAACTCAAGACCATAAATAGTTGCTTGAAAGGTACAGTTTCTGAGTAGTTCGTGAGCTTAATTTAAAAGCAAATTAATAAATCTTCGTTAAACAAAACGATTTTCCTTCTTCGTCGAAATGACCCGAAATCAGATGGGTCCCAATTGCCATTAAAGTGGGGGCACGGGGATCAGCGGTGATTAACTTATTAGTCATCAGCATCAGACGGTGAAAGAAACAAGTTGATTGAGTCAATTTTGGTGCATGCAAAAATAGTCCAATTGGGATGGTGGGGCCATTAGAGTCCAGACGCTACACAACATTTGCATGTGCTTCATTGTGCAGATAGCAGATCTCTACGCCATCTTCGTGGGTCCACCTTGTCTGAATTATGAAAAGGTCACATTTCTAAAGGGCCGTTTTCGTCATTTCATTCCTCTTTTTTCTATTTATAAATGATTAATTTGGTAGGCATTTATGGAAACGACGTAGGTTCACATATGCAAGAGCAAGACGATGTTATCACTGATCTGTGAATAATTCTACCTAAATTGCAGACAGCGAAGTTAACAACTTACGACTTGTCGGCGTTGAGGAGTTTGTAATTTTTAAATTATAGTTATTGTGAGAAAAAAATCAATAATTGCAATTGCAGTATAAAAATATATTATGTTTGGTAAATGTGATTTATAAATAAATTTTTTTACAAAATTTTCATTAAACAACTATTGGTAAATTCAATCTAACTTAAAAAAACCAACAATGTAAATATTTACTAAATACTTTGTAGTTATAATTTTTAAATCGCAACATCTCATTATAATACCAAAAAGGCCCTTAATATGTTTCATGCTTTACCCTCTAAACAAAGGGATATTATATTTCAAAAATTACCAATGAATTCCTCCAATATTTTTTTCTCCCAATGGTATCTATCATACCGTACCATAGTTAATGGTTTCGTAAACGTGTCAACTAGTAATTAAATACAACTATCTTTAAAGACTTTTTTTGTACTAAATTAATTAAGATGCCTATAACATCACTAATCATGCTCATAATTAATTTTTATTTTATTTTGGTTAAATGTTACTATTAATTGTCTCCTTGACTCAGAGTAAAGATGTCAATTCAAAGAATTTTGTGCAAATATATATATATATATAAAATTGTCCTAGGGGTAAGTCCCAAAAAAATAAGAAAAAAAAAAACCCAGTGCGATTAAAAATTTTGAACACTAACAGGCAACTCTCTTCATATATAGCTGCGGGAAAATTAAATAAAAAATTAACAATTGATAAACATATCTCTTTCTTTTGACTTTACAATTTCCAAAGCCAATCAAATACTTTTGATGTGTCATCAATAGCAACTCATTTTGCTATAATACAAGAGAGGAATTTTAGAAGTTTATACACGCACGTTCAACTGGGGACATATATCTTTAAACCAAAATGAGAGTCTCTTACTCGGGCCACCGACAGAGAGGATTCATATTAAAACCCCAAATACATTATTGGGGTTTTTAGGTATATATATATATATATATGATTCATATTAAAACCCCAAATATATTATTGGGGTTTTTAGGTATAGATAGATAGATATAAATATAGAGGATTATTGATCAGTTGATTAATTGTGAGATCTATATATATATAGTTCATGTTTGGCGGAGAGCAAATATGACACTGTCGTCCAATCATTACAATTATTTACGAGATTACTGTTCATTACCATATGATTAACCGTACATAATTGGCAAGTAGCTAGCTTTATGATATCCACTGCGTGTGAGTTAAATTCATCATAATATTTTTCTTTTCATATGTTTTGTTTTGTAATAACATAAATATTTTTTTTCAAATTTATGTTTAGACATAAAACAATATTTTAGTACAGGGTTCAGAGAACAGTAAGAGGCTACTCTAGTTAAGACTCCAATTGGCATTTTGGTTGGGTTTGTTCACCATAATTACGACAGTTTTAACGAGTTTAATTTAATGAATGAAAGGATGAAAAGATTATTTTGTTTAAAATATTTTCAATTTGTATTCGCTAAAGAATAAGATAATTAATAAGGATTCTTTTAAGGAAATAAAGAATGAAAAACTGCACAATCGTATGCGTAGCTAATGGAAAGGCAAACATTCCCTAATTAAAGTATGTGTGCAGCACGATAATTGATATATCTATATATATCTCCAAACATACACGTATAGACAACTGCAGTCCATAAAACAGCATCTTCAATCTCTCTTCTCTCTGTCAAGCCTTTAAAGTTTCATTATTATGAAAACCAAAAGACATAATAAAATGAGGAAAAAAGAAAACCGTTAGGTTTAATAAGTCTAAACTTTGGTTGATATTATTATATAGTTTTTTTTTTTTTCTCTCCTTGCAACACCATTATGAGCTTTTGTTGACCTTACCAATGTCGCGGTTCACACATAACCAACAAGATGAAATTCTAAACTAATTAAAACCCAGCGAAAAAAGATACTTCTAATTAAACTATCTCCCATACCTCATCATTCACTCGTGGGCTTATCATATGTTAGCACATGAGCTGTCTGCTTTGGTCAACCCTTTTGTCTTCGTCGTTAATTATAACAAATTAAAAGATGTAATTAATAGCGAAAATTGTACGCAGTTTGGAGCTTCCATGGCGGTCGGGTCGGCGATTGTTGATTTTAAATTTCATTTAATTAGTAACTTTTGACATAATAAATATTCACTGCCATACATTCAAGTGAAGTCGCTTCAATTATTTGAGAGTTAATTAATTATTCCATCGATTTATAATTGATAAGAGGACATGGAAGTTGGAACAAAACAATTAACCCATAAGAGAAGTGGACAACAATTGAATGCAATGAATTGAACTGAAACTATTTTACATTTCTTAGATGCTTTCCTTTCGAAGATTTACAATATGTTTGGGACTTTTGTGCTTAATTTTTTTTTTTTTTTTTTTGTTTTGGGATGAAATTTGACAGCTAAATTGTTTATCATTGACTCTCTCACCTGTACATAACAAGAGAAGTGGACAACAGTCAAATTAATTCTACAGATACCTCCTTGCCTTGGTACTTGAGTTGGCATCAATTTTTAAAGTCAGTGTTGTTGGTTAATGGTTGGCTAAAAACAAAAGAGATAAAAAAATATAAACAGCGGCGTTAGCGCTAGCTTCGTTACATACATCAATAATTGGATTCTTTCAAACGTTAAAACTGGAACCAGCTTAATTATATTCACCTGGTCGCATTCATAAGCTCCAATGAAATGTTTCTAAACATGGAAAATTGTTAATTGTTTGCATCCTGAGAGAGATTACTGAAAATCGTCTTTCACGATAACAAAGCTGTAAAAATTCCAAAAAGAAGGAATTGGATGAAGAAGCAAGAGAATTATATATATATATATATATTATTTTATTGTAGTATTCTCACAGTCACGGACGTACTCTGACAACTCATAATTTGGGAATAATATCAAATATCATTCTATGCCACTGTGTACGGGAATGCATGCATGATAATATGATACAAAAAGTTGTATATAGAAATTCATGTGAAAATATAATAAGTTCAATGAGAACAAAATCACGTATAATGAAAGCGGCAATTGAGCCAAGAATTAGGAGAAAGAGATTTGGCAATGGCCTACATATATATATGGAGTATCAAACATAATATTAAGATGTGATAAAAGGGTTTGGCCGAGAACTTTCAGCTGTCTAGGTTCATTGGCTTGCACGAGTGTGCTAAGATTTGATCCAAGTCTAAATCAAGATTTAGGTACTTGGTACGTGTTTGTCCCCGCCGCTCGATTGGCTGAGCTGGGATTCCAGAAATTATCATCTTGAAGTAATACTTGAGTTTTATACGCTGCCCACTTTATATTTACCACTGATGGGAAAAAAAAAAACGAATTGAAAAGAGAGAAAAGAAAAGGAAAGAAATCAATTGGGGAAATTAGATAAGGTTTGATTTGTCGGGGTGGGGTTTATAAATTTGTGACATTAGTCCAATCAAACCCCACCAATGGGGGCATTGCCTTTAGTCATTTTTCCCTATTAAGTTTCAAAAGTAATGCCAAAAAGGGAGGCACCGTTTCCAGTTTCAAATTTATTGGTAACTCTGCCTCTGTTCAATCCGATCCAAAATACAGTAGCTAGGTGAAAGAGTTACGACAGTACTGTACCATTGGAGTCGAACTCGAATCCATACTTCATTTTTTTTTTTTTTTCCTTCATATTGTTAGCTCTTTAACAGAGTGACAAATTAAAGCCGAAGGCCTAGGGGATAGGTTAAAAGTATGAAATTATATGAGGGCGTGAATAGGGTTTCGATAGCTAAAAATTAACAAGGGACCGACCGACCCAATATTGCGACCCCAAAAGTAAGGACTTTATGAGTCCTGAGAGAACATGACGCATTTTCACCATTTCTAGCTATCATCGACTGAATGATGTGCCACATTCTTCACGTCAAGTACACCAAAAGAGTCCGGGGCATAACATTAATTGCAGCGGCGGCATGCAAAGCTGTGCAAAGGCATCTCACAACCATTCACTACACACACACATCAAGGATGTATTTATAAGTTTTCCTAAATTACATTTATTATATTTATAATCAGATTTTTCAGTGTAAACAAAAGTAAGAAAGTAATAAAATCAAACGGGCCAGTAAATAAATTTTACTTAATTATAAATTATATTAAATATAACTTAAGATTAGTTATATATAGCCCATCGCATCGAAGAAATCTGGGACCCAAAACATTAAAACTTGCAATATCAGGAAAGCTGTAATAGGGCCCTTTTATGATCAAGCCGTCCATCAATCAGGGCCCCTGAAGAATAGCCGGTGACGCTGATGCATTGCGCTTTATCAGATGCACAATAATGACTAATTATCATGACCATGCAAATGCTATGCGCCGATTGTTTCTCAAGCACCTAGCTTTGTATACAGTAACACTCTGTAACTCTAAATATTCTCAAACAGAGATTCCATTGTTTATCAGACCAACAATTTTTCTTTCTTTCTTTCTTTCTTTCTTTTTTTTTTTTTTTAAATTGTAGGGTGGAAATTGGAGATAAAGTTTTGAAAAGACAGTAATAAGACGTCATTTAAACAGTGATTGTCGGCAAACCCCCATTATTTATTAATTTTTTTTTACACTAGGCTATAATTTCTTACCATTATTAGCATGTAGGTGTGTATATTCTTCAGTGATGGATTTGAACTTGTTTGTCTGCCATTATTATAAATGACTAGTTCAAGCAAATTCACTAAAGCATAATGGCGCTCTTCCTTGTCTCTTGAGACTTGCACATAAACAATATTATATTACAACCAACAAGCTTCCTTTTCTGTTTTAATCTCTAAAGCCCCTGCTTTTTATTATTTTAATGTATAGGCCGAGTAATTGTGTTCGCTGTTGCATCGACAAATCTTAGTTACTGTTACGCTGGGTGGGAAAATCTAATTTAGCTTTAACTCCCTGTTTGGCTGGCTCCAGATACAAAGATTCAATCTGCTTCAACTTTAAATTAATTATATATTTGTAATTTTAGTTTCAGCGCGAATGCAATGTACTCTCGTTTAGTTCTTTATTATTTAATATTTAATGATCGATAAACTGTAAACAGAAATTACCGCTGGTGTGTTTGTGTATAATTAAAGCTGGCAACACGAACACCAAAACGCGGCCTCAGTTGATTTCCAACGTAAAAAAAAGATACGTGGGCCCAGGAACCACCTAGAAGATTTGTGTCCTAACGGTTTAATCATTGTTTAAAGCAGCTGTTTTGCTTTTTTTACTTTTCTGTCCTTTCGAAAATTCTTTTGATTAAAACGCCGCTTCTTTAGTTTTTTTAATTTTTAATTTTATTATATATTTATATATGACAACCTTTATCTTACATATATATATATAATATATATCCGTCTCTTATAAATAATACGTGAATTCTACGTATATATTATTTATATAAAAAAAATATATTTATACATATGTATTACCTAATCATAATAGTACACAGATCATACAAATGAGTAATGAATGAATAAACAACAATATATCAAAAACACCAAGAAATTTCCCCCCGTTATGTGGTCTCTGGTCTAATTCCAATCTCCCTCTTTCTGTTCTGGCGCTCTCTCCAACACGTGTGTCGCCTGTGGGTCCCACCAACTACTTCAGCCAACTGTAAATCCAGACGTCACATCACCTCCGTACCTCCACGTCACCGATTGTCCGCGTTGCTGTCGCTCTCTTATTGGGCCTTAGAACTTGGCTTTGGTCCACCATCTCTGTCTCGGCTCCGGCTCCCACCCCATCAATTTTCTACATCGGACAGCACGTACGTGTACACAACAGACGCTCGTTCTCGTTAATTTTTCTTACAAGGATAAATAAACCCAGTTCACGTTCGTATTGTTTGTTTTTATTTTGAATTTGATGAACGCCAACTGTTTGATAAAATTTACTCATATGCAACAGTACTAGTTAAAATTAATCACGCACTAAGAAGGAAACAATTGAACGATTCATACGAACGTGATCCGTAGAAATTGAAATTGTTTGTCCCGTTGCTGGAATTGGGGTTGGGGCCTAATTCAATGTATAATAGAGTCCTTTTATTATTACTGACAACGGTATCCCCATGGGGCCTTAAAGATCCGAACATAACAACTGATACTAAGCATGCCACGTAGAAATTAAGACGGCGATAGTTCGATGGGATGCCGCACTTCTATAATCTATACAAGAGTGATACATCGATAAGAAGTGCATCACTGTCCACACGCTTGGGGGTTGGCCATGAAAGCTCGTTCAAATTGCCAGGGACTGCTAGCTCGATTGAGATAATTAAAATTATCAATTTTTTTTTCACTCCCTGGGGTCCAATGAAAAAAGAATCTTTTTTTCCCTTTTTGGATTTTGTTTGTGTTCGTTAATTATACGTGATAGTGATACTACTAACTGGTTTAAGCTTTGGATAAGATTGTGCTTGTAACCTCGAGACACAAATTTCATTTTACAAACTCACTGTAACGTAAACCCCGCATTCGTACAGTTTAGTATGTGGCAGTAAAATGATACTTACATCAATTTATTATAATTTTACTTTTTATTTCATGTAACTTAGAAGTGTTTGGCTCTATTAGAGTTGCTCTAAGGTAGAGCACCATTTCATAACTATACGATTAAAGTTATAATGAATTTTTTTACTATTTATCACTTTGCGTGTATGGCTGAGATTCGTGTTCTACCGTAAATCTGCTCCAACATAATCATCGCCAATTTAGAATATAAATTTTGTATTGCAACTTTATAAAAAAGTATTATTATAATAATAATCATCTAAATATGGTTATTATTACTGGTGATATTGAGTTTTTATTTTTTATCTGTTAGTGTATATATTGAAATCTTTATTTTTTAATCTATATACACGCACACATACACAAGAGAATTACGTAAAATCACGAGATAGAGTTGTACAAAAAGTTAAATTTAGGGATTATCGTACTGAATAATCACTTTGGTTTCTTGCACGATTAAAGCAAGCTTTCACTTGTTTCTAATCTTAAAAGTATATTCACTCGCTAGTATTTAAGAAGCTAAAAATCAGAACACACTTGATACCCAATAGGTGTGTTGTTTTGGGCAGGCCGGTGCATACTCAATCCACAGATTTGATTAACTAAAACAACTTGCATTAATAATTGAAGCTTACACTTAACCAACCTCCTAATTTCCTCTTTTTTTTTTTTTTTTTTGAAATGCTTAATTTCCTGTTATTCCTAGTAGTTTGTTTTTTTTTTCTTTAGTATGCGTAGCGTAGACATACTGATATTTTAACTTCGCTTCATCATTTTCAACAACGATAGATTCCCTGGTGGCCTCAAAAGTGTATTCTATTCAGACAACACAACCATCAATCACCTCTTTTGATTATTTATTATTTCATTATTTATAGAGATAATGAGCCGAAATTTACAAAATTTCCAAGGGTTTGTGATGTAATTAGATATGGGGAGTTGATGGGATATTAGCGAAGGAAAGTTCACAAAGATGCTGATCCTATATGTAATAATCAAGATGTTGTTTGAAATCAAAAGCGGCGTAATCGATATGTCCTTGAAACAAAGAAAGAAGGAGGTTGCCTGCCTTAAATTTGATTATCTTTTGATTGTCTTTTTAACTCCAAAACATCTCTTTCAAAAAGGATGACAACCTATTGACAAGAAAGATCAACTATCAAGCGATCACTTTGGGATAATGGGATTAGACATTATGCTTGCTTGCTAGTCCTCATTAAATTCTCTAATTATTTCATTGATGCAATTGGACAAACTCACCACCGTTTTTTCTGTGGCTGCTATATGTGCTATGAACTTGATGTTAACGGCCCAAGATTATCACCATCATGACCCACACACAAGTTTCTTTCTTTTGTAAGAAGCACCCCACGTTACTCTTAAAGAATGCAAATACCAAATGGCAAGGCACTTAGAGAAGAGTCTATTCAATATGACCCTTTAATGTAACCCACTTAATAGTCTTATTAACCATTAGCGGCAACATTAGCACATGCCTTTGTCACTTATATTTTCGCTAACCAGCTGCCAACTGTAATATATAGCCATTATTTATAAGAAATCAAAGTAAAGTTTGAAAAGGGGATTCAGCATCTAATCACCATCCATATATAGTGTAAGCTATACCAATTTAAGGGAAAGGCAGACATGAATTATTATAAAAGTTTTGACTTTAATGAGAAGGAAGACAGCATTACAAGGAAGAAATCGAGCATCTTCAACCCACATAATTAATTATTATAAATAAGAAAGCAAGTGTAACAGTCCAAGCTACTGATAAATCAAAAGAGAGTTGTCAAGTTAAAATAAATGCTTGAATTGTCTGCCCTAGCTTTGAATAATTACGACTCTTGCTTTTTGTAATAGTGGGAAAAATGCATGATAGTCAACTAATTTCATCAAACATTACATCATTGACCTCACTTTGGGGGGATAATTAGGCCCTTAATCAACCATAATCATACTCAGAGATTTGTGTCCACTAATGGAGTCGAGTCTTATCAACCAATGATTCCATTATACTTCGCTGTCAAGATCTTATTGGGACGCGCTTCACAGATTAATTCTATCATAAAGCTGTTTTGATCAGATACATTGAAGGGAATTTTTATTCTCCAACACAACATGTCGACGCTTTACAATGCAATAATCCTTATCAAGTTCTTATTAATTTTTAACTTAATCCAATCATTCCATCTGATTTAGTTTGTCAACCCCACTCCTTAATTATTTTAAAAAGTTTTCATGTCATATACTATTTCATCAAGTGGGTGGTAAATAGTAACGACTGTACAGTATTATTGACCTTTTTTTCCCCATTATTTCTGTTTCCATATTTTTGCGGAATTTTCAAGTTCCTTTCCGCAATTGCTTCACCTTTTTCTCCTATGGTATAAGTGAAGAGCCTTGAGATTTTGAAGGGCCGAAAGTAGAATTAGAATTTATAGTTCATTGTAGGGTTGCTTGGCCCAAATGAAAAAAAACGTTCAATATAATCTCGAGGGCTCATGGCTCATCGTTTGTTTTCTTGAACGTCAACGCATTAACTATTGTTATTATTTTGAAACAAGTACATTAATTATTTCTTAGTTTTGAGGTTTTGGACGTTGCTTTGCTTTTTTTTTTTTTTTAAATTAAAAAAAATGCCAAAGTTAAGGTAAAAATTGTTTACTTTTAATTGTGCTTTTGCAGCATAGAGTTTGTTGCGATTTTTAGTTTTGTACTGTTGTTAGTAGTAAGATATTGATACTAACTGGAACCCGTGCTCAACAACACACAAATGTTCACACCTGAGACACAGTGTATGATTAGATATAAATATAAGGACTTATAATTTGTGTGGTTGAGATAAATTGTGTAAGTTACATTAAATGTAACTTAGCATTTGCCTAAATATAATATCAAATTGACCTGTTTATTTTTGGGTATAAAGCGTTTGATAAATAGCATGCCATGATTTATTGACTTACTTATGGTGAGACCAAGTTTAAACGCACTGCAGAGATAACAGATTTAATAAGTTAAGCTTTTGATTGGAAGGGCAGCACAAAGCCCATTTAAAAAGATTCTAGACAGTTGCAGTAGAAGATTACGGTTCGGTATTGTTTTCGAATTTATTTTTTAAAAAAATAAAAATCAAAATAGTATTTTATAATTGTTGCTTTTCAAATTTAAGTATGTGTTTGATATTATTTTTTTGTATCTTATATTTTAAAATTGAAAATAATAATTTGCGTTCGGTAGACATAATTGAAAATGATAAAAACAGAAAATATGTGTTCGGTAATACCATTTTCAAAATAGTTTTTAACTAAACATTAAGTCATATAGATAGCTAAAATATAATTTTTTAATAAATACATACACAAACATATCATAAATAATTTAAACAAAATAATTATCAAAATTACATGAGAATAAAGTTTTAATAGTAGCACTCATTAAAAAAGTTTTACATTATCATTGTTTTTACACTATAATTAAGATCTATATTACAACACATATGATTTAAAGAAAATAATGATAAAAAATTATATAGTAGATATCATGTATTATTGAGTATAATTATACCGCATAAAAATTGTAATTTTATCTCTTATAACATTCATCTCTGCGACACTCACCGGAGACAAAATGATTAAAACTATTGGATTATCTTGCCTAGCAAATATAACATACCAAACCTGCCAGCAAACAAGACAGTTGGCCATGAATTGCATGCACAGTGACAAATGCAATCTAGGTGTTAATTCAACAATTAGCCAAACAAAAGAAGCAGCCACTTGGTTCATCAACAAATGCCGACTTAACAGTACAAATAGACCCATTAGATCATTAATATCAGTATAAAAAACTAAATGAAAAAGCTCTAATTCAATTAAAAGGAAATAATAAATAAAATAAAATAAATTTATATCAATTCTTATATATGTAGATCTATAAATATTAGTACAAATCTACATAAATATGTTGTGTTTTCACATGATTTTCCTAAAGATTAGAGATAAAAGCATATATTGCGTGTGAAGAACAAAAATAGATATAAAAAGATTTAAAAAATGACAATAAAAAAGAAAAGAAAAAAAAATTACCTGTAACTCTGCAAGGCTACAATTTTTGCAAATAAAGATAAAAAAAAAATTGTATGACTAATAAAACAAGATTAAAAAAAAATACATAGTGAGATGAGAGCAAACTTTCGGTTGAGAAAAAAAAAAAAATCATAAAATTACCTGATTTTGCCGTGGGTGAAAAGATGAAGAATCGGTGGTTGAAGAAAATTCAAAGAGGAAGAAAATACCAAAGGTTGAAGGTGAGAGAGGATGAAATCGAGTGAAGTTCACTGTAATGAATAGCAGGATCAAGAGATTGTTGAGATAAGAAAAGTGGAGTAAAAGTTTTGGAAAGCGTGAGATAACATGTTTTACAACTTAAAACGGTGAACCAAAGTTCGTTTTCATGATATAAGCTACCGAACACTTATTGCACTTGTACTTTAGAAAAGAAAACAAAAACAGCTGTTATAAAAGGAGACCGAACACGGGACATTAATGTAGCTGAACTTAAACCAGCAGGAGGTTATTAAATACACTACTTCGGTTGCAGCAATTTCCAGCTTAACAAAAATTAACGCAAAGGCATTACGACAACAGGGAGGCCATTTTGTGGGCGCAAAACGAGATTGGTCCCAGGGGTGTGTTTATAATCAGGCGATAGTGAAAACGAAAACTTCTCAAGGATCAATGCAATTGCTGTTTTAGCTTCAAGCATTCCAAAATTCTATTTTCTGACCAATGCAAGCTCTTGGACCGGCTCCAAAGGCAAGCATAGCATTTGGGTTTCTCGCCGCTTTAGTGATGAATCTTAGTGGACTGAATTCCTCAGCATCTTCTATCCAATACTTTTTGTCCTTTTGTACCTTAAAAACAGGAATTACAATCCACGTATCCTTAGAAATCATTACGTGACCTCACTTCATACCTTGTGATCCCTGCCTGTACAATCGTATTAACAGGGCTGTACAGCCTCAAAGCCTCCAGCAAAACCATGTTCACCTGTGAATTATCTCAAGTTCAGTCCATTGGACCATAATTAAAAAATCCGAATCAATTAACAAGGTCTTGATATCTTACCAACTTTAAGTTGGATAAAATATCTGCGTCAGGAATTCCAATCCCACAATACTCAAGCACTTCTTCTCGAAGTTTAGCTTGCCAGTCTTGATGTACGCTCAATAAGTAGACTGTCCAAGTTAACCAATTGGCAGTGGTTTCACGCCCTTCAAAAAGAATGCTTTGCACTCCTCCAAGATTTCACCCATTTTGAGCTTGAAACCAGCTCTAGTTTAAACCATTTTATCATTACACCAAGTAGATCATCCCCATAGCGATCTGAAATTCCTTTTGACGGAGCTTTCAGCCTACTCTCTATGATGCTTCTTTAGTGTTTCTTTGACCTTCCTGTCCAGCTTCCATATCTCAATATTCCATGGAGTGGGTAGGTATCTAAAAGAGACGGACAGAATCAAGAAATTAATTTGTTAAGCATTTGGCCTGGGATTGAACCATCAACAAATCCTGGTTAGAAGTGAACGTAGAAGAGCAAGGCCGATGTATAGATGCTGGCTGCCAGGGATGAAAATGTCAGAAATTGAAGCTGCACAACATTCCTGAAGCTCTGCTTGAGCTTCCAAGGCTTCTCTTCCTTCCGCAAAGCTACTTCCAAATGCAGTGTGGGCGATTATATCTGCCAATAGATTTTTAAATTCTTCCTGCATTTCTATCATTTTGCATTGATACTCAGTTGTTATAGGCTGATTTTTCCACTCCTCAAGCATGGATAATGTACATTCTTCCATTTCCCTTATCATAACCAGTGCGGCTCAACAAGCCATGAACATAGAAGCTAATTGTTGCTGATCAACAGATACAAAAACTTCCATAATTGGTACTTGGTGAGTTAATTAAGAACGGCTGCTTATTTAACAATGGCGAAGGCAGAGTTGATAATCCTCCTGTGGATGGCCCAATCTTCCCCATTGATTAAAGCCAATCCTTTACCGGCTAACGTTTCAATTCTAGGCCTTAATTGTGGTTTGAAATAGAATCCAAACTTGCTGGATGGTACGTGTTTGGTCACCTCCGGGTCCGAAATGCAAATCCTGGGCCCTACTCCGTACCCGTACAGGAATGTCTCTCCGGTAGCATACACAAAGTATCACACATTTTATTTTTCATGTATGAGACAACAAGGACCGCCGAAGCTACCATGACAAGATGAAGATAAGACATGACTCTGTTTGTATTGAAAAATGAACTGAAAAGTTGTAACTCCGACGTATGACAACTCGTGAAATGAACTGAAAATTTGAGGAGTTGGGTATATGCAAAGTTAAAGCATGAGTTGTTTCCTTCGATTTCGCATTTTAACTTATTTTGGTGGAGATAATTAATTACTGGTACACTTAATGCGGAGTTGTATAATATAAATAACCAATGAATACATGGGAAACTCATTTGTTGAACGTAATTGTAGGCTATAAATAACAAGATAAGAAATATTTAATTATAGGTAACAATAACTTAAAAGAGTCCATTGGATGTTGCAGTTTTATATTAACAAATATGTAAATAATATATATTAGGGTTACTCTCTTTTGATTACTTTAAAAATTGTAAAATATTTAATTATAGGTAACAGTAAGTGAGTCACAAAATCCATTAGATATTGCAGTTTTGTATTAACAATTATTTATACATCTAGAGTTGTTATCACTTGTATTAACAATTATGTAAATCGATAGGGTAGGAAATACTATATATTATTTTAGAACTCGACCAAGGTAAGATGATTAGCTTACACTCTAAATAAAACGTGATTTTTAATTTAAACGATTCAATAAGATTTTTAATAATGCGTTAAACGAGGTCATATGATACTCTAATTTAAACGGTTTTACGAAAGAGATATTTTGTATTATTATTATTAATTTATACATTTAATATTTGATGCTTTATTTTGGCATTTAAAAAAATGTACACTACAAAAACTAGTTTTTGAGAATTTATTATGTGAGTATCGAAAATAAAAATGCGTTCAAAATAAGTTTAAGGTATAAATAACCCTACTATTTGGGATATATATATTTTGGCTTCCGTCAAAGGTTGACCTAAGATTCTGATGCCATCACTAATAATGTTTTTATGTGTTCGAGGAAGATGGTTCGTTATTGTATGCTTCAACAGAGTTCAGTTTTTATTGGAATTGTGGGCCTCAGCAATCCATCAACTGCGCGCCTTCAAATTTTCTTTTCCTTGTTTTACAGCAAGAGTGGAGCTGTTGGCACCCCGTTAAATTCCCAAAAGAACCCAACGTAAATAGTTAAACCAATAATCTAATTTGAAATCCTTTATTTTAATGTCATAAATACCTTAATTCTTCCTAATAAACCTCCCTATCCATTAACGTTTTTCTTTCTCATTTTTAAGAGATTTTATTTTAAATCACGATCATTATTCTACAAAACAATCATTTCAATGGTATAATTTTGTTGAAAGATTGTAGCATAGAACAACTTGATAATGGAATTTACCAGTAAAATCCATAGACTACATATGCTTAATAGAATTTTCACGTGTTCAAAAGGTTTGAATTTACTTTTTATACATCTAACCAACAATCATTCTTACTTTAGTTTTTAACCTTGCAACTTGATAATAAACTTTGCGCTACATCAATTTACTTGTCGACAATTCTTAATGTATATAGAGAGAGAGAGAGAGAGTAATAAACTTTGTTGTCGTTTCGCGCGTGTTCTCTTGGCCCCACCCCCACGCAACTTTCTCTTTTCTTTTTAACTTAACGTTTGCTGCAATCAGCCTTTTGCTGCAGTCAACTCATCTCTCCAGCACCAGAAACTCCCGTATCTTCTCCCTCCCCTCAATTTTATCGGCATCATCGGCACTTTCTCTTGTCAACGGCATCGTTACCGACAACCACCTCTTTCTCTTCAGCTCGTCACGACAGACACCACCAGTCCGGTTCGTCAATTCGTCCGGATCTCTCCATTATTCCAAGTGTGTTTCCCCTATTTTTTTTGTTATGAAAAACCCCAAAAAATGAAGAACAACACCTGTATTGATTTCGATTTTTTGATTCCAAGTCAAAGGGGTGCTTGGCTTTTAATTATACAAGATAGAAGATGAAACCAAATTTTGATGTTGATGAAGAAGAAGAAACAAAATTGACAAGAGGAAGAAGAAGATAATTGTGATAATGTTGTTGTTGATGAAGAAGATGAAATTGACGACGGAGAGAAGTAACGAAGAAATTGCAGAAGAGAGAGAAAGAAAAAAGAGAGAAAAAGAAGAAAAAAACATAAGAGAGATAAAATAATATAAAAAACAAAAGAGGAAATGCTTAAAGTAAAGTGGGGGTGGGGCTAAGAGAACATGCGCGAAACGGCAGTACAAGCTGCCGTTTCTCTCAGCCTTACTAACGTTAAGCATTTTCCTTATTTAAAATAATGTGAAAGGATTTATGAAATAATAATTTATTTAGTTGTTTAATAGGGTGTTTTTAGAAATGCGGTCGTAAAAGAGTTTTGAAGGGTGCGAATAGTCCAACTCTTTATAGTAATGGGGGTCTTTTGACTTCACCTCGACAATCGCCATTATAAACAAGCCCAAGCTGAGCTATGTAATAAAAAAAGCTAGTTTACTCGAAATTCTATCGAGCAAGCTAAGGGTCTGTTTAGTAACAATTACTATAAATTATACTATAAAAATAATTAATTATAATAAAAATCAGTTAAATATTTGATAAAATTTATTTTTAAAAATATTATGAATTTTAAAAGCAGTCGTATGTGTTTGACAAGTCTTATTACTAAACTGTTGTAAAAATATAAATTATTGAAATAGACTTGATAATAAATAAAATTTACACATTTATAAACATTTATGTAAATATTTTTTATTGTGTATATATAATAATTGATAAATAAAATAAATATTTTATATTATTATTATTATTTTTTATTTTGTTATTTTATTATAATTGGTAATAATAATAAACAATTTTAAATTTTTATAAAAAATATATATATATATATATAATTTTAATAAAGATAAAACTAATTCTTAAAATCAGATTTTTAAAGAGTGAAAACGAATGATAACAGTGACATGACATTCGGTAATCGGTACAAACACATGAATAACTGGAAATTAGAAAATTTTTATGAACTATGCGTGGGAAAAAAAAAGAAAAAAAAAAAAAGAGTTTTAAGATTTAACTAATCCCAGGGACCTACCTACATCCAATTGCGACAGCATTCTCAACGAGTTTAAGAGTCGTGTGCCAATTTGATAGTGATCTGGGGTCGGTCAACGGTCAAGATAATTGGGACCCTAATACAAATCATTTAAATGGAATAGTCGCTTTCACTTATTAGTTATTTCAACAAAGAATCCCACATCCAAAAAAAAAAAAAAACAAAGAATCCGTGGGCATGGCGGTGAAGTGGGAACACGGGTTGGAGATTTTTATGGGGCTCTTCTTCTTCTTCTTCTTCTCTTAATTAAAAGTTGAGTGAAGTAGTAGCAACCTTTTTGGCTGGTTTATTACATTTTCATCCAGACAAATTAAAATAAAATCAGATCAAAGAACCCCACTCCACCTCTACAGTTTGGGAAATAATAAAGGCGGACGAGCAACGGTCAGCCCACGCAACAATTCTTTCTGCCCGCCTACCTATTAATTAAATTTCAAATAAAAAAATCCCACAGACCGGCCCCATTGCTCGTCAATTTGAATAAATTTCTTCCCGGTCTCCAGCCCAAGCTTCTCTCCTTCGTATCTTTCGTTTATCTCTGTAGCAGCAGCAGCAATAAGCAATATGCTGACGCATCGCGTTCACAAGAATGAAACCTTCGCTGTATCTACAAAACTGGAGAAACTTGTTGTTGATGAATCGCCGGAAGAAGATTCAAATTTAACGGTCAATTGTACGTGTACGACGCCGAATTCTAAAGAGCATAGGATTCCAGATGTCCTGACGTGTCCTCCTGCACCGAGAAAGCGTAAAGCGTCCGACTCCGACTCGTGGTGCCGCAAGATTAATTTTCCCGGCAACGAGGCCAGGAACGTAGCCAAGTTCATTCTCTATTCAGAGTTGGAAGCAACGCTAGCTCGGGCTTCCTCCGCTTAATTTCTTGTAATAGGATTCCGATTTCCGTGGAGGTCGACGAAGAGGTTTCAAAAATCAATTCTTGATGCTATAGGAAATTAGATTATAATCATTATGTAAATCTTGGGAATTTTAATTTTTTGATACTTTCCAATTTATACTATATACATAGACTCAAACAGACTGTTACTTGAGTTGTGGTTTTATTTACTCTTTGCAACGGCTGCAGGAATTGCCACCTTTAGTAATATCGTCGTGCGTAATGGATTGCAATTTCAAGCTATGATGATTATTATTATTATTATTATTATTTTGTTATAATTAAAGAGGTCGGCTGCCAGGCCATGATTGATCTGGTTGATCGCATGGCTGAGCAGTAGGCACCCTTGTAGTATGGTATGATGTTTTCAATTCATCAATGGTAAGATTAATTGAAATAGTTAACTAGTTATTGACATTTGACAATGTCAAGATAAGCAAACTCCACCTAGTGTGTGTTTTATACTCAGAGGAGATTGATAAGGGAAACTTTTGGCTATGGAGAATCATCAAATGCAATAGCCATTTCGCTTCTGGCATTGCAAAATTCCGGGCTACGTTAACCCTCGGACCCAGCCTAAAGGCAAGCAGTGCATTTGTGTGCTTAGCAACTTTAGATATACACCATTAATGAATCTTAAGGCATCGAATTCGTTACCATCTTCTCTCAAATACTTCTTGGTCCTTGTGAATCTTCACAATAGGAATTTTCCCTGGAATGATTAACTGCCAATCTTTTGAGTCTTCTCATCCTCCCTGGTCAATCTTATTATCGGGCGAAGCGGCCTCAAAAGATTTTAGCAAATCCACGTGCACCCACTCAGTGGAATTTGTTCAATTTAGTCTAAGAATATTGTGCTTAATTTAGAAGAAAGAAGCAAGGCCCCCTTGGTACCGTGGTGAGATGATGATATGTGCTCAAGGAGCATAGGGCACAAGTTTTTTCTAATGGTTATTGTTTTAGTCAGAATAAAATATAGTAGTGGGTACATGTATTTAGGGGTGGTTATGCACGTTTCCATTTTAATTGTTCATGTTCTTATTGTCAAGTGATTTTTCTCTTTTGTAGTTTTCAATTTCTTGGTATGTGTACATATTTGTTTAAGAGATCATATTGGACTTGTATTGGAATTGTTTTTTTTTTTTTTTTTAGAATGAAAATTATCTTTTCTCTTCTAATCAATTAATATTCCTTCTCTGTTTCTGACTTTCTCTTACTTCCCTTTCTAAACTGAAAATTACTTATCATCTAGTATCAGAGCATCCAACGATCCATGGCCACACGCAATAAATTGAATGCCGAATTTTGTGAAGAGGTTCAAGAAATCCTTACTAGACATGAGTCTAATTTTGACCAAGTTCACGCCACCCTTCAAAGAATCCTTATTGAACTCCAATCCTTACGCCTCCAACATACTTCATAGGAAAGGGAGATCAACCCATTCGCCACAGCTCACATCCCTTCACACCTGCCAACCTCACTTTCCACCTCCAAACCAGATTGATCGAGTACCCATCTCAAACTCCTTTTCCCAAAGTTTAGTGGTGACGACCCTATCAGATGGATTTAAAAAGCCAAACAATACTTTGATTTCCAAAACATTGCTTCAGAACTAGAAATGGCAAAATGTCGGGTCGGGCTCGGGCTTGGCCAAGCCCTACCCGACCCGATAAAAAAAAATTTGAAACCCAACCCTAAAAAAGCCCGAACACTATTTAGTTAGGGTCAGGCCGAACCTGACTCGAATCGGGCCAACATCGGGTTGGGCGGGCCCAACTCGACTCTACCGAAATAGTTAACCCCACAATTCAATACCCATTTCCCATCACCATTTCAACCAATTCGGCAATTACTCAACCATTTTAAACACAATTCAATCCACTTTTCACAATCATTTCAACCAATTCCACAACTATTTCAACCCCCCACACAAATCAATTCCAAAATCCAACATGAAAAACACACAATGCAATTAAATTAAAAACATACAATGTAATTCCACAAACATTTTACTCATACACAATTCAATTCAACAACCCAACATAAAAAATAAAAAATAAAAAACTCATGTCTTATATAAATAAAAACACAATGCAATTAAATAAAAACACACAATATAATTCAACAACCATTTTAGTCATACACAATTCAATTCAACAACCCAACATAAAAAAAAAAAAACTCATGTCTTATACAAATAAAAATACAATGTAATTAAATTAAAAACACACAATGTGTGATGTTGTGAGGATGTGTTGTGTGCGTTTGTTAACTTGTGTTAGTTTTTTTTTTAAATAGGTCGGGTAGGTCGGCATTAAGCCCGACCCTGACCCTAAATTTATTCGGGCCTTAAAATCTTGGTTCTAACCCGACCCTAAACTTGAAAATTCGGGCCAAAATCCTAAAAATTAGGGTCGGGTCAATCAGGCCAAAAATAGAGTCGGGCTAAATTGCCAAGCCTATTCAAAACAGCAAGTCCAATTGGCCTCTTTCCATCTCGAAGGAATAACACTCCAATGGCATCGCTGGCTAACCAAGTTCAAAGGACCACAAACTTGGACTGAATTTACCAAAGCTATATTCTTCAATTTTGGTCCAAGGGATTATAAAGATCCTTATGAAGCTTTAACATGCTTAAAACAAAATTCCCTCGGTGGCTGAGTATTATGAAGTTTTTGAAAAGCTTTCTCATCAAGTCAATGGCTTACTTGAAACTTTTTTAATTGGTTGTTTCATTGCATGTCTTTAAGATGAAATATGACTCGATGTCAAGATTAAGCAGCCTCATACCTTGGTTGACGTCATTGGTGTGGCAAGACTGATTGATGAGCAAAATTCTCTCTATCGCTGAATCAAACACTTTTCTCAACCACCACCTATTTCCTTGATCCAATGACCAATCTCAAATAGTTCTACTGGGATCTTGGGCCCCTTCTTAAGGCAAACCAAACAGCCAATGCCACCACTCCTTCTCTTCAACGATTAACTAACCAAGAAGCACAAGCTCGACGTGGAAAATGACTATGTTATTATTGTGATGAGAAATTCGTTCTTGGCCATCACTGCCAAAGGCCACAATTGTTCATGATTAAAAATCTTCTATCGTTCACACCACCTGCTATTGGTTAAGTAAATGGGACACTTTGACTTTGGGCACAAGGTGATTCTAATGGGTGGGGAATGATATGTGCTCAAGATGCATGGGGCTCAAGTTTCTTCAGATGGTTATTGTCTTAGTTAGAATAAAACATAGTAGTGAGTGTATGTATTTAGTGGCGGTTATGCACTGTTTCCATTTTAATTGTTCGTGTTCCTATTTTCAAGTGATTTTCCTCTTTTGTAGTTTTCAATTTCTTGGTATGTATACAGATCTATTTAAGAGACCTTATTAGGCTTGTGCTAGAGGTTTTTTTTTTTAAAATTGGAAAATGAAAATTGTCTTTTCCCTTTTAATCAATTCATATTCCTTCTTTCTTTCTCACTTTCTCTAACTTCCCTTTCTAAATTGAAAATTACTTATTAGATTACTGTGGCTCTACAACCATATAAGTGTTTGGCAAATACTTATAATTGTTCTTTAGAAGCCAAGATGAAAAAAATACTTATATTATCCCTATAATTTATCAATTTTTAAAATTTTTAATAAATATTTAAATTTCATTACCAAAAAAAAAAACAACAACAGTGGTTGTTAGCGGCCAAAGTTACCGAAAAAAGCAAAATCTACTTAATGATTACACCATTGACACCTTTAGAATCCTTTTCTCATGATCTATCAAATGTGCAATTTCCGACGCCAAACAATCATTGGAGATGAAGCAATCACTGCCCAAATCCCAGCTTCACTGTGACATCATTAAATATTAAAGATTTAAAGTTCAGCATCACCTTCGTACGATAGATTCTAGAAGGCTCTTCTAAATGATGGTAAAGGTGCATTATGTGATGGTAACATCATGGTAAGGCGGTTTTAGATAGTGTCAACTAGGGGTGGGCAAATTTGAGTTTAGATCAGGTTAAGATAAATCCAATCAGATTTCAGGTTAATTGGGTTACAAAAAATAGAACATGAACTCAACTTGAACATGTGATCTCGAAGATTTATGCTTGCTTTGCCTTTGATTTGTTTGGATTTTCAGATTGGATTGGGTTTGACCTGATTCAATCATTATCTGATTGAGTTGGCCAAAATCCAACTTAATCAAGTTAGAGCCTTCATCCGAATTCGATTCAAACTCGAATTTTTCGGATCGAAACTCGGATCAGATCGGGTTGGGTTATTTGCCCACCCCTAACTACAATGATGTCTTCTCAAATGGTTTTTTGAATCCAATAATTGTATTGTTAAATAGATCATTGAAAACAAAATATTCCATACGTTTATGAAATGAAATTGGGGGCACATGACTATTTTTGTTAGTTTCTATTTTTATTGATATTTTTATTTTCAAAACTCCAACTGAAAAACGGATGTGTATTATTTCTATCAAAAGAAAATGTACTTTGTGCTTAAGGATAAGAGTAATGTTCTAAGGAATTTTATACTTTATAAAGTAAGGAATTTATTATAGGATTAAGATTCTCTTCTAATCTGATTTTTATCTGAGTAAATATTATTAATATGATTAGTGGTTAATAAATGAAAATGAAAAAATAGTTAAATCTTAATTATTCACTAACGGTAAAAGATCAGGAGTACTCAGATTAAGAAATGATCCAATCTTTTATTATAAGATAAGAAAAACACACAAATATAAGACTCGGAAAATAAAGGGACGAATATATTTTTACATACTAATATCAATTTATACAGCATCGATTTTTATTTTTTCTATAAGAAATGAAACAGTGTCGTTTTGGCCGATGAAAAGTGTCTCTGACGGTGCAGCCCTGTAGGTGGAGAGCAACGAAACGACGTCGATTCCTTTTAGGTTCGCTTCGCTGTGCGGGGTTGAGTAAGGATCCGGTCCAGAATCTAGACCCTTCTGTCATCGCGTGGGAATTCATAACATTCAAATTCAACCCATCAACAATTTAAAAAAAAAAAAAGCCTATCGAGATTCGAGAGCGAACCGAATTTTCGTAAATTCAAACTGATTTTGCCCTAGAATTCTAAAAAGATGAGTTCAACCTCTGTGCGCGAATTCGTATTAAAGGAAGTACCTGATTGGAACGACGAAGTAATCGCCACAGCCCGATTCAAAGCTTTTAGCGGACAAAGATCCGATTGGGAGCCCAAATTCCAATTTTGGAAAAATTTGATCCTCAAAATTGCGCGCCATTTTAGCCTTGCCATCATTCACCCTTCTCAGGTTTGTAAAGTATCACGTTTATTATTAAAGACTTTGATTTCTCATTTACTTTCCGTAATTTATTACGAAACAGGAAAGAAAATGTTTTTTTTGGAATTTATTAATTTGTTTGTTCGTTCTTTAAGGTAAAGAACGAGTGGTTTAATAGAGGAGGATTGGCACCTCTATGTTTTGACGATGTTCTGGTGAGCTTCTTTTTTTATCTTAATGATTACTTTTGTGATCAAAGTCGTTAATAATGATCGATGAAGCAAGCTAGTGCTTGATACTCCACCGTTAAGTGATTTTCCCAGTGACAAATTGTCTAGTTCAGGAGCTGATAAGTTTTTTTTATGTTTTTAGTCTATCCCTCTTGCATTCAACCATTTTGCTTCCGTTGCTTGAATAAAAATAGTTTTTGATCATTCATATTGGCTTCACCCCTCTGCGCGCGCGCACATCTGCGTTCGTTTGGGAGTTGGTTTTTGGACATTTTACGTTGTTTTTTTATTTTTCAGTTTGTAATGTATAATGAAGGTGATGTTGTGCGAAGTGTGGATCTAGTGGATGCAGCTAGTGGCCGGCTCACCCAGTTGTTTAGAAAAGTAAGAAGTTTAATGGCCAGATCAGCAGCAACTCCAGAAATTTTGCTCAAAGATCGTGTTATTCTAATGGAAGTTTTGAAGGTATATAATTGAGAAGTGCTTCATTTTTATTCCAGGAGTTTATTTCAGTTTTGCCAGCCAAAGTAGTTGAGGATAGGCTTTGCTGACTTGGGTTCTAATAAAATTACTCTTTCTGAAGGATAAAGCAGATGAATTTATCAAACTTTTATCGGAAAGCCATTGGACTTCTTCATGCATTATTACAATGAAGAAGTTCCAGGACAAGTGTGGAGGACGAGATGAAGCATCTGCAGTTTTGAGTTTCTTGACTGGACGAGGGAAAGCACTGTATCTATCAATCAGCAAGAATGAGTTTACAGAGGTATTGCATATTGAGGTTTTACGTTTTATGTTTTTTGTTTTGAAAGAAAAAAAATTATTTGTACTCTTGAAAGCCAAGTTGGTTTTATTGAATTGTGAGATCAGAATGAACTGGGAAACAGCTATAGATAATGAATTATCTAGCTCTTTTAGTCATGTCAACAGGAAAACTTAAGATAATATTTTATGGACATGTCAAAGGAAAAGCTTAAGATAATATTTTATGGACCACAAAAGATGTCCAAGATCAAAAAAGAAGATATTGCAAATATTTCGCTATTCCCTGGGGTACACATGCCTGTAGATACTGTAATAAATGCATATATTGTTATCTTATTATGCAATAAGCATATCTGTGTTTATTCATCTAAAGTTGTGTAAATAGATAATGTTTACAGGGTGTAAAAGTGTCCCTTTCTCCAGCTGCTGTTTCCAGCATCTCAAGTTTAGATTATGATGTTTTGCACTTGATTTGGACTGTGGAAAAGCTTCAGCTACAGCTTGACATCATTGATAGGCACTATGAAATGTAATATTCTTTGATCTCAATACCTTCCAAATATGCTGAATAATCTTGCTTGGTGGTCTGTGCCCCACTTAATCATTATTGAGTGTAATCAACATCTGCTTCTTGGATGTGCAGCAAGTTTGTTCAAAAACAAATGGTTTAGTCTGATGCCTAGAAGTTTTACTGTACAGGTCAAGAAAATCAGCATTAGCTTCCTTGCATTCTGGAAACAAGACAGTGGCCCTGAGACATACAAAGCAATTAAAGCTGACCAAAGAGAGTCGAGAAAAGTGTACATCGCTTTTGAACAGAGTGGAGGAAGTATTGAGTCTGATAGAAAATGCTGAATCAACCAAAAAAGTATGTTAGCATAGGCGAAATGATTTAGACTGGCTTTGATTTGTAGGTTTCTTGAGAATAAATACAGGATACTTAGGTTCTTCTGATCCATTTTCTCCTGATGATAGGTCTCTGAAGCAATCCAAATTGGAGCTCAAGCAATCAAGAAAAATAAGATCAGTGTGGAGGAACTTCAACTCTGTTTAGAAGAACTTGAGGAGAGCATTGATTTGCAAAAGCAGGCTGAAAAAGTCATAGGTATTTTATTGATTATACTACACGCTTTAAATTGTGGTAATTGCAAATATTGTAGGAATCAAGGCTTTAATATATCTGGATGGTTTTGTTACTTCAGGCTTTCATATATCTGGACGGTTTTGTTACTTCAGCCTTGTATTGTATCTGACTTGTCTTTTTGGTCACTTCAAAATCAGTGCCATCATACACAGGAATTGATGACGAAGACATAGAAGAGGAGTTCAAGAAATTGGAGCAGGAAGTTGAGTGCAAAAGACCTAAACCTACAGTATCCAAAACTGGAGTCAACGAACCAGCAGCTTCAGAGTCTGCTGAGTCGTTGAGTGTTGCATTCTCAACTATTGGCCTTAACGATGGTCAAGCTACAGCCTTAGCAATTAGTGATACTGTGGTACCAGTACAGAAGCAATGAATCCAAACACCCCATGCTTGAATCTGCATAGTTTTTTCTTGTCTAGAAGGAGGGGGGAAAAAGGTTCATAGTTAAGAGTATTCCTCGTTTGGCTTACGCTACAGTGATTCTATTTGCTTACTATATGTGGTGTAGTCCTCAATGTGATTCAGTTGATTTCTTTATGTAATTTTTGCGTGTAACATTCTCAGTATAATTTTATTTTCAAAATGCGTATAGGCTGTGGAATATTTTGCACTTGACAGCAACCAATTGGAATATGAATGTGATCCTTCTATTTTATTTTTCAGTCGATTGACGTTAGTCGAGTAAGAGTGTAGGGAGGAGTGCAGGGAGATGCGAAACGACGCCGTCAGGAAAGCATGACCTTGCACGGCTTCTTGAAAATTACGGCGCATTTTTAAGGATTTTAGCTGAGCTCATCAACGGTGTAGCATAAAGTCAAGCAGCAGATTCTGAACAGGCCGTTGATGAAACTACAAACAAAACAAGTGATCACAATCCAATTCAGCAAAGGCAGTTCCCGTTCATTTTCCAGACACGTCAAAAAAACCGTTGGCTGTTTCACAAATACCCACGCCCACAGCCTTCCATCTTCAAAAATCTTTCTTCAATCAACAAAAAATATCTTGCGCCGATTTATTTTCTCAACTCAAGTCGCCACCTCATCTTTCCGAAGCCAAAATGTTACACGCCCGTCTTGTCGTCTCTGGTTTCTTTAACCCTACGAGTACCGACAGACAGTTGGGTTCAGAACTTGTCAGTGTCTGTTAACTTTGGCTGTCTACAATAAGCACTCACTTGTATTTGATAAAACGACCCAACAAGAGTATACGGCCAAACATATCAATCACAGCACAGTGAACGTAAATATTACGGCCTATATTATAACGAGTCTAGTTGAACACCATTTTGGTCTCGAACAATTCTACCTTGTTCAAGATCATTCAATCCAGAACAAGCCTTTAAAACAAGTGGGAAAGTGAAATTATCAGGGACCAAACCTTCTCTAAGCATCAAGTGATAAAGTTCCAAGGCTTTAGAAAACTCACCCATGTTAATGAGGTTGAGCTTTGTCAGCTTGTTGGAGAGCACATTCTCCAGAGAAATCAGAACAATCCAGGTCACTATGTTCCATATCCAATATATACGCATACACGCACAGATTGAATGATGTGATGAAGTTCAGAAAAATGATTAAAGAGAATGGTTTGGTGAAGAAACCTGGAAGTAGTTGGATCCAGATTGGTTCTTGCATTCACATGTTCCATGCCAGAAGCAAAATGCATCTAGACTTGATTAAGGTTCAAGAAGTACTAGTAACCTTACTGATAGAGATGAAGGATGAAGGACATATGCTGTATTCGAATTTGTTTCCTAGTGATCCTATCGATGATGCTGAAGTGGTTAGTCAATTCTGATGTCAGCTTAAGATCTCAATGTTCCAATTGGCATTGATAAATATTCTGGGTGATATCAGCCTCTAATAGACATTTTTGGGTGAACAAGATACATCTGAGAAAGAATCTCCAATGCAAACTATGGTGAGGATCTGATAAAGTGAACTAGTCCATGTGCGTTTTTTTCACGTACACGATGAACAGACTACAGATATCTGACTTATCAAAGAACGATCTTTTGCAGATCCCTGCCCTACAGCAATAACAGAGAGAGACCCAACTCACAGGTAATTAAAGATAGGTTCGTGTAGTCTCTGAAAGTTCCTCAACTGCTAGCCATTACGGTGAATGTTCAAGATGGATCCCATTCTTCCCAGCAAAAGTCGCAGGAAGAAATAATGTGTTAATGCTTCTTTCACTGCAGCAGACAGGAGGCTTTTCCTCTTTTTAAGATGTTTGAGGGTGAATAACTGCTAGAAAGCAATGCCTTATCGAAAGTTTAACTTGGTTGTATAGAAGCCGTTGAAACTCCTCAGCAGCAGTCTCAGCTGGTGAAAGACATCGCAAGGTTGAATTATCCAGGCTCTCCAAAGCACTAATTACTTACATCACCTTCAAGCCTATTCGAGATTCCTTCTGAACTTCGGCTGTTGGAGAAATATGGCCAAGCAGCTGGAGGTATTTATTGTCTCGGACTCTCGATCGGGTTACATATATCCTCTTGTGGAATTTATTTAGTGCGCATTGCGATTTCTAGCCTGCATCATTTTCAATAGTCAGCTTTTTTTTTTTTCTTTTGAATTGAAATGAGTTGAAGTACTAAAGTCAATTGGTGTAATCGAACCTTACCATTAGTAGTACCGGAAACAATATTATTCGCTTGTAAGATCCAACAGCCCCATTGCTAGTGATAGAATCATGGTATCTTTGCACGGAATGAAGCAGAATTTCTGGATTAACTTTCACGGCCTGGGAACTGGAACCTTTAACAAAAGGAATAAGAATTGAGTGATGGTGAAATACCTAAAAGCTTATGCAAATTATGAATGCATGGTGAATCTTCTTAATTAACGTGTTTTCCCTTATGTCTAGTCTTGAAAGGGTTAAAAAAAAAAATGTTCGTTGTGAGTATGACATTAGCCCAAACCTAAGCAGAAGGTCGAATCTTGTGGTGCTCAACGTTTCTTTTGTCAATTTCTACGTTCTGATTGGAATCCCCGGGATTTGTGAGCGGTGCAGAGTCCTTGACTTCCATTGAAGCAGCAGCTCGAGAGACGCCGGCAACTGGATTTGTTTTGTGCATTAGTCCTAATGGTGCGCGTAACATGGACATGGGCAGCGGCTGTCCAGGAAAGCCAGGCATCTGGATTCCAGGCACAGCAGTGGCTCCTGGAATGGGTGGCATTATGAACTGTGCTGGGTTGCAGCCAGCACCCATTTGCATTCTCCCGTCCATTCCAATTCCCATGGGAGCGAAATGACTCATCTGCGGTGCAACTGCATGCATTTGTTGCATTCCTATTATTCCTGTAGGTAGCATCATCGAAGGCATACAAACCCCTGTTCCCATTGACATCATCTGCATCAAGATTCAAGAAACCGCCTGAATTTATTAGGTCATTCCTCCCACGCGCGCATGCGCACACACATATATAATGGAGGTAGTCATTTTTTTATGCAAGCATATTTAATAGAATTAGATTCCAATCTTATTAAACCACATGATATTTTATAGTGTATTAAAAAAATTTATAATTTAATAACATATCCACATTAAAAAAAAACTCTTCCCTGAGAATAACTAATATATATATATATATACACACACTCATTCAAAACAAAAGCATCTATAAGATTATAATAGTATGGTGTTTATACCATTACTTGAAACTGAAGAGTCTTTAAGTAATCAATGGCCTCATCAAGCACCGAAGCTTTGTCCACCTAAGCATCATCCGTCTGGTGTTAGGAAGTGGTAAAATAAATAAATAAATATTTTAGCTAAGGTGACAGGTAGGGTAGCCCGCAGCCCGGTGCTGTATATAATTAATTACCTTATTGCAATTTGGTATGAGCTCCTGTAATGCACGCATTTTCTTGTTGATCTTATCTCTTCGCTTCTGAATGCAGATAGTCAGCCAATTAGCGATATATATATATATATATATATATATAAGTGTGTGTGTGTGTAGATTAACTACATTGGAACATGCATGCTTTTCTTTGTTTCTGAGTGGGATCACTAACTCACCCGTTCACATCGCTTATGAACTTCAGGAGTTCGTTTTTTCCGGTTACTTTTGCTGCCCCGAACAGTCACTGCTTTTCTATCCAGTTTCTTCTCATACTGCACCAAACAAAATTGAACTTTCTTAGAATCATAGCAAAATTAAGAACATGATAAACAAATCAGGGGCTGGGTAAGTTTACGTACTTGGTCACTCGGACAAGCGGATCCCTCGGTATCTTCATATCTCCTCTTCAAATTAAAAGTATTACAAGCAGGATTATTATTTGAAGCTCCAAGTGAGCATAAGGAAGAAGACGGAACTGGTGGTTCTATACATTTTCCAGCATCCAGCTTTCGTTTGACAGTATTCTCAGCCGGTAAGCTCGAGGTTCGGCTGTAATCAGCTTCCGATTGTACATCGGGGACTGTGACTGGGACTGGTTGTAACAGCTCCGCGTTTGTGTCTACAGAATTCAGCTGGTTCTGAAAGCCCTTAACACTCGCTGAACCATTAGCTGCTGGCGATAGCAGTCGAGGCTTATTTTGCACCTTCTCAGGCTCAGCTCTCGAGAAACCTCTCCTACTGCTTGTTCGCAGCGCTGGAGATCTCAAGAAAAGAGAAAAGTTAACTGGCTGCTCTCTTTTCTTTTCAGGTTCTCTTTTCAATACATCCAATGAAAGTAGATTCGGGCTGTATTTAACTCGTGGCCTTTTAAGTGGAGTTGAATCACGAGACTGGCGGTTACCCGTTAGAGTTGGGGTAGTTTCTACGCACCGGAACAACTTGAGAGTCCTTGGGTAGCTTATCATCATAATCAATATTATAACCTGTAGCATGTTCCGAAAATGCATTAAAATGGCTTTTATACGATATTTCAAGCAACGATTCATGTTGTTTATCATTCTTTGGAGGAAAGGTGTCTGTATTTCCCCATTTTCCAAACGAGCACTGGACGAGCGAGAAGCATGATCAATGCACGAGGAAGTGCTCTTTTGAGGTCTCTTTGAAGAACCTCGCGTGAGAAGTTGACCATCTTCCCACACAAGCTCCGAAAATTCTTGATTAGACCTGCATTAACAGAAATTTCATCAACCTTTAGTCCTCCAAAAATAGGAAACACTTGCTTATTATGCTAGGGTAGCTGAGGAAAATCTTACATGGTCAAAGTTAAATTAGCGCTCTTCTCGCTGGTCAACTTCAGCTGGGCGATATTAATTGGATGCTGTTCCGAATGGGTTTTGTCGTCACAACTTTTTTTTTTTTAATTCTCCATAGTTGAAGAGATATTCTAATGAATCAAATTTGGGTTTGATCTCATCAGTTCTTTCACTTATCAGAATATAAGAGTAGACGATAATAAATAGGACAAGTATGATAATAGATAAGAAGAAGGTGACGAAAACACAGTCTCAGATAGCTAACTAGGATCGATGTAATTTCTGTAAGCAGCCGAAAGGCTGATTCTATATTGGCATATTTGTAAAATCGAATCTGCTTGCTTGTTCACTCTACGCGCTTCCCAGATAGAGAGAGACTGCTACGAAATCAGACCATTTCATATCAAATACTCAATTGAGTCGAGTGTTCGAACAACTTAACTGTTTATATAATAATAATGAAAGAATCCGAAGAGATGCAGTGCCAGCCAGCATCCACAAGAACTAGTGCACAAAATTTAAGCACGTCTACTCCCATCCTCGCAACCCTGTGGTAATGGAGTTGTCCAAGCCTGGTGGTAGGATCCCACCTTAACGTTTCTCTTCTTGGGCGAAGGATGTCCTAATTAGTAATTTGATTTCTGCGTAAGACTGGGGGTGGACGGAGACGGACCCATTTCTTTGTGACACAAAGTAGGAAGTGACCCCCATTCGGCCATTTGCTTTAGTAATTGGGCCCCTCTACTTCACGGCAAAAATGACGGGAAAAATATCTCATCAGTCACGTTCAGTTCTTTGCAATTATAGACTAGCCTATCTACTCCTTATCTTATATTTCGAAGGCGACGTTTTCCGATATGATGAAGACAACTCTTTTTTTTTTACCACGAGCCCACCAAAGACTAAAGAGAATATACCCACGTGGAGTGGGGTCCCCGCACCCCAAAAGTAATTCACCTGCAGTCCTGCACTCTGACCTCACAACATCATATCGTGTCCTCACAACCAGGGAAAGAAGCAAAATACTAGGAAGAAAAGCGTGTCCTTCACGTGATGCCGTGTGAATTCACGTGCCCTGTGTTGTTCTGTCGGCACTTTTTTCCCGCCTAAGCGACGAAGCAAAACCACAACCGGTCATGCTAAACAAACAGATAAGATTTTGTATTTGCCAATTAGGCGAGACCACTTCAATGATAAAGGAAAAAGAACTCCAGCCTAACAATTAAAAAGCATAATTTTATGAACCCAAACGTACCAAAAAAATGTACATGCATAATAATAACACTTGAAAATCGACCGATATGAAAGCACAGTGGCAATGAAATTGAAAATGGAAGCAGTGCAGGAATGTGAGTGAGCACACAACGTCAGCATTACGTATTCTTTGTTCATCAAATAATTGTGTCTCTACAATTGCAAGCATTCTTCTGCATACTACATGTTGGAATATAATGAAAAGTAAATTCCTACGTAGAGGCCCTCGACTAGAGGATTATAAGATCAAGCATCAATAAAAATCTCCGGCTCTGTCTAATTATGGACAAATTCTCCATGTTGCTAGCGGACTGTATGAATCATGTCAATTTAGAATGCCTTCTTCTTTCAGACTGTCAGCTATTACATGTTTCAACTGGAGCATCTTATTCCTCGCCGACTGCAATGAACAATGAAAATAACAATCACATTATACTAGTTACATGAGAGTTGTTGCATTGCATTTACATAAACTAAGGCACAACTTGATTAACTTCAAAATGGAGCACTATCTTTTAAGGATCGAACTTTCACTCACTGGATATCCCAGTAGAATCCCAAGAATTAATGATAAGTTGGCCAGATTACAAATATACCAAGACTTCTTAAGCTGCTTCTAGTTTGTCAACACCTAGGAAATTGAATGCGCTAAAAGCAGTTCAGCCAAGAATACGCCAAGTGGGTGTAGCCATCTCAAACTCATAAAAGTCCAGGTGCCTAAATCTCCAATTAATTTAATAAACAGAAGACCAACCTATAAAAATCATATAAATAGGAGAAGCTTGCCTCATGCACGGTTGTGATTCTTCTTTGGGCATCATTGAGCAGAGTCTGAACTGCCTCTTCCACCTGGAAGATGAGCTTTTGATGCGATGTTCCTGTCAACACAAAAGATAACTAATAAACCAAAATCCTGCACAGGACGTTCAATAAATGATAATAAGAAATAACATGGCACTATAAAGGTTTGAAACATCCATTTACTTGAAAGCACTTAAAATTGTCAACAAGTTTTTGGAAGAGGCAGAAAAATGAAATGGATCCAATTCTGTTTAGATCCCAAAACACACTTATTTTTCCACCGAACAGTTAAAGATATTGATTTCTTTTCCAAAATTTCTGCACAAATTTAGGGACAATCTCATATCTATTCACATCAGTGACTCATCCAGATTGAACCTTTGATTAGCCTTATGCAAAATATATGGAATGATTCATCTTCCGAGACATGCAGTCATCCTGAGACCCACAAAGGGACTGCTAACCTCATTCGTCAACTGCTTCCACTCAAAGAATTAAATTAAATCTTACTGTATTCTCGGTCCCCAAAATCACTTGAGCCATATGGAAAAACCTACCTAATTGTTTGTAAAGCAATTATACATTGACAGAGGTGGAAGATATATATTAACAACAATATCAGTTATGAAAATATATAATAACAGATTTAATCGTTATCATACTCTGCTTTTTCACAGTTCCCTTCAGTTCAATCTGGTGCGCCTCCAGCTCCTCAATGGTACTTTGGCAGCTCTGGAGATGATGATGAATGTCTTCCTTGAATTTTTGATGAATCAAACTCAGTTGTTCTTGTTGCTCTGCATGAGAAACAAAAGCAAAATGTCAAAAATGAAAAAGTGAAAAAATGGACATGACATCTCAACAGCTAAATTCCTAGAAGTGAATTTCTTGAGCTATTATTAAAAACCCATAAAATCGATAGCGCCATAATACATTGATTAAAGAATTAACTGTATATCTGCTGAAACTGTGTCCCTTCAGGGGTGACTTAGATAGAAGTCCTGAAACACCATAGATGTGTACTGTGGTGCAAGAAACACCACTAGATTTTCATTAATTTAGGCTTCTTATCTCAAGCAACAAGATTATAAAGACAAATTTAAGATAAAATAAAGCACTTTTGCTAACAAAGTTACGAAAACCAAACGAACTATTCAGTTTACAAAATTCGTTACCCTCAAATCTTGTTTCCAGACGCTTTCTTTTTGATTTACTGAGGCTTGTCAGCTTCCCTCTGGAAGATCATCAGTTCAGACCTAAGTAATTTATTTTTGCAATAATAAATGTCAATCTAAAAAACCTACATATCTGTTTGGATCTGTGACTCAACATTCTGCAGCTGTAAATGTATCCCCTCAGAAACAGACAACAAAATCTCAGAGGACTTCCTTTTCGTAGCAGCATCCATTTTCCTTCTGAAATTTTCTAAACCAACAGCAAACAATGTGACAGCCCTGAAACATTGTCATGTTAAACCCAAGTCAACAAACAGATTGGAGCTAAGATAGTTTCCTAAGAAAAACCATAATTGCTTCAGTTAGCATACAAAGGAAAAACCTTGCCAACTCATCCTCTTGGCTCTCTTCTGAAGGTTCCAGGAACCATTCTCTCTCTCCATTGTCTGCTCATTTGGTGCAGAAAAAGAGAAGAAAAAATTTAATAACTGATATAACATTTTAAGGAACATTTCATATGGAGATGATAAGAGCAGAAGATATTGACATATAAGTAAAATTATACCTTTTGTGGAGGGCGAGGTGGGACTGAATTGAACAACTCTAATGCCTTGATGGTTGCAAAGCCGTTTAGTATGACAATGCATGGAGTTTGGTTCCTCACTAGTGTGAATTTCTGGAGAGATGTTTCGGTTATCTGCATGTGACCATAAGATAAAGCCAACAAAGTGGCTGACATTATGAAATAAAAGAGACGAATCAAAAAATTTAAATTCTTTGAGAAGATGTCATGCTGTTTGAATTGGTTTACATACAGAGGAATCAGGAACTGCTTGTTCAACCAAAATTCTAACAAATATGTTGGACAGCAGAATAAATCAAAGGATATCCATGAAAGATGCCTGTACTATTTTGTCATACCCAGTACCCTTAAAGCCAAATTTTGAACAACTCTAAAACCAGTGATATCTTGACTCTTGACAAATTAAAAATCCAACAAACTTTATAAAACTTGTTTTAGCCTGACAAAATTTTTTTTGAATTACTGAAAATTATATGTCGTTTGTATTAGGGGTGAAAACTAAAACGACTATGACCCTTTTTCTAATTGAAACAGTTTTTTTTTTAAAAAAAATCATTTTGAACGCACTGAAGTCAAGTGTCCTGGGCATTTCTGTGGGGAAGGTAGAATCTTAAAGAAAAGAATGAAATAACTAAAACACCAATTACCTAAGAAATACCCTAATATGAAAGGAGATCATAGTTAGAATATGATGATGTTTATCATTCCTAAATTGAATGTACTAAACCTATCATACAAAACTGCCAGTAATAACATCTAAGAATAAGGAAAGCAAACATGCAACAGTATGGGGAAAGTATTTAACATGTTCTGCAATGCAACTGCATTGCACAAAAATATCAAATGAAGCACATGCTAAATTAGTTTTCACAAAAGAGATCAGCCAAAAAAAAAGTACTGGGAATCTATTTATTTCAAATTTTAGAAATATCTTTATCAAGCAAACATACATTCGTATGCTTTGATGATGCGGGAACCATCTTCAGAGCTCCCAAGATCCCCATCTTCAGATGAAAATTCAGCCAGGTCATCTTCTGCGTCTTTTTTTTCCTTCAAAGGTGATGGTTTTCTGGGTGAAAAATGTTGAAGTTCTTCTGCATCACCCTGAAGCATAATAAGGAAAGGCAAAGGCAGGAAAAGATATTCTCACATTGATATTATTGCATGTAATCAACTAACATATCCCTCAGATAGCAATTAGCTAAGGATACAGGAGACTCTGTTTCTGCATCTGACCCAGAACAATCTGGTTTTGAAGTTTGCAAAGCCCTGAAGCTACGGATGGCTCGTAAGCTAAATCTTCTATATTTCAGTGGAGGATCGTGAACATCTTGCTCCATTTGGACTGTTCTCGGAGTGGAGCAGGGAGAAGGGCTTAAGATAGGAGATTTAAAAGCAAATGTTGGACTTTCGATCACATCTGGTGGTTCAACAACATTCTTCGAAGATGGATTGATGCAATCTTCTTGATGTTCCCTAGTTCCTGCTGATGCCAGACTGTCACCCCTCTGATTCATCTTTTTCGAATCTGATGGTTGATGAAAATCGTTGTCTTGCATTTTATTATTATTTTCAAAGTAATCTCTCTTATTCTGAGGGGGACAACCATGAATACTGTCCTCTTTATGATCAAGTGTTTTTTCAGCATGTGTTGGAGACACACTTTTGTTACTTGCTAGCTGAGGCTCATCTACATTATCCTTTTCAGCAAAGGAAATTTCATGTGGCTCAATGATTGATTTCTTTATCTGACCTTTCTTCAGCGTAGACATTAAAGAGCCAAAGTTGATAGCACCATCCGGGTTCACAGATCTTCCATCTTGGAAAGAGTATATGTTCATTTGGTGTTTTTGTTTTGTATTAGAGGATGAACCAAGTTTAGTTTTTTCTTGTAGCACTTTAGTTGAAGCTCTCTTTCTGTATAAAGATCGAGTTAAGGGTCTACTTGTAGGCTGCTTGGGACTTTCAGAATCAGTTTCTATAGTATCTGAGTTCTGCCTGGGTCTGACAATTCTGTCACCAATTTGATCAACAAATTGCTCTGGCTTCAACTTATCCACACCTGTTTCCTTAGCCTGAGAATTAGAAGGCTGACTTTTGGGTGAAGAAACAGTTGCCAATATCTGCCAAAGTTTCGTTCTCAAAGTTTCAGTTCTGTTTTCTGCTTTATCCGTTTTTTCTGCTGCCACAACTTTATCCGATACGATTGCTTCTTGTGCAGTTGCAAATGTGAACTCTTCCACATGCACTTGGCTCCCATTCTTCCCTCCCTTCCTTGAATAGGTTATGCCATTAAACTTCTTCTGATTGCTATCTCCAGATCGTAAAATAGAAGACTGGTTTGCAAAAAACTGAACCGAATGTGCTAGTTGTGCATCCTTCACTCTATTAAGCTTTTTCTGCCTCCCACCAGTGGCAGGTCCGCTAGAAGGTTGATTTGTGCATGGGACAGTATCTGAAATGGGTGCATTTTTGTAAAAGAATCGTTTAGTAATCCAAGGTGACCTCATCTCCTCTGTAGCGTCAGATTGCTTTCCTTTGGTGGCAGCTGAGGCACCCTCACATTTATTTTCTGCTTGCATGGAACTTTCTTTGTTCAGATTCATCCTTTCCACATTTGGAATTTTAGCCTCATCTTCCTCTGCAGCTTCAGGCTTTTTCTTGTCTACAGTAATTCCAATTGAGATCTTTCTCAGTTGGCTAGATGGACGACTATTGCTTCCAAAACTCTGACTTCTGGTCATTCCATCCTGAAACATAATTTGCAGCTCATCAATTATTCATCTTCTCAGTAATTCATTTAGGTTGCAATTATTCATCTTCTGGTCATTCAATTATTAGTTCACATGGCAACTGATGATTTACTTGGAGCTTTGATTAAACAAAATTCAAATATGCTCAATTGCAACATTATAACCCAAATTCAAATATGCTCAGGCACGCACACTTATTTTAAACACAGGGAAAGCCAAATTCACAAAATGTGCAAAACTGAGTTACCAAATAACCAGTTCTATAAAATCATCATGTTGTCAGCGTGCCCTCACATAACTTCTGAGAAGGCAATATTTACAAGATATACACTATTGGAATTCCAAACAAAATTTGATTATACAAAAACATGATCAATATATCAACTGATCAAGCAAGGTCTACAAAATGCACAGAACTACAAATCCAAGCAAACGCCATTCTCCACGCAACTCTTAACAACTAATTAAACACACACACAATCTCAAGGAAAACAGCAATAAAAAACTGCCACAATCACTATCCCAAGTAAAATCCAATACTGGACAAGCATAAATCTATGCAGCAAAAATGAGTTTATCAAGCATCTTAAAAACAAAAGGGTTAATTATTTGATCTTGGAAAACCATTCTGTAAACGATTTACTATCTGAAATTTTAGAATTAAATAAGTATGACTTTATGAAAGGATCTGTGATGTCGGAAATAAGTACAGGCCATCTTTTATCAACCTAGGACAACAGAATAATTTTAGTTGAAATATAATTACACCAAATCTTCTAGCCAACTTTAACTAAGAAGCAATGAAAAAACATCCTATTTATGCTGCAAATTCTTAAAGTTGGCATTATCATCCCTTACGTCCTGTAATTTTTGTCGCACATCAACTTCCTTCTCACTTATGTCTCGCAATATTTTTCGCTCATCAACCCCCATCTCACGATTTCTTAAGCTGCAAAGACGATAAACCAACACCACCAACAACAGCTGTAACCTAAAGAGTAACAACAACAATTAGAGTAAGAAGCAATTGGAACAAAAAAAAAAAATTCCAAAACTCAGTGTGGTAACTGAAAAAGAAAATTACGAGGGAACTAAGCAAGGTAGATTGTTACAAAGGGAATAAGTTCAAAATTAGCATTACCATCTACAAAGAACGGATCAGATCTAACAAGAAGACAAGTTAAAACTAATTTCAAGCACTCTCAATTTTCCACCGACTAAAAATTTTCGATCTCAGTAATTAAGAAGCAAAATAGGTAAAAATTGTGCAATTCAAAAATCAGCTACCATAAAAACCCTAGAACGACGACTTATGCGGTTTAAATACAAATATTTAGGTTAAGATCCGCCATAACGAGAAGTCTAAGAGAAAGCGAAAAATGACGAATAAAAAGTTCAACTGATCAAATTTAAAATAGAAATTCATAGGAAGAGAAAGGATATCGCTCACTGGTTATTTGGCAGCGACAAGGGATGAGATGCTCGTTTCGAAATTCGTGCGAGAAATCTGAGATCTAGCAGAGAGATTTTTTCTTCACGGGAGAGAGAAAGTGATCAAATTTCGGATCGCGAAGTTTTACGGCGAAACAAAGAAGCGGGAAAATTAAATGGCCACTGATTTTTGAATCGAAAGTTCGAAACGACCGAATGCGAAGTGCGCACCGCTCTTCCTGCAAATTGACGATTTTAACCCTCGCTTTTAAATTGTCCGATAGGAACGGTGTGGCAAAGAGGAGGAACCGATTGTAGTGATGATCATCAATCTTATGTTCAAGTCGACATTTGGACGGCTTTGGTTCGTTCTAGGAAAATTTTGTTGAATCTTAAAATGTTACACGTTGCACCATAACTTGTCCAGTTGTAGTGTTATTATACGTTTTTTTCTCACAATTTCCCTGATTTTGTATTTCTTTTTCCTACATTTAAAGGTTCACGACGATATATCAAAGCCCTTTAGCTGTTTAAGTCTATGGTGATTATGATAATTGTGATAATATATATTTTTATTTCAAATAAGAACGTAAAAAGTAAAATTATCATAATCATGGAATGTATTCAATTTATTATGAAATTCAAATGTTACAAATTTTCAATTGCATGATTTTGCTTATACTTTTGGCATTCGATCGACATTTTTTCAGTTACTATTATTGCGCAACTAAGTTGTTCAACAGGAATTATAGTAATTGTAAATTTTTAATAACAGGTTACCCATCATTTGTTAAACTAAACTTGAAAATGTTTAACAAATTTTCAAAAGGTGATGAAAATTTCACCCTTCTTTTTGTGTAATAACAGTCCGTTTTTATTTTTTTTTATTGTATTTATAATTTTATCCTCAAACAACTATTTTATTCTTTTTCGAGTTTTTATCTACCGTAAATTGGCATCCACCAAGGCATAGATTTCAACCACAAAATCAATTATATATGCCGTTTAAAACCTAAAGAAAATAGAAATTTATGGCTGGTAGTTGGTTTTGCTAACAATATATTTTTTCCAATATATGATGAATCGGTGACCCAAATAAAGATCTACTATGGGGGTCAAATTAATTTCAAGTTTGAAACTTGATTGAAAAAGTAATTTAGGATGCGTTTAGAATTAAGTTTCAACATGAGTTATAGAATTAAAGTATTTAGTAAATACTAACTGCTGTAAATTAGAAGTTATATTGATATGATTTACCAACCTCATTCCTCAAGTCAACTCCTCCAATTTCACCTTGCAACTCTTGCTAATCAAACTATTAGTATGATTCCTTGTGTTGCTGTAGTTTCCTGAATTCTCACCGTCATTGTATAAGACTTCTAAGAATTTGGGAGGCTTCATCACACGCTATGTTTTTCTTTTTTGTGATTTTTTTTCTTGAATATATCTTTTTCATTCATTTTTTTAATATTGTTATACAGGATTGTTACTGATGTACTCCTTTGAAGCGTTACTTATGTTATTTAAACTCTCTCTAATAATCGAAAGGTGTCTATTCTACTCAAACTTTCTGTAATATTCGAAAAATGTTCACTCTACTCACATTTAATGAGAGAGAGATTATCTTCATTTAATTATTTGATAATTGAAGGAAGACTTAAACTAATATTTATAATATTTTTATAAAGTCTCGAACTCTTACTCTAAACATTGTAAGTGTAAGAGTTCTCCCACTATGATAAAAGCCCATTGATCTATAGTTTTTTATGGACTTAAAAAACAGGATGACAGTAAATAAGAAAATTGAAAATAAGGAAAAAAATTTCGTTATTTTGAGGGTAAATTTGGTATTAAGCGGATGTATTTTAGTTTCGGGTGGAAATATATCTACCCAATTTCAAATTATTTTATAATTTCTATTGTAACAAATCGGACGCTTGCAACCGTTAACTTAACCATAAAATCTAAAGGTTAAGAAAAATACATTAAAGATTTGCAGACACCGATTTTACCTAAACAGCAAATGGGACGTTAATGATATTAAATTAAAATGACCTGGAAGCAGAGTTCTCCAAATCCCCTACACCAATAAATATGCATTAAAAGAACAATTAAAAAGAAAAAAGAATGTGCATCATGGTCAAAGACAACGAGTATTAATTATGCACTTGGTTCAATTTGAGACTACCAAATTCTTTCTTAATCTTTACTATTTTTATTTATTGCATCAAAATTATAATTAAAAATAATAATTACTGATACACATTTGCTTGTATACATATATATTACAATCTACTTACAATACAACTATAGGTTTATTGAAAGTTGATAATAAATTATAGCGTGCTATGGAGAATGTCTGTAAAAATTTACACTAAAAAATAAAAGATAAATGAGTTCCAAGATGAGAATTATGTACTCTTTCCTTTACGATAATGGAAAAATACACATAGTGATATGCATAAAAAATTGGTAATGTGAGAAATAATTTAGGTCTCATTAGCATTACTCATTTACTGTAATAGCTTTGGACTTAAATGAAATTAGATTTTACTATATAAGTATGTTTTTAATTTTGATAAAATAAGCATGGGTCCGATCATGGTACCCTGGAGTACCCCACAACATATGCAACACTAAATATAAAAAAAAAAAATCAACAAAATTTAATAAATTCCGACAATCTAAATCTATGATGTATGATATCCCAATACCGTAGTGACAAGCAATAAAAATGCCATCTTATTTTTCTGTGTTGGCACAATGGCTTCGCCGCCATATAAAATAGCTTGAAAAAATATTAAAAAAGAAATAGTAAAGACATGCAACCGTTATAATAAAACTAATGATAAAATTACAAGTTCTTGTATAAATTTATATGATATAATTTAATTAATTAAATTAAATATATTTTAATTCATATAATTTATTTTTATTATTTTATATTTTCATTCAACTAATAAATTTATACCACAGACTTCGTACAAAGTTCATAAGCGTGTCAATATTTGGACACCTATATTTTTTTCTTTGTCAAAATCTGCCTTTAGGTCATCCTTTTTTTAAATCAGAGACGAATGTATCCCTTTTTTAATAGGTTTCTTTTTTATTCTTAGTATTTTGTAGGATTTCCGATTGGCGATTTGTCTTGTGATTTATTGAGCAGCAAATATTTGCTTGTGCTGACTTTGGCATTGTGGATGAAATTTGCTCCCACTTGATTTATTGAAGCATTCGTTTTTATTCACGAGGTTTCATACTGCAACTTGTTTTAGAGACCCTTTGGTGCGCGAATCATACGGCTGATCATTGGTGGTGCGTCAATACTGTCACAATATTCTTATGAAAAACAAGAGTTTTACTAAGTTACGATTTACAATTCTTATAAAACATGCAAAAAAGAGCAATATGGCAGTGGAGTCCACTTAATTTTTATATTATTTTAAGTGGACTGTAAGTTTTATTAATTTTAACTGAACAAGACCCTAAAACCAATATTGCTGCGAGGTTCACATTTTTTCTCATATTGTACTGATTATTCTTGAATGGATTTCAATGGTCCTATTGTTCCATCATGGCTCGCTGTAACGAAGTGAGTAATTTGATTTGCAATCGGTTGTCAGACAATGCGATGAGGTTTTTTTTATAAGTGGGAAATGGAAGCTTATGTTTTGTTTGGTTTGAAAAAATTAAAAAGAAAGGAGAGGAAAGGAAGGGATGGAAAAAACAATAAAGGGAGAAAAAATAAATTTCATGTCAAATTAAATAACAAAATTGAAATTAGTTATCTTTTTCCCTCATTTTAATTTCTCTCCCTCTCTCTTTTCCACTCCTCTATTCTCCTCTCATTTTTTCTACCCAATTAAAGACTATATTCGGAAGCCATGATTAAGTATGAGATTGGACTAACTTTTGGGATTAAATATTTATCTCGAAAGCCTCGCATGGATTAGAGTAGGGAACTAAATTCAAATTTTGTCTTGAAATCATGGGATTAGCCATGTCAATTTATATACCAGTTTAGATGAAATTAGAATATAGAAAAAAGTTGCCCATTTATAAGTATTTCATTTATGTCACTATTTTTATTTTTTACTTATACCTAAAATTAACTAATTCAAGAATATTTGATGAACCGGAAATGTTTAAGGTTGAAAAATAGAGAAATGAAAGTTTATGAATTATGAAGTTATCGAATGAGTCTGAATTAACAAAGATAGGATTTTGGACCCCTTATATAATAACCCTAAATATTGTAAATTTATCAAAATAGCTAAATTTAAAATATTATTTTATAATAAAATTATAATCAAAATAAGAAATTTAAAATAGACTAAGGTGGCGTTTGTTTTTTAACTTAATGACTTAGGTGGCGTTTGTTTTTTTAATCTGAATTCTGAATAGTTCTGAATGTCTGAATCTGAATAATATGTTTGTTTTTTCGTCTGAATCTTAAAAAATAAGTATTAAGTTGTTTGTTTTTTTTAACTTAAAAAGTTGAAAATATGTACTTTTACATTTGTATCATTATTAAATTTGAATGTTAAATAAATAATATATTAAATGCAACAATATTTTACCATTTATATATAAAATTATATTAAAGTGAATACATAATTATTTTAAAATTTTAATATATAAAATACCATAAATTTCAAATTTTATCTTATATAATATAAGAAAGAAAAAACATGATATTTTTATGTGGGGTAAATATCTAGGGGTGAGTTTTGGGATAGAAATGAAAAATAAATTATAAAATAAGGATATTTTTTACATTAACAAGTAATTTGCTTAATTCAGATTTCTCCATTAAGTAAAAAACCAAAAAAATTAGCTTATTTTATTAAGTTAAAATTATCTAAAAAGTCTCATTAAGTTATAAAAATAAACACATCTAATTAACTTAATTAATTAAGTTAAGTCACTTTAAGTCATTAAGTTAAAAAACAAACGCCACCTTAAAGTGACTTAACTTAATTAATTAAGTTAATTATAAGTGTTTGTTTTTATAACTTAATGAGACTTTTTAGATAATTTTGACTTAATAAAATAAGCTAATTTTTTTAGTTTTTTACTTAATGGAGAAATTTGAATTAAGTCAATTACTTACTAATGTAAAAAATATCAATGTTTTATAATTTATTTTTCTTGTCTATCCCAAAACTCATCCATAGACATTTATCCCACATAAAAATATCTCTATTTTTTCTTTCTTATATTATATACGATAAAATTTGAAATTTATGATATTTTATATATTAAAATTCTAAAATAATTATGTATTCACTTGAATATAGTTTTACTTATAAATGTAAAAATATTGTGGTATTTAATATCTTATTTATTTGACATTCAAATTTAATAAGGATACAAATGTAAAAGTACATATTTTCAGTTTTTTCAGTTGAAAAAAAAAACAACTTAATACTTATTTTATGGGATTCAGACAAAAAAACAAACATATTATTCAAAATCAGACATTCAGATTTATTAAGAATTCAAACTAATTCAGGTCTATTTAGATTTCAGATAAAAAAACCAACGCCACCTAAGTTTAAATATGACTTTTTAAAAAAAATTTAATAATTATTGGGAGAATTTTACCGTTCTAGTAATCCAACTTTATTTGAATATGAATTAATCGAGCCCAATATAATCTTTAGGTATCCGATGATGATGATTTAATACATAAAAGAAAAGAACGAAGTAGGGAATGTTTTCATTTTATTTGGGATGGTCACATAAATTGGGATTATAAGTTTAAGAAGACTCTTTAACTTGTTCTCGCAGATTTGGAAGATTTTTGAGACGCGGGTGTCTACAGTAAGGTTTTGACTTTTGATCGACTAACATAAAATTTCACATTTGCGTGGTCCACATAAAACAAACATTTTGTAACTCTGCTCATTTGCACACTTCCCAGTTTCACGATTTGCCATAAATACATTATTCTTAATGTTGTCGAGATGCTGAGCGTAGGGGGTAACAAGGATTAGGGTTATAGTAAAATTTATATGTGCCTCAAAAGTCAAAGTCTACAAATGGGGGTTGATAATGCCCTTTATTGCTCATATTTCATCACAAACTTAAACTTTTTTTTATTGATATAATAGCCTGTAAGCGTTTGTGAGTTTGTGTTTGTTAGAGCGTGATAGCAGATTATGTAGTAATTAGTAGAAAATATGAAATGAGAGTTGTACTCTGCATTTGACAATAATTGAGGCTGACATTGATTTTAGGCCCATAGTATCGCCGGAATATTATTTATTAAAAAGAACAAGAGTCATTAACTAGCTAACTCAAAGAGCGATGTGATTTTTTTAGTGGGCAAAGAAAGCTCAAGTCAAAAGGGGGGTTGAGTAAAAAGATATACATACTGACATACAGCGTTCCAGAAGTTGAGCACTTGGTGTGAGTGTTTACACCGTATGCTTCCCCTAAGAGATAAGTCGTAGCCCAAGAGGTTCGAGACCGAGAAGGCACGGTAACAATTAACAACCTCGAATTCCTCCTCCTCTGCCAAGTGCCAATGCCGACGTTGACATTCACAGACATCTCGCTTCTCCGCCCGACACCATCTCTATTCCCTTGTCCCTTAAAACCCACCGAAAAGCTCCGCATTCACCGACTACCTCTCAAACTTCGATGCTCAATCGCCGAAGAATCCACAATTTCTCCATCAAAGTCGAACCCAAATCTCAACGCTGCAGATGCCGCCACGGCAGATTGTGTGATTATTGGCGGTGGAATCAGTGGCCTCTGTATCGCCCAGGCACTCGCCACCAACCACAGCGCGGTTGCTCCAAATGTGATCGTCACCGAGGCTAGAGATCGAGTTGGTGGAAACATCATCACTGTTGAGAGAGATGGATATCTCTGGGAAGAGGGGCCCAACAGTTTCCAGCCCTCTGATTCCATGCTCAAAATGGTGGTACGTTTTAGACCCATATTAAGCTTTTACCATTCCTGCAATTATTAATTTATAAGCTCTAAATGAAACGATGGCCGTAGTTTTGTTGGAATTCAGCTCTGCATTTGCATTATTTATTTTAAGCGCATCATCGTGTTTGTTATGTTATTAGCTAGTTCGATGATAGTTTGAGGCTCAATTAAAGTTTCTTAGATTCAGGAATTGCTTGCGTGCTGTTTTAACGATTTGAAATTGTTTGCAGGCTTGCGTGTGTTTTAGCTAAAATGTTGAGAAACTTGATTGTATTGATAATGTGCATTTCCATTTTAGGTGGATAGTGGGTTGAAGGATGATCTAGTTTTGGGGGACCCAAATGCACCGAGATTTGTATTATGGAATGGGAGATTGAGGCCAGTACCATCTAGTCCAACAGACCTTCCCATCTTTGATTTGATGAGCATTGGAGGGAAACTTAGGGCTGGCCTTGGTGCTCTTGGCGTTCGACCTCCTCCTCCAGTTTGTCCTCTTACTCTCACTTGTTTGTTTAAATTATATTTATCACAAGGCCATGCACCCTTTTCATGTTTTCATCAATTGTTTTTCTCATACTATAGACTTTGACAAAGGTGACAGGGTCACGAGGAATCAGTTGAGGAGTTTGTGCGGCGTAATCTTGGTGATGAGGTTTTTGAGCGTCTAATTGAGCCATTTTGTTCAGGTGATATTTGATAATCTGTATTTTCAGTATCAAATGTTGTGAAGCATTCCATCAAGCTTTGGTTGCTTTAACTCTGTGCTTGGGGGTTGGAATTCTTAGAAACAACATTTTGTATAGGTTCCCTAATACTCCAATTGACCATAAAGTTGTTATTGCCTGCAGGGGTTTATGCAGGAGATCCTTCAAAACTAAGCATGAAAGCAGCATTTGGAAAGGTTTGGAAACTGGAGCAGACTGGTGGCAGTATCATTGGTGGAACTTTTAAGGCAATCCAGGAAAAAAATAAAGCTCCTAAGCAACCTCGAGACCCGTAATAATTTATATGTGCTTTGAGGCTTATGTGATGTTTTTCTTAAGAATTTATGTTCAAATCGCTGAGTTGAGTTTTCTTGCAGGCGTCTACCAAAGCCAAAGGGCCAAACAGTTGGATCTTTTAGGAAGGGACTTACTATGCTGCCAGAGGCAATATCTAAAAGGTAACTTCTGTTATTGATCTTATATGCTGTTGATTACATGATTCTGGTAGCATGGTTATTTGCCATTCTGAGCAACAAACAGAAGCCTTTCTGGTAGTTCTTTATTCTCTCATTGTTGTTCCTCAAGTATGGATGGAAGGTAGAAGATCTTAATGAGATGTGGTAATCTTGGCAGGTTAGGTAGCAAAGTCAAATTATCTTGGAAGCTTTCAGGGGTCAAGATATTGGATAACAGAGAGTATAGTTTGACTTATGAAACACCAGAAGGATTGGTTTCTCTGCGGAGCAGAAGTGTTGTTATGACAGTTCCATCTTATGTCGCTAGTAGTCTACTGCATCCACTTTCTGTATGTTTCTTTTGCTCACATTGGCAGATAGGAACTTCCTTTACTTTTATACTGCATGAATGTCTACATCCAGCCTATTCTATACTCCCCGAACTAATAGTGATATTTATCTTAGGATGTAAATTTACTTAGGATTTCAATATATTAATTTTATATGAATTGTCTTTTGAGAGGTTGATATGGCATTTAATTGAGTGATATCTTTGGGTGACAAGGATCATTTCATTAGGTCCAAAGAGCCTTTGCTTTACATATAGACATGCACAACCATATAATTTTGATCAACTCAAATTTTGACCTAACTCTGACAATCTTTTACTGTATGTTAGCTTATAGACTTTCTTTCCACATCTCTACATTTTCGTTGCAGGTAGATGCTGCCGGTGCACTCTCACAATTTTACTACCCACCAGTTGCTGCGGTGTCTGTTTCTTATCCAAAAGAAGCAATTCGGACAGAGTGCATGATAGATGGTGAATTAAAAGGGTTTGGCCAATTGCATCCACGGAGCCAAGGGGTGGAAACTTTAGGTAATACGATGCTTTATTTTCATTTTATAAAGAATAAGCATCATCAAACCATATTAAAAGCTTTATTTTAAAATGGACTTGTTTTTTTCCTCCCTTTTTAAAGGAACTATATATAGCTCATCACTTTTTCCAACCGAGCACCAGCTGGAAGGGTTTTGCTCTTAAACTACATTGGAGGTGCTACAAATCCTGGAATTTTGTCCAAGGTAAGATAATTCTCATATATTATCTGGTTGTCTGTTGTGTGATATTTTTCCCATGGATATGGTAGTATTTTGATGGTAGAGATGGTGTTTTTGGACTGAAGAATGGTCTGGGGAGAGCCACGCATTCCTCAGGCTATGTAATCTTGGAAGAATTACATATTCTGTTAACTGGCCCCTGTCATTTCAGAGTTCCAGTATTTTTAGGACTTGTGATAGCATATTAAGAGTGGACTCTTTATTTCATGTCTGTATTTTTGTATTTTAGTTATTTTCTCTTCATCTTCCCTTATATTTTTCTCCATCTATCAATTAATAAAATGCCAGAATATACCTTTCTAATTTCTGTTCCCTTTCCCTCTTCCTCTTTTGTTTCTTTCCTTTCCGGTAGAACTCGTTTTTTTTCATTAAAAAAAAGGAACTACATTTTTTTATTTATATATATGGGATACAATTAAATTAAAAATTCTAGGTTTGGTTCCTTAAATTGTCTCATGCCTATTTGGATGGTATAATAATTTTGGCATTGAATAGTAAAATTATTTTGTCTTTCCAAAGAAAAATAAAGTCATGGTTCCACCTCTGAGAATGGAACATTGTCTTGTAATTAAGACAATACAAGAGTGTTTCATGAAAACATACTGAGATTTTCATGTAAAGGTGTAGGAACTTTTTCATTGTAGAGTTGGTGATTTTTGGCTGAATGAAGAAATTACTAATCTGCGTTCTAAATCATCTAGAAAGACATAAAGAAACTTTAGGTAAAGGAGAAGCATATTTTTGCATCTATTTTGCAGTGAGAATTTCTTCAGTTGATTTAATCTGGGAGACATCTAATGGTCAAAATCATTTACAGATTCAAATTTGAGCACAAGAAAATATCATGTTGCACGCATGTAATAGTTATTCCTCAAGAATGATTGTCCTCTAGTTTTCATCCGTCGTCAGCCAATCTATCTTTTGTAGCTGTCTTTTAAGTGGAGACATTATATTGACGAGTTTGTATTCAAAAGGTTTACATCTTCTGAAGCCTTTATCTGTTTCTCGTTACTTCTAATAATACCAATTTTCTCCTCCTTGCAGAAGGAGAGCGAGCTTGTAGAAGCAGTTGACCGCGACTTAAGAAAGATGCTTATAAATCCTAATGCTAAAGATCCACTTGTATTGGGTGTGAGAGTGTGGCAACAAGCCATTCCACAGTTCTTGGTTGGTCATCTTGATCTCTTAGATGCTGCAAAAGCTTCTCTGAGAGATAATGGATATCAAGGGCTATTTTTAGGGGGAAACTACGTAGCTGGTGTGGCTTTGGGTCGATGTGTGGCGCGCGCTTATGAGGTTGCATCTGAGGTTTCCAATTTTCTATCACAGTATGCATACAAATAGTTACGAATTTAATCGAAGACAGTTACATTATGTGGAAAGGTACTGAAGGGAAGTTTCCCTTTTCCTATTTTGTAGAATTTTATGCTGATTATTTTGCAAGTGGAGCTCCTCTGTACTGGGCATATCATAATGATAGTGGATAACCCCATTTTCGCGTCAGTTTATTTAGTGATTTGCAAATAGTACTTATCAGTGCGCCGAGGGAACGTGGAAAGGATATGGTGCATTGTATATAACATCTTGAGTCTATTTGGTATGTTTTAATCACTCGTGCGATGCAAGTATTAATCACAGGCGAGCGAAGGTCTGAAGATAAGTGGATGCAGTAGATTTGGGTCCCCGCATTCTTGTGCTAATATTAGTGACCAGAGATATGGCAAACACTCGTAGACTTTTTTGTGATGATAATGATATGACCCTGACCCAATGTCTAAAACTAGATAGGGCCGCCACAGGCAATGGTTCAGCCTTCCTTGAGCCGCCGGAATATAGCGGCGGCAGGGCGACTTGTCATTGGCTGTGTAGTGCTGCGTGGTTCAAAAAATTTAGTACACAGTGGCAACTGCTCGTCTTATTCACACAAGGACAAAACAAATCCGATAAAGTCTAGATCTCGGTACTGTGTAATCTTCTAAAAAGTGCAATCTACTTTAAAATGAGCAAGCGACATCACTATATATACATTCTAGTTATTGGTGAAAAGGCTCATACTGCACCTAACTCATTACTATTAAAGCAAGTAACAGGGAAGCACAATATTTGATTATTGAGGCTAGTGGCTAGATACTGCGTTGGTGGCTCAAAGGTTGGCCTCGATGAAATACCCAGCCACCCCAGAAAACAACTAAACAAGAGAACACACTGTAGGAAAAGTCACGAATCAATTACAGGCAATGAGACAAAAAAGTCGATAAAGTAAGGCTGGAAATGGGATCTAGCCTCCATAGTAGGGCCTGTTTATGGAGACAATATAGCATGGGAAAATAAAAAGCAATCCTAATTAGTTTGACTGATAATTCTAGAGGAGTAGACATGATGATGGAGCAGATGCGTGAAATTTGAAACACACAGCTAATTGCGAAGAGATTTTGTGGCGGATTTGTGGAAAGAGGCGGGCGTTGGGTGATTATGTTCTAACTTCATAATAGACAAAATAAAAGTCGTTGGAGGAAGAGAAAGTCCCATGATGACCAATTGAAGCAACATTATGGTAGGGCTTGCGGGGAACATTTTTACCTTTTTCCTTTTTTCTTCCTCGTTTGTTTGTTAAATTACCCGTTGTTGCTCAGTCTCTTCTTCTCTAACAATTGGCGTTTCTTTAGTTACAAGGAAGATTTCCTGTTCCTTTTCATGCCCATTAATATATAGTTAAAATATTTTATATATAAAGAATGAATTTGATATGTGTGCATTAGACACGTGGAGTGTAAACGTGGGGAAAGGATAATATTGTTGAATGTAGAAGAAATCATCAACAATGTAAGTGCACTTTATGTCTTTTCTTCTTTTCCTTGTGTTTGCAAAATTATCTTCAAGACAGGATCTTAAAAAGAAAAGATTTTTTTTTAAATTAAAAAAAAAAGAACATATATGTATGTCTTCAATCTTCTCAGGTGACACTCCATTCTCATAATGATGATGGGTTGTGAGAATTGAGATGCAACAAATTAAAGACGTATTATATAATAAGGCTGGAATGCAATGAATAATATTATATATATATTTTTACTAAAATATCTTGTGAAACACTATGGCTTGCATGGAAATGTTTCATGTCTTCCATTTAATTAAACCCACATTAGTCTGTCACTCTGTTATACAACATTTATAGTACTCTCATCATTACCAATACCCTTAATTATATGCATTAGCACCAAAGGCATCGGTGCTTAACACGATGATCTTATCCATTGAACATTGATTCGGGACGAGCTGGTCGAATTTAATAGACTTATTCTCGCAAAGGATTCGAACATCGATGCTTTTGTATCCTGTTGGAACATCCAAGGACTCTGAGACTTGTCTACATTCATATAATTCCCTCAACTACCTAATAGTAGTAGTATTTAATTTGCTTTACAAAGTATAGTGTTTAAATGTGCAGTTGATGCTATTGAATGTAATTTTCAACTTTTTCTTTTAACGAGAGAGAGAGAGAGAGAGAGAGAGAGGAAGGAATACAAGTCTACTATTAATGCGATCATGAAAGATGATGCTTACGAGTCTTTTTAAGTTTTACCTTAGCGTGAACTCAATGACAAAATGTATATACGTTTAAATAGTTAATTAAATAATAATGCACACATGAAGCACATTTAATTAATTTGGGGTTCAAAAAGGAAATTATGCCAGTTCGGCTTCTAATGGACACGTGTACATGTCGGCTACTCCAGCAACATATCAGGCCAAGCACCAGTCATATGAAGAAATTGCCTCCCCCAACAATTAACAGAGTAATAATCCATATTTCTCTATTTATAGAAGCCCAAGGGTGGCGGCTTCTTCCTCTTCAGTCTCCACAATTGAAGCAAATGGGCAGAGCCAGAGCTGCAAGTTGTTCTTCCTCTTCTACTGAGAGCAGCAGTCAGATAAGAAGAAACCTTAGTACTGATCTTCGGCTTGGACTGAGCATCTCGGCCTCTCAACAAGATGACCCTTTTTCACTACCAAGGTATGCGTACATACATATCGATTGATAATGCAACCCTGCTTATGATCATTAATTAATTTGCTTGGTTATGATAAATAATGAGTAGTTATTTATGCATATTCAATGTTAGTGTGGGGGATGATGATCAAGCATCGGATTGGCCACCAACAAAGCCGCTTATTATGAGAAGAGCCCTCGAAGAAGAAGAAAACGAAGGCACTAGTGCTACGTTCTTTGTGAAGGTCTACATGGAAGGGATCCCAATCGGCAGAAAACTTGATCTATTAGCCCATGACGGTTACCATGACTTGATTAGGACCCTCGATTATATGTTCAGCACCAATATTATCTGTAAGTTAGTTAATTTAACTGTATTTTGGTGGAGTTTTAATTAGTTTAACTGGATAAATAAAAATAAAATTAATTTTCAACTGCAAAAATAAGCAGGGTCTGAGATGGATGGATCAGTATCAGCTTATTCAGAGACATGCCATGTGTTAACATATGAAGACAAGGAAGGGGACTGGATGATGGTTGGAGATGTTCCTTGGGAGTAAGCTTCATCTATATAGTTATCCCTTTAATTAACGATATATTTTTCTTCTATATCTGATTTTTTGTAATAAATAAATTCATTAAATTTATGTATAGCACAATTAAAGTGATAAATCTTGTTGTGTTGTTTGCTTGTAGGATGTTCTTGTCCACTGTGAGGAGATTAAAGATCACGAGGGCCATGTAGCAGTGCCTGCTCAGCTGATTTTGATCGATATATATATATATGCATCTCTTTCTTTTCTAACAACATTTCGTTCAGGAGTGAAAAAGAATAGCGTAGGCAGAAACTTATGTATATATTTTAGAGCATATGATACGAGCATTAATAGTAGTGTTTTGGCTGTAAATTTTCTTAGTGCATCCTAACAAATCTTTTTATAGCTTCAAAAAAAACGCATCCCATACGTATATAATGGTTACAATTTACAAAAATATTACAATTATGGGTCTACAATACAGTCCGAAAATCTACTGAAACTAGTTCGAAAATCTACTCCCACTAACAACACCAGAGAAAACTCCCATCATATTCCATATTTTTGTGGTAAGGAAAGAGAGCCTCTATGGAACTCAATCTCGTACCCTCAACAATTGAGAGTAATAGCCCATTGTTAGGCTATGAGCCTAAGGGCCATCCATATATATGAATAATTTAACTCCACTATAGTCCTCTGCTGTTTGTTTGTTTAAACATTTTGAGTTTAATGATAATTTAAGGACACATGTAAATGATAGATTAAGCAAGTAGTGGTTCTTTATTCTTCACTCGGATTGTAAGATCTATTTTCAAACTATAAAAGAAAATTATCAGACAGATATTTATATGAACTTTTCGAGCGAATTTTGAGTTTCACAATACTGTGAAAATTCAAAGCCCTTCGTACCATTGTGAACTTTAAATTTGTATAAAAATTCATAGATACATCCACACCGAGAATCTTTACTCAAATGTTTGCTTCAATTGCCATAAGCAAACCATGAAAATCTTTACTTTTGTATGGCCCAACTTTCCATCACTCTTTTAGAGTGGTGCTTCTAACATTCTTCAGTTATCTCTATTAAAATCGGGTTTTGAAATCTATTATTTAATAGTAAAAATGACCTTCTTTGAATAAATGCTTTTCGAATTTGTGATTTTTTTTTTCTAAATTTCGTTGTGTATTTTCCGAGTTTAAAATCTAGAGAATGCAATCATGCCTATTGTTGCTAGTTTTTCTTTGAAGATATGGCAACCCGCGTGATGGTGCTAAATTTCATGTAGCCAGCCATTCAACAATGCCAACGGAGTACGCCGTAATAGAGGTTATTGCAATAGACTAGCCAAACCAACAATAATAAACAAGAATCAGGGATGAGGCAACAAGAATACAAAATATTTGACGAAGGCTCCAGGCCCTAAATCTCTATTATTCATCAATAGAAAAGAAATAGCTTAAACCAAAAGCTTGTGTGCTCTTTGAGACTACACTCTATACAAAGAATGGAACAACTCTACTTTGCCAAAACTAAATGCTCCTTGAGCTCTCTAACCAAAAGCTTAAAAAGCTATTTACAAAGTGCAGAATCCATGCCGCCTTATATACAAGTGACAACCCCAATTACCTAGGTTAAGTGGCGTTCTCCCATGATATCATCTCAAATTACAATCCCTCAAGTTTAGGAACTACTTGCCCACTTCCCACTTAAATAGGTGATTAAGGCATAAGATATGAAACTACTTAGCAAGCCACTTCCCACTACCCATGCGGTTAGGAACCATCAGCCACTATGCCTAAAATCGAGGAAAAGCTTGATTAAGTCACCAATAGCCCACTTCCTACATGATCTCTACGTTCCTAGGTATTTTTTGATGTGCTTGACTAAGTCTTGATTGTTCCAACAGCACTAGCCCACTTTTGCCTATTTTCGTAGCCTCAACTAGAGAGTTTCTATTCAACATACTCTACACTGAACCACCCCTGCCTGAACACAACCACTGTATGTCCCCTGGGTGCATCTCATATTCGCATAGTTTGGCGCTTATGGATATTTCTATATGCTATGCGCTACATGCTTTATGCACTACCTCTGCACACTTTGGCATGCACTACCTCACATGCTCTTGTGCGCGCTGCTCACCAGCGTACACGCCGTCCACACATGCCTTGGCGCTTACTGCCTTGTGTGCCCTCATGCGCTACCCATTAGTGTGCGCCAGTTATTGTCACGCCCCATCCTGTGCACCAAACTTGCATCGCTTGTTACCTCAACCTTACTTGCTATCACGACTCATGCCAACTTTCCTTACTTTAGTGAGCGTCTCCACGCACACCCACACTGTTGCCCTCGACTTGGTACAAGACCTCAAACCAAGCCTCGGCATTGGCCTATATGGCTTGAAGCTGTGACACCTATCTTATAGGCAAAAAAAAAAAAGTTATAACTTTTTGAATGCTAAATAAGTAATTTAAATTGAATATATTTTAGTTTTAGAATTTAAAATTAGGCTTCATGTATTGAATCGATTAAACCTGTAAGAGGAGAAAGAAGAAGAAATTATTTTAAATTTGTACAGATTAATTAGAAAAATGAACAGTCGGATATTGAGAGAAGAAAAATTGATTTATAAAAGTGAGTTGTTAAAACATGAAAATTTTGCAGAAAAATCGAATTTAATTGTAGGTTGAAGTATTCGAAGACATAAAATATGAGTTTCATTAAATTTATTTTGGTCTCAAAAGTAATTACAATGAAAGAGTAGTTTTATGAGAAATGAAGGAACTTTGACAAGGTAAACAATAGATTTGAGTGTCCGGACGAACAAAAAACTTAGGCCCAAGATCATAGTCAGATTCGAGACCCTATTAATTGCCGGGTATCCACTGCGAAAAGTGAGGTAGTGTCTTGAAGGGCACTCTTAAAAACACAATTTCGATTTCTAGAAGCGAAAACTCAAGCACCAAGCACTAGAGACTAGAGTAATGACCACATGATAAAGACAAAAGAGATGTACGAAATGTCATATTCATTTTACGGATCTTGTTTAGTTGGGAGTAGAGACTGGAGAGAGTAAAGTGTGTTACGATACGATTGACAGATATACGAGATTTTTTCATATTCATGTTGGTAGATATCAATACGTGCAATTAATAAATAAATTAAATATTGACCGATACGATACAATAAATAATTATTTTATATATATTTTAGATCATCTCAGCACGATTATATATTTATAATATCAACTAATATGTGGTAATATTATTGAAAAAATTAACTAATATGTATATTGAGCACTATATTAATTATTTATGTCATATCTATATAGCATTATAAATTTATTGGTGTATATTTATACTACGTTAACTTATTTATGACATATTTTTAAGAATAAATATTGACATATTTATTTTTTAAATTAATTTTTTGTGTTAAATATATTTAATGGGTTAATATAATTAATAAATAATTTATATCCGTATTTTGATGTTTTGACACTATTAATAAATAAATTACATTCGTGCTTGTTTAAATTTAGAGTAATGATACAGCCACAAACTCTTGTACAAACTTATTTTGTACAACCTGACGTGGCATGATATCATTGGTTGAATGAAAATATAAATTAATAAAAACAAATCATGTGGGCCAAGTGATATTTAATTCAACCAATCTTATCATGCCACGTCAGTTTGTACAAAATAAATTTGTACAAGAGTTTGTGGCTGTATCATTACTCTTAAATTTAATATAACATGAGTAAGACACGACACAATTTCAGAATAGGTGGGAGCAGCTTTGCTCGTCATTTTATAATCGGCATACGTCTTCAAATCCAGAAATGAATCCAGAAAATATAAACAGAACAAAACACAAAGTTCCAATTACTTTGAAAGCATTATTTAAACCTAAAAACAAACAGAAAAAAGTTTTTAGAATGACTTCTGGTTTTCACAATCCAAGTTATTCCCCGTATCAACATTAAGCAACTTAGCATATCTCCGAAAGTAACCAATCCGGTCGTTGACTCGTCCATCGTTAGGGATTCCACACTCAAGACCACCGTTGATTATGTTCGTCACCAGCCCAAAACCAGCCGTCCGATTAGCGGCTAAATCAGCTTTTGTAGGAACATATTTTCCAATCATAACATTGTGGCATGATGGCTTCGGCTTCTGCTCAGTCATCCAAAACCAGAGGGCTGTTTTAAATGCAATCAGAGAATTGTTGGCTACAATTTCTGGATTCCTTAGCCCATCAAACCCCAAGGCCTTCCCTGCTGGTCCATAATTGTAATTCCTGCACATGTGTATGTACTATAAATAAATGATTTAAACCAAAGACATATATACATGCATATGATATACATTTGATGGTTGATGAGCCTAACCAAATATATAATGCTTAAATAAATAAATGAAGAGTATAAATAATAGTTACCAAGATAGTTGGATAGGTCCTCTGCCTTTGTAAGATTTTCCAGGATAGCAAGGCCATTTACGGTTGGAAGAGTCGCAGTAGTCGGATTGAGGAGTAACTTCCTCTTTGAAGCACAAGCCCCAAGCGAATGGGCCATCGGGTGCAGTTGCCCATCCACCTGTGGTCTCGTGTGAAATCTGAGCTAGAAAAGCAGCGATCTCACGCTTGCGAGTTGCTAAACTTCCCACGTTGCCAAATCTTGGGAAACAACTGGCGGCTTGTATGAACGAATCGTAAGTGTAAAAGCCTTTTGCTGGGCATGCATTGTCGTCTTTGTGTAAAAATATGGCAGCAAATAGCTCTTTACTAACAAGATTGGAGATGAGGGGGTCTCTGTCTCTCCTAGCTTCAGCTTTGTGTGTTGCGAAGCAGAGGACGAGGAGCATGGTCATAGATATCAAGAACGAGAGAAAGAGAGGAGGAAAGGAGGAAGAAGCCATGCCCATATGCGTTTGTGAATTTGCTTAGCCAGCAGAGAGCTGGTCTTAAAATATACGTACTTTGGCCTGCAATTCGTTACGACAAAGTCAGAGCTCAAGTTTTTTACCCAATTTGACAATAAAATAGTATACGAAAAGAATATTATTAGTCAGCATTACAACTTACTTTTTCGACAGGAAGCGTTTGGATTGAGAGTTCGACTTGGGATTTTTCTGATTAATTAATTCATGGGTGATGAGTGGCGACTGCTGGTGCAAGATAGTCGTGGTCAACGCAAGCAACTACGCCCGCCAACCACGTTAACTTTTGAGAATAAATCATAAAAAAATTGAATTTGGACTGAGTCTCGAGTTATCGCTGTCCACTGAAGTCCACCATTAATGTGGATTGTGCTAACATCGACCACCATGCGCGGAAGATATAATCCATGCCTGCCACTGCCAGTGCGGCAAGTCAAAACTCAAAACTTTTATGGCATGTGATTTTCTTGTAAGAAATTGTCTCAATATATCGCTTGAGAAATGCTTGCTGTGCATGCTGTGCAAGCACTAACAAAAATATTAATGTGTCTAGGTGGAAATCATTGTGTATTGGTAGTAGCACTAAAATATTAAAATGGATAAATGATTGGTCCACTGCTTCACAAGCCTTGTGAAAAGGGCTGAGAGATCTTCCACAGTTTACTGTCGGTCCAACAGAAAACATGTTGGTCCAGGCCTCACAAGTCTTTTGTATTGGCTGGAGTGGGAATCTAAATGGGCTTCAATTGTGTGGTCCAAAACAGTAATGCTATTAGCATACCTACATTATCCTAACAAAATCACACTCCAAACAAAATGTAATTTTAAGGACCAAAATAAATCTAATTAAGCCCACTTGGTAGTATTTATTTATTTATTTTTAAATATGAATAGATCTGAATTTGATTGAGTTTAATGAGTCTGAATACAAATATTTGAATAACATGTCAGATTTCCTTTCTTACTTTTTTTTTTAATATATAAACACAAGGGACATCTTGTTTATTTTTATAAATAAAAAATATCTTAAATAGTTATTTGACATTTTATGTACTTATAATTCAAAATAAATGAAGCAATTATGTTTTCTATTTTATAAAATAAGTGTCTGAAAATCAAATATAAGTTACGAAAAATAAATAAGAAAATTGAAAAAAAGTTTGAAATTTATAAAATTTCAAATTTTAGATGTTTAACAAACATCAGACATAAGTTACGGAAAATAAACAAGAAAATTGAAAAATGTGTTTGAAATTTAAAAAATTTCAAACTTTAGATGTTTAACAAACAAGCTCTTAGATTTTTCCTGCAAATTATTTGCATCCATAATTAGTCACATCACTTCTTCTCCTATATAATTTACATAAATTTAAGATAACATATTATTCTTTTTTTATTTCTTTGTGATTAAACATTTTTGTATACAAGATTACTTTTAAATTATAATTTTAAAATTTGTATAATTTAGGTCAATGATTGACATTAAAAACTCATCGCTTAGAAACTTTTTTAATCTGTATATAGGATAGAAAACAAAATGATTAATGAAAAAGTTACAAACTCTTATACAATTTTATTTTATATAAATTGATGTGACCTAAATTAATTGGTTGCACAAGAATATGAACATCCACGGCCATTGGCTAATAACCTATTCTTCTCCGCATAGACTAAGAGAAAGAAAAAAGTGGTCCTATTTTGAAGACGAAATAAATGGCGAAGTGGGACAAATTTGACGAAGAAGAAAAAAGGCCCATTCTATTTCCAGCCGTCTCATCAAAATTTAAAGAGAGCACCAACTTTTCTTCCTATAATACTGGTTACTGACTTGGATTGATTAGGAGTAACGTGGGAGTTAACTTGCCTTCTATTTTGGAAGGCGAGGGTCCTCTGCTTACTTTCTTCCGAACTCTTTAGACCGCTCTTGCACGTCTTTCCTAAGCTAAAACAAACCCACCTGTTTGTTCTCATTACTTTACTAATAAAAATCACTTTCGTTTTCAGTCACCAAACCCATTTACTTTAGCTTAGAAGTTGCACTGCTTCTGCATGAATTTTGATTTTAATTCACAATCACAGTCATATTTTTAATCCTGGGCATATGCGTCGTTATGTTATCGCCCTTATATAATTTTCATCAACTTAATTCTTAGTGGTCCATGACTTTTTATTATGAAGAAACTTGGACGGTAGACCCAGTGGATGACAGTGAGAACGTGCGATCACAAACTCATTGAACTTGTATCTATTTTAACAGTCAAAGAATGGAAGCAAAAGAAAAAGAAGAACGGCATTGACTGGCCAAAGCAGCACCTAGAGTTTGCCGACGCCCTTTCTTTTCATCCGTTGTGCTTTAGACTTCAATATCTTCTTAAGCCCTTGAAAATAACATGTAAATTATTCTCGTGTACAAAGACTTATTGTGTGAATTTTAGACAAATATTGAATGCTTTAAGCTTTATACTCGGTTTCCTTTAATAACACATACATCTCTAGGGGCACAGTGGTCTGTTTCCACATAATTCTTACAAAATTCTAACACAGCTAATGAAAAGTGATCACATACAATTTAGGTGTGGATCGATGATAATTTTTAAAAGAATTGTATATTTTTGAATTTACGCTATAAATCAGGTGGACAACTAATAAGGTGTTGCTAGGATTACATAATATTTAATTTACATCAAACCAAAATTAATTTTTTGTATGACTCAATTGTTTGGCAAATAATTAGAAAATCATAAGAAAGAACTATTGGGCTAATAGTACGCTAATAGAGCAATAATTTAGTTTTTTTAAGAAAATAAAAATTAATAACAGTAAAATGAATTAAGCCCTCAAGCTAAGGTGTTAGAGGACGAACTAATGTTTAATTAAGTTTTTCTAATAAAAAAAGGCTTAATTAAGTTGATGGTTTGGGTTAGGTGGAGTGATGTTAATCCATTTCATTTTCTGCTTAGAGATGAGAGAAATAATAAGGCAAGAGAGGGACAGCAATAAAAGCCCCCATTCAATTTCAAAAAACAACAAAAGAAGAGAGCAAAGTCTATAAGATTGAAAATGATAACACATCTCTAGAAGGAGGTCGCTCCATTTTCAAAGTTACTAAGACGAGCTTGAGCCATCCAGATACCCAATGGCTAATAGATCAAACCGTCAAGTTAGGTCCCATTATAAAACTGACTTTTTCGAAAAACAAAGTCAAGATTCTGAATTGGCTCTAATCCCTAATAAAAAAGAAAAAGACAACAAAGCTAAAACGGAAGCGAGGAAAAAGGAAAAGCATTTCTTTGTCAGTTTCCATCACATTAGATGAGTTTAACACGGAACCCTCGATAGCAATTAGCAAACCCTTTCATGCATTTATTTTCCTTGTCTTCCCCATCTATGGACTATAATAACTTTTCATTATAACTTTATATTTAACTTATCATGCCAATTTCATTTTACCCATATATATATATATATATATATATATATATATATATATATTGTACTCTTCACTCTTCTTTAGCTATTATATGTAATTTAGAATCTATATGATAAATATAAAGTATTTTTTCCACAACAAATAGCCAGTCATGCACGGCGTGCTTTAGGATTACCTTTGGGCGCCTTTATTTTCTTTGCGGGTCGTTATCACCATAGTTGGTTCAAGATTTCTTTTGTTAGACTTATAATTTTTTTTTTTTTTAAATTTTGGGTGAAAGGTGCTAGGAACATTATCCTACATCAGTTGAGAAGGTACGTGAGTAATAAAAGGAGATAATATTTTTTATATTTGAGTATGGATATTGTTCATCTTTTCCTCTTCAAAATTAACGTTGTCATTCAAGTTCCAAAATACTTTCAAGTTTAAAGATCCTTGCATGGTTAATAAATATGTATGACTGTCTATATAATTCACACACACACACACACACACACACATATATATTGGTCTTTTCTAGATATCAGCATATATAATTCACAGCAAGGCAATACTGCCGTCACTGTAATTGACTTTACATAATCACATACTACATAAATAACACTTCTTAAAGAGTGTGTGTGTGGGGGGGGGGGGGGGGGAATGGAAGCAAGCGTAAGTAATTAAATTGGAGTCATATAAGGCAACACGTCATGCAGGCGTTAGAATTGCCCTAAAGTTTAAAGCGAAAGCCAAAAAGCAAACGTGGGGTCGTGTCTAATGTAAGCAGTAGGTAAGGGACTAATAAGCAGGGTTGTAATATTGTATCTAGTAGGGATGGGTTAGGGTTTTCCCAACTTTCTAGAAGACGTCAAAGTGAGTAATATTTGCAAATTAATAAGGAAGAGTAGAGGTACACGGGAAGCTTGAGTTGAGTCGGGGACTTACTAGTAATTCTAATGGAACTGAACGTGTGCGCAAAGGCAGCCGTCTCAACACTCACGGCTATCCAGACAGTAGTACTCCTGCATATATCCCTTTGAATGCCAGCCAGCTCTCCCATGTTCTCTCTCTCTCTCTCTCTCTCCCCCCTCTCTTTACTTAATGTTTTTGACTCTTTAGTGTCCACGTTCATGTGATTTCACTTACCCCATGACCCAATTTTCCGCAATCATCCTTTGAATCTTCGTCACAACACACCTAATTAAACATACCAATTACAATGCCACTTTAAAAGCTTCATTGTTTCGACATTTTCCAGACCTGACTCAAACTAGTTGCTAGTATTTAATAATAGCCAAATCTTTTTCGAAATTTTAAATTTTTTGTGTTTGGTTGCATTGACTTGGAGATACCCTTCACATGTATTATAAGATGTGGGATGTATTTTTGTGAGAGCAAGGGACAAGCTGATCATTCTCAAGTCTTCTATTATGTATTTGCCAAGAGAGCGACGTTCCAGTCATCCAGCTATGGATTTCAGAATCAAATAGGAAATCTTCTATCATTGACCTAATTTTTTTCCCTGACTTGACGAATCAAACTGAGATTTTTTGTGTATAAACTAAAAAAATATGGTGTCGATTAGCAATAAAAATATCTGATGCTAGTCTTGCTAGAATTCATTTCAATTTTAATTTCGTTATCCGTCAGCAGTCGGCATTTAGTACTGTCAAGAAGCTGGACATTGTTGACATTATATCTTAAGAAAGATACTTGACCTTTTTCTTTTCTTCTTCTTTTTTTTTAATATTTTCTCGAAATTCACCAAGACATTAACAGCAATATATTCAAAACTTAATACTATTTTACATTAATGAGAGGGAAAAATACCAATATTGAAATACTCAGAGGTCTAATTAAGCGGCTACAATAATGCACAGCACATAGCACCATCAGATCACTTGTATTTGTACACAAAATAAACTAGTCCTCAGAGACTTCATAAAGTATTTTTTAAAGTAGATTTATTTAGTTGGTCACCCAAACTTAAATTATAAAAAGGTATGAGAAAAAAATGAATTAAAATTCTATCCACACCTCTTTAATTTCTTAAAAAACAAATAAAATTCTTTTCCTTACATATCTATTATGGATCTTCGAACTTATTGAAGCCATTCATCAATATAAATGACTTAATGAATCTGAAGAATAAAATCCGGCCTTTTATTTTCAATGTAACTGTTATGTATGTGATATTATTGAAACCTTTTATTTGTTATTTATACATTTAGTTCGTGTATATTACTTACACCGAATAATATAGCGTACGTATATAACACTGGATGCCATTTACTTGTATTAAAAAAAAGAAAGCAGATACATGTCGCTGTTTAATTATCAATGATTTGGGTAATTTTTGAATAATTATGTAATCCCAATAGGACCATTCTACGATTACTGGTCCCTATTTCATAAGATCAACTAGAATCAAGCAAGTAAAATTTTCCTGCTCATTTAGGATATTACTGTTTTCAGGATCTATGATTAGATAAATAAATAAATAAATAAAAGGAGCTATGATTCGATAGTCCAACTGCATATATTTGGGAAAATCTTGGCCGTTGCACGTTGCAGCATCCTGGCCAAGACCATTTATCTAAGGATGACTAACCCTTGAAATGGTGCAAATTTTGCAATTTAGTTGTAAGCAGTTTCGATAATAAATTCGTTACTGATAATGATAGGTACATAAAATTTTGTGTCTCAACTGATGGATATGAATTTATCTTATAATTATTAAATTTATTACTTTTAATTAAAATAATGAATTTACACATTTACCTATCGAATTCATATGGGTGGCATATATAAATATTATATCTCGTAGGTGCATATATTAAAAAAAATTAAATCCAAAACCAAATTAACTACCCATTAAGGCATCCAAATCAAGGTTGAACTCTTGAATTTGTCTTATTTTGGTATTTTCAATTTGGAGGAGACTTTTGTTGACATTGTTGTTCTCTGAAAAAAAAGGCACAGAAAAAGAAAAAGAAAAAGAAAAAGAAGAAAACAAGAGGTGTGAGCCGAGCCGAGCCGATTAGTCTCTTCAAAATAAGCGCAGTTGACGTGGGTGATGCACACATAAATGACGTGGAGGGATTGGGCTTCGAAGTCAGTGGGATTAGGTATTTCTATTTCTCTTATGTGGGACCGGTTTCATCGTAACCACCGTAAGATAGAGCCGTGCCGTCAACCTCGTTGACCTCAAGACGACGCCCCCACGTGTACTGCCGTACTCACTTCAACTCTACAAAAAAACTCTGAACCCCGTTATCCTGAACAGTTAGTTTTAACGGAACCGAAGCGCCGATCCGTCGCTTTATCCACCCTCGATTTCACGCGTATAATGTCCTCCCTGCGTCAAATATTGCCACATGTGCCCTAACGAGCCGTGACGTCATATCCCCGCGAAAATAACGGCTGGTCCTCGCTTACTCTTTCTCCCTGTGCCTTATTAGTATTTTTTGGACCCCCACTTATAAGCTAAGCTTGTTTTGATATTGCGAGAAAATTACTTGTGTGCTTCAGTTGAAACTTGAAAATACTACATAACAACAACAACAACAACAATAAAAACTACTACTACTCTTTCGTTGGTTATGGAAAAACAACAGCAACGCCGTGAACTAGCACTCTTGCACTCCGGCGACTTTCTCCGGCAAAACTCTGATCATCGCATGATGGAGAATTCCATCAATCGTGATAAGCCACCGATCCAAGAAATGGATTTCTTTTCTAGTAACAATAATCAATTGCATGATCAAGAAAGAAAGATGGAATCCTCAACTCTAGTTCTTGATTCTGGTGTCAACGTAAGATTTGAAAGACTTTTATCTTTTTAATTTGTCTCAGGGTTGTTTTATGACCACAAGGTTATGTATGAATTCTTACAGATAGGATTAAATCTCCACACTTCATGTTCTGGAATTTCAAGAACAGCAAATGATGATAAATCCCACACAGAAGTGAGTTTCAATATCAGTATAAATATTTGATGTTGTTTTATCCATCTTTGATTTTTGTACGGTATTTATTCTATTTATTGATTTTCAAGTGGGTCTCTGATATTCAGCTGAGTGAGCTTAAAGGCGAGTTACAAAGGTTGCACGAAGAGAACAGAAAGCTGAGGAACATGTTGGATCAGACAACCAAAAGTTACAATGATTTGCAGAGTCAACTACTCTTGGCAATGCAAAAACTGGCACATGGGAGTCCTCAAGGGCAGGCGAATTTGGTTAGTAATTTAATTACCTTTTAGCTTAATCTACGTTAGATTATCATTTTTAATTGTTTGAAATCCTCAAACTAAAATTTTGTTTTTATATGGAATTGGGTAACGTGCCTGACTCAAATTGGCGTCAACTTTTCCAATAACTTACTTGTTCATCTTTGCCATTTAGGATTTTCTTGTAGTGTATTAGGCAATCCACCTAACGGTGGCAAGCGACGTATCTAACATCTGTCATTCCCAGTAAATTTAACTACCTCAATCAGCTTACATAAAGTTTAGGTTTACAGTAGTAGAGCGTGTTCTTGATATATCATTCACTTTCTTCCTTGAAAAAAAAAAATTATAGTAGAGCGTGTGTTTTCTTAAAGGGTATTCAATTATGTCGGCTTTTGTGCGCCGACTACGTGCACAGCCGAAAGGTTGTTGGTCCCAAATTATTAAAGGTTGATCTTCCTCGATCCTAGAACAAATGCCCCATGAATCCCCAGATCGAACAATCTATATATAAGAAAAAGATCGTATTATCCTATGGGTCCTTTTTTTTTTTTTTAGCCATTAATGTTTTTCAATGTTCGGACGATTTTGTCAGGCTGTTAACCCACAGTAGTTTAATGTTCATCAAGGAATTTGAGTAAATTTCATACTAATTACAACATCATAGTTAGTTTTCTAAATTATAGCTAGCTTTAAACGTTTTAACTGTCATACATTTTAATATCTCATTAACTAATGAACTACGGTTGAAACTTGGAACAGAAGGCTGGTGCTTTCAATGGCATGCCAAGTCCTTTAATGTTAGCTCAACAATTTATGGACCCACGGCCTTCTGCTGCATTGAATGTCAACGAGCCTTCGGTATCCGATGATAAGACAGGAGAGCTGTCAGCTTCTCCGGCAAATACTGCTGAAGTAATTTCAAAGGAGCTTGACCATCCTTTGACTAAGAATAATATTCCAGGGAAGCAAGTTTCTAATAGTGAAGATGGTGCCGAAACGTCTCAGAGTTGGGGATCTCCTAAAAGTCCTAAACTTGATCATCAACCAAAGAACGATGAGCAAGTTTCTGAAGTGCCTTTTCGTAAGGCTAGGGTTTCTGTAAGAGCAAGATCAGAAGCTCCTTTGGTAATAAATTCAAACTGCAACTTTTTATCACATTTGTTTATAGTAATTAATATTAGAGCCAAAAACGATTTCTATTCACGCAAACATCACATGCTCGTACCATTTATTTTTATTCAACCAATACAAATTGAATAGTTCGTACAAGGAGTTTGTGTACTATTACTCTTTTCTAATTTATATCTACATGCATTTATGAGAATCTATACAACTGACGTTAAGGATTATTATTTTTTTCCTCTGGGTGTGACCTTGATCAGATCAGTGATGGATGTCAATGGAGAAAATATGGTCAAAAGATGGCCAAGGGTAACCCTTGTCCACGCGCCTACTATCGGTGCACCATGGCCGTTGGGTGCCCAGTTCGCAAGCAGGTACAGTTACACGAATAAGATATCAGTCTGATGTGATTTAGAAATTGATTGACAATGATATGATACTGGAGTGATAATAGGTTAATATATATACAAAGCATGATACTGATTGCATTTATATATGAAGCAATAAATTTGGTCACGTTTCTGATCATCAACAGGTGCAACGATGCGCTGAGGATAGGACCATTCTCATCACCACTTATGAAGGACACCACAATCACCCGCTGCCACCAGCAGCAACAGCCATGGCCAATACAACCTCAGCTGCGGCCAACATGCTCCTGTCAGGTTCGAGCACAAGCAAAGACGGTCTAACAAGTTCTGGTTTCTTTCAGTCGGTGCCATTTGCATCAACAATGGCAACTCTATCTGCTTCTGCACCATTTCCCACCATTACCCTTGACTTAACGCAGAGCCCAAACCCAATGCAATTCCTCCGGGGACCTTCTTCGTCGTCCACATTTCCTCTACCTTTGCATGGCTACCCACAACTTTTAAGGTACGGCCCTGCCGCCGGAATGCCAAATAATATGCAATTAGGGCAACGCCATGCTTCAATGGTTGAGACGGTCACTGCAGCCATTACTTCCGACCCGAATTTCACAGCTGCCTTAGCTGCAGCAATCTCAACGATAATTGGGAGCAATAACGGAAACAATGGTAATAACGGGACAAGCGGGATGCAGCCTGGCTCTCCACAGTTTCCTCAATCTTGCACTACTTTCTCCACAAATTAACTTAACTAGGGCCCGCCCTACGCTATGCATAATATATAATCATTTTACATAATTAAGCTTATGGTGGTTTGGCCCTTGAGAGAAGGAACCCAGGTTTGCTGGGGAAAGCAGCTTGCTAGGTAGCTAGCTGGTAGATATAATTAAGAAGCTGCATTTTGAGCTATTGCTTCCGATTTAGGGTTTCAGGCATTGGATAAACTGGTGGTTACATTAATGTCGATGGCTCTCACAGCATGGGGCCAGAGCCTAGAGATAGGTTTTGGCATGTCTAAGCCATAAAAGAGGATAAATTTATTGGTGCATACGTTTATTAATTAATAATCACCGTGTATAGTTACAATTATGATGTGTATTCCAGAGGTGAACATGTATTGCCTAAGCTTCTATAGAGCTTTCAGTCAGATGTACAAATGAAACGGTGGATTTATTGTGTCAGACGAAATAGTTAGTTTGCCGAGTACATACAATACATACATACATATATTATTTCAGTGCTTGGAGATATATATTTACAGACCGATATTGAAGTTGTTGTTGCGCAGGCATAATCTAATTTGGAGATCAATAATTAAAGATACAACTTGTTTGGGTGATTAAAAGAACACCAGTCGTGTATGTCCTCGTTATCTAGCTGAGGAAGAGTCCCCTCGGCTCAATAAGGTATGAGCATTTTCCTAGTGCCAGCACTCCCCGGGGTACACCTGAGGACCGACCAGAGACCTGTTACTTAGAAAGCGGGCACGATCCTACGTTAACACGGCAGTTTCGCCATATCCCAAATTGTTTGGGGAAGCACGATAACCAACACACGATTTTCGTGGTCCATGAGGATTCATGATTGCCAAGGTATGGGAGACGCGGGAGAAGGTTCTAGAGACAAGGGTTGGTTGCCTATAAAACCCTGAAAAGAATAAAAAAGAAAAGAGAAGGGGGGAAGCTCTGTAATTTTGATTTCAGAATTCATTTCCACAAAAAATTTCTAAAACATTCTTCTTCTACTTAGCGATTATAATCTTGGACAAATATAAAATTCAACATTTTTCTTGAAACCTCGCATACTGACTTTCTAAAACAATCTTTAAAGGATTTTCACCCGAAAAACCACCAACACTCCTGATATGTTTTTGTGAGCACAGGTAACAAAGGAGGAAGGAGGTTGGCCCAAGTTATTGGATTTGCTTAATCAGGGAAAGTACCAGAAGCGTTGTGTTCCAGTCAAAGTATTGATGAGACAACCTGGTCAGCCCTAAAGACGACCAGATTTATGCATCAACATAACTACTACGTACATTCAGAGTATCTCAATTAATGGTTTGCTTATCTCCGATTTTATTTTTGAAGGTTTTATTTTTCCTATTTTTGACTGTTTGAGGTTAATTTGAATTCAGTTCCCATATGATCTTTTAGTTAATCTTTAAAAAAAATATAATTAGTAGTTATTGAATAAGAATATAAATTAAATCTTAACTATATATTTTATACACGTACATATAGCAAAAGATTAGCAAAAGATTATAAGTAACTGAGTGCAGATCAACTTAGTACTGAATTCAAGTCCAAGTCCAAATCTAAAGATATTCTTTTCTGACCAAAGAGAAATTGAGTGTGCCTCCCCTACACAAATAGTTGGTGGAAGTATCAGCTCAAGGGAAATAGAATAATTGAGACACGGGCAACTGATGACAGATGCCTGACTGTAGGCTCAGTGTTCAGCAAGGCCCACTTCAAGGCCTAATTGTGACAGGGCCTACTACCCAAATGCCATAAAAAATGGGCTTGGATCGGCATCAAAACATGTGACCGATCTGGTTTAGCGCCGTTCAAAATTCGAAATATTTGACCGTTGAGATTAGATGGGACATGGGAGTTCCATTTTGAGCGTGAAAGGCGTGAACTTCGATGAAAAAAAGGGCCAAAAAAAAAAAAAACAAACAAACATAACTCCAAAACAGGCTAATTGCTGCCACCTTACAAGAGCTGAAGCCTGAAGAACAAAACACTTTTTGTTTTTTTTACTTGCGAGTTTCAGGGCTCAAAGCAAACTCATCTATGGATCTCTAAAAGTAACCTTACAATTCAAACTCTGTTTTTATTTCTATTCAACAGCTGCAACAAACGGTCGGCCTCTCTCCAATGAATACGCGACGCCATGGCTGGCAACGCCCTCTCCACCCTCTGCAGGTACCACCTCAATTTTATTTATAATCAAACCACAGTCTTAATTAGCTTTCTTTGCTACAAGTTCGTTAATAATATTTTCAGGCTTTCTTCAAGTAGTCCAATTAGCAACACGTCGCACTACATTCATTATATTATCTTTTCTACCGATTCATTGATATTCAGTTCAATTTTCTGTTAAAAAAACTCATGGGCAAAAATAATCTTGAATATTGCAGATGGTGGGGATGGCAGTGTACAGTTTTTTGGTAGTGGCCTTCTATACGTTTCTGGGCCTTTTCCTCGGAAACAGAATTGCTGAATTCACAGTAACCTCAATATTTTCATTTGTGGTAATATCGTTAAGCAAATTCAAATGTACCCTTTTCCTTTATCAACCAGAAGTCAAAAGATTCATGATATCAAGTAAATTTCTTGATGTTAATTTCAGGCACTTTCAGTTATATTTCTATTTATAAGGTGTACAGCAATCGACCCAACTGATAAGACCAGCTTTCGAAGGAAGAGAAAGGCCAAATACAATGCCAATGGGTTTACAAAGCTGAATCATGGATACATATTGGGACAAATTGTTATGAGGTTTTTAAGGAGAATGGAGAGGAAGATACTTATGACTTTTATAAGGAGGAAGTATCTGGATCCCTTGAAGACTAGTACCCAACTGGAGCCATTGCTTCCATTTCCCCTTGTCATCAAGGATGATGCAATTTCACCTGAGCTTAAAGAGGACATTTCATTTTGCTCCCTGTGTGATTTTGAGGTTGGTCGTCTTGGAATTTTTGGTAGTTTCTTGTTATACTAGCATTATATTTAGTCGAGAGAGAAATTAAAGTATATTGTCACCTAAAGCTTTCTTTTATACATATTAGGTGAAAAAGCATAGCAAGCATTGTAGGACTTGCAACCGCTGTGTTGAAGGGTTTGATCACCATTGCAGGGTAAGCTGGGTAGTTTATTTGACATTATTAGCATTGGTGTCGTTTTTTCATTGTGCGTCCACTGTTCATAAGGCAATTGCTACCAATGTTTACCCCGAGTGTTTTTTTTTTGTTTTTTCTCCAGTGGCTAAACAACTGTGTTGGGAAAAGGAACTACACAACGTTTATTCTCCTTATGGTTTTCGTCCTGTTAATGGTCAGTTTCTTTGTAAATGTTGATTCCTATTCTCAGTGTACTTGCTTTGATGTTTACTTTGCCAATTAAATTGAAACTGGTACAGCTAATTATAGAAGGAGGAACTGCCATTGCCGTATTCATCAGGTGTTTCGTAGATAAGAAAGGAATAGAGCAGGAGCTTGAAAGGAGGCTGCACGTGGAATTCCCAAGAGAAGTTCTGGCTACTATTTCGGTAATATTGAGTCATCTTTCTTTCCTCTGGCAATGTTTCATTGCACAACTTTTTCATGAGGTGTAACTCATTAAAATGTATGTTACAGGTGTTCTTGGTTCTGATGACCGCTTACAGTACAGCAGCAATGGGACAGCTTTTCTTCTTTCATGTGGTTCTCATAAGGAAGGTATAATGCATCACTAAAACAAAATCAATAAGACATACTTATTATCGATTATGGGCCTTGACAATCATGAAATGAACGAAATGTGCCACACATTTTTTTTTTCAAATCTTTCAAAATTTCTCCAATTAAAAAGGATCAAAATTGTCATTTGTGTTGAGTGGCTGAACAGATTCAATTTATTGAGCTCAAGCTTTTTGCCCTGTCCGAACATGGTTTGTTATTGAAGCATCTTGCTTTATGTATTTTCACCCATCTGCTTAAAAATTGTTAATATAGAGCTGACAATGCTGTCATTCTATCCAAGAACACCCAAGTTTTTAGACGTGATTGTTTATTCTTTCTGAGCTCTTAATTTAAACTACTTAATATCTTTCTTTGCTGATACTTATCTACACTATAGAATTGGGCTGTCTACTCCCTCTATTTAATTGTCATTGCAGGGAATGAGAACATATGATTATATCCTGGCAATGAAAGAGCAGAACCAATTTTCAGAACTAGATGATTCAGATTTCTCTTCAGATGACAGCAGTGACTTTGATTCACCTGAAAGATCAACACTAGTGTCAAGATTCATATGCAGAGGACACCGAGATCAGGTATATATTTTAATTGAACTATTCTTAGAATTTGTTCCATCGCAAGCAATTAACTCACTCTAACTCACACTCACCCCGGTAGAAAATCCATTTGAATTTTCAGAACCCAGCAGCTTTGTCAATAAGAATTGATGAAAATCCAGAACCTCCCAAGAAACAAGGCTTTCGAGTGAGCATTGACCCATGGAAACTGATAAAGCTGAGTAGAGAGAAAGCTCTACTGGCAGCAGAAAGGGCCAGGGAGAGACTTATGAAACAGAAGCCAGTCCCGGAACATGATCTGAGGCCACTTCCATTGGAGACAAAATGTGGGCCGTTGATGAACCCAGATAGGAATTTGGCTACCGCAGGATCAGGATCAGGATCTACGCCTCTCATTTCTATAGGGAAGCTTACTGGGTCACCGGGAAGATTTTCGAGCCCAAGAAGACGATTTTCTGTCTCCCCAACTAGATTTTCTGGCGTCGTGCCATCACCAAAGCATAAATACAGAAGCAATTTCGACTTGAAGTTAACTGAGGTGTCCAGAGAGCTAGAAACTTACATCTCAAGACAGGTTTTATGCTCTGTTATAAAGAAGGATGGTACCGAGGCATCTCCGAAATAGAACAGCTTTGAATTTGTGGATTCTCAGCCTTTGAGAAAAATTCATTGATTGGTAATATAGTCTTGATGAGTGTCTCATGTCTCAATAGTAAACTGAATTCAACACATGTATTTACTTTTTCCTACAGTTTTTAGTTTTTTTTCCCTCCTTTCTAGACAGATGAATCATCATTTTGGTTAAAAAAAAAGTGAAGAAAAAAATTTGGGTCCATCTATTCCGGAAAAAAACAATGTCAATTCAACATGATTTAATGCCCTTTCTCCGTACCCACCCTGATCTATTACTACAAAGAAACTATACGTAGCTGCTTTTAATGAAATCACGGCCTCTGATTTTGGCATAATCCTGCAAGGCATTTAGATATAAACTATTTGAATAATGTTACTACTTTCAAAGTTGGGGTATGATATTACACACGTCCTCCGCAAAAATCACGACGACGAAGTGAAATACAACCTAAGTGAACCACTTAACTCGTGCGGAAAATTTTACTGATATTGTACGAGTTTGATATTTAAACTTTGTATTTCGACTTGTAAGCATTGCATCAGTGTAGTGAAAACAACCCCATTTCACATATTTATAATAAAATTCATCGTATACCAAAATGATAAAATACAAGGAAATCTTTCGGGAGAACAAAATTGCGCTACTTTCATGCATAGCCTAAAGCAGCGGCAGAGTATATTCTCTATCCCATCATCCCCACTTTTTTTTTTTTTCCTCTCTCCCCCAACTGAGATTTGAATAATTTTTTCCCCATAAATTTACTCTTGCTGAAATTTCAAACAACAAACGCAGTCAGAAGAAAATAATAAACAATAAAATTAAAAAAAGGAACAACCTTTGCAGAAGTAAGCTCATTCTATCTTCATTTTCTGATATTCACTCAATTATTCGTAACTGCACACAAAATTACATGAAATAACCTTTTCTCAACACCATCTCGCAGGTCAACAACCACAGATCAGCACTTCACTTAACTCATATCAGGCAATCTTTTCCTCGGCAATGCACTGGGCGGTTGTGTTGAGAAATGCCAAGAATCAAATTTCCAACTAATGACAACATTCACAGAAGAAGGTGATTTCACCGGAGATAAAATGCCAAGATTCCATTATTTACCAAGATAATAACCGAGCAAGTCTTTTTTGATTTCTTGAACTCCTAAAATGATTGGATAGATCGTAACAATCTAAGTGATGCATGGGAAAGATACTCTCCTTCAGAGGATCACAGGTTTCTGGGAAAACCAAGTCAGAATATCCTTGAATATAGGAGCAATTCCATGGAGACTCTGAAACTCCGTTGAGCTTAATGTTTGACAAGCAAATGTAACGAAAAGTGTCCCCCTCTATACCTTCTAGCTGGCCTGCCATTTTTACATTCTCCCCAATGACATTTTTTATGGTAATCCTTTCTATTATGGGAAGAGCACTTGGATCATACGAATCATCTGGATGCTCCCCAAAGTGACCAGTAAATATTATAGCTACATCTACGTGATTTAAGGTCACATTTGAGATAGAGATATTTCTCACATAGCCACCCCTTCCAGGAGATGTCTTTATCCTAATACCCCTGACTGAGTTGAAAAAGAACAGGTTCTCTGCATGAACTTCTGATACACCTCCAGACATCTCACTTCCTATTGCAATCCCCGCACCCAATTTAGTTTCTCCAATGAGTCCATGGATGGTAATTTTTGTACTTGGCCGACCATATGAAATACCATACTCGTCCCACCCACTTTTGATGGAAACCAGATCATCGCCAGTGCTAATATAACAGTCTTTAATGCAGACATCGTCAGAAGAGTCTGGATGCATATAAATGTAGAGGACCAAATCTCATTATGTTAGAAAACACCAATTTGCATAATGGAGATATTCAGATTAGTAGAAGATGCTCACCTGGATCAATCCCATCTGTATTTGGTGAATCAAGTGGAGCACGGATTGTGACATTCTGCACTTTAACATGGCTGTTCAACCAGAAAAACAGTCTCAACTCTCCCCCGAATTAAGTAAAAGCTCCACCGTCGTACAGTTAAATTTGGAAAGAAGAATATTTGAACCCAGCAGACAGAAATTAATAAGAATATGTTTAGAGAAAGAACCAACCTGCAGTATACAGGATGGATGGTCCAAAATGGTGGATTTAAGAAGGTCAAATTTGAGATGATAACCCCAGTCGAGTTCATCAATTCAACCAGATGAGGTCGGGTGTAATCCAGTGTTCCATTTCGAAACCATTCCCACCAGATGCTGCCTTGACCATCAATAGTTCCATTATCACCTGCATCGAGTGATAGGTGGCGTCAAGAAAACAGACAATATATTTATCTAAGCTCTTTGTCAAAATAGTCAACCTGTTATGACCACATCTGTCAAATTGCGTCCAAAAATGAGGCTCCGATGCCTTCCACCAGGCAACTCCCTACCTCTGCCATATGATGGTAGAGGATCAATAACCGGCCAATTGTCCGAGTTCTGCAAAAAAAAGGATAAATCATTTAGCATAATGTGCTAACATAATTACAAATAGCCTCAATGTCACAGCAGACCACAGCCACATTGGTCTTGAAAATGAACCATTTCAGATTTTGAAAATGTTCCTCAACAAGAAATTGAAGCATTATGATCACACGTAAGCTTGGATACTTGCATAATTTAATACCCTTTGCCCATAGAGCATGATTTACTGAAAAGGAGCTAAATGCAACTTTCACATCATAAACATTGAAAAATATCCTGACAATTCCATATATTAATATTTCATAGCCATGATTTAATTGCAAAGACTCCAAGCAAAGAGAGGCAAACTGAATACTGAAGATTCAAGAGCATATGTCCTTCTAGACAATAAAGAGATTGCAAAAGGGAGCTTACCGTAGATCCAAGAATTACTGCATCCTTGTCTAACCACAAAGTTAGATGACTGATGAGATCGAAGCTACCTGTCAACCACTGGCCAGCTGGGACAAAAAGCTTGGCCCCACCCTTGTCTGCAAATGAATTGAGATAGAAGATTGCATTCTGAAAGGCTTTGGTGTTTAGAGTGACACCATCTCCGACAGCTCCAAATTCAGTGATAGAGACACTATGAGGCCGAAATACCTCTAAATTGCTTTGACTACATTGTGAGCTGCCCGCGACAGCCCATGGAGCTTCACTAAATAATGCAAGTACCAGAAACACATCCACCAGCTAAAAAAGGGAACATTTTGAAAAGGGATTAATTATACTAAATTTTCAACTTAATTTGAGGTCTTAATCAGCTACATTGTAATTTATCATGTCACCCACATGTCATTGATGGACTATCAACTCAAATTCTAGAGGAGAAAATTGAAAACAGAGAAGGGCATGCCGGATACACCACAATCAGAAAACCAAATGAACTAAACCCCAAGTCATGGATATTATGATTGTCACAAAATTTCACATTTTGCTTGCGGTTGATGGGTAGGAAAGCTGATGACATGAGCCACATTTTGCCTAAGAGATAATAAACCAAGAAGAACCACACAGAATACAGAAGGCGGAATCAATAGTCATAAAAATAATAATAATAAATAAACAAATAACTGAAAAATGGAAACAGTTTTGATCGATCAGACTGAAACTGACTTCAAAGTTGTCCTTAATAATATAATTTGCGGCTGAATTTAGACGATTCACCTCAGGGTACTGGTGAATGATTCATCTTGAAAACTAATTTAAGATATTTTTGTAAATTCTGAGCGTTGCATACAGAGAAGAAGTAAGAAGCAAAGCAGAACAAAGAAAAGAAGCAAGAAGAATTAATCAAAGATGAAGCAACTCACAGTAAAAGATCTCCTCATATGAATGGGATCTGCTGCTTTGCTCTAGAGCCCAAGCGCCTTAGCAAAGCTTTTTAACACTTGCTTGACACGAGCAAGCAGAGATAGTCACCAACTGATACTTGGATCTTAATGAACAAAGATAGATAGAAAGAAAGAGAAAGGTTTGATGAATATGGTTTGGTAATTTAAATCAAGATCCCCCTTTACTCTTCTCTCTCCAACCAATATGCAAAGTGTGTGAGTGATTGGATGGGTCATTCATTGAGAGAACCACCCAAAGCAAAATATCATTGATAGTGACCGTTGCTGCCCGCCAGAAAATAAGCAGTAGGTCCCTCTTATGTCTTCATTCGCTCCTCCATTTCCCTTCTGTCTCTCTCTCGTTCTGTCTCACACACTACTGACTACACTTCAATACACAGCGATCCCAAAAAAAAAAAAAAAGAAAGAATGATACCCAGTAAAGGTTTTAAGGTTTTGTGAATTGTAAGTGTCGGATGATGATAAGTTTGTTTGCATGGGGCATCTCAAATTCAGTTACTATTTCTAAGGTTTTGTGAATTGTGACATGATCATCCCATCAAATGGAGAAAAAGAGAGGATTTGAAGGGAGGGGGGGGTGGAAATACTGACCTTTTTTTTTCACATCAGCATTTGTGATTTATCATCATTTTCTCTATCTCACCAATTCCATATAGCGTATGAAACACAAGCCAAAGCTGGGTTTTTTTATATGGGAATTGTTGATAATGCCAGAGCAAATCATAACAATTTACAAGACAAACTGCGTCACTCGGTCAATTTCTTTCGCTCTCCATTTTTTTTTTTTTTAAGGTTACAAAACAAAAGCTTTTGATTTTTGTCTCTTTTGAATGTTAATCTTATAACTGACAAACAGATAACGAACGTTGCATTGGCAACAACCACAACAACTCTAATCCCGAGCTCTTTCGTCGTCTCAGCAATAAAGGCAGTCAAAAAACTCAAAACAGTTGTAACTTTTACCGGTAGGTAATGACTTAACTTCGGTCCATTTTTACAAAAAGACCACAATACCCTTTAACCTTTGGGCTTGTTTGGCTTTGAACCCGAGGACCACCCCCGCACCGGGCTCATTTCACAGGCTAGATTTGACGCCGGAATAGAAAAACCGAAAGCGTTACTTAGTGTAAACTTAGGAATTGCCTAAACTTAATTATCAAGGAACCCTCAAATCGGATCCGAATCTCATGGGCAACAATCGGTAACGTACATCGTACATGGACAAAGAAGAGTACTGAATAGAACAGGCAATTGAGAAAAAATGTCTATAAGTAAGGGGACAAAGGTCCAAAGCAGGACAATGAAAATGCAAAGGGGCAAGTGGTGTGTTGTTATATATATTATATACTAAAAGCGTGTAATAAATTTCAGCCAGGAATCCAATGCCCACTTAACCAAACACAACTTAGTGATGTGTAAGTCATAAAATCATAATGTGATACAGGAACAGGATTCGCGTGCATCAGCTCAGCAACTTTCTGGATTTTGGAATTTTTCAGCCAATGCATGCCAGCGACAACAAACAACAATATATTTTCCTCCTCTGTTTTGTTTTTTCTTCTGTCGTTACCTTATTTTACCAAAATCTTTCTTAGATTTGCATATATGTTTTTGCTTTTGTGAGTTTGTCTCATAAAGGAGAATTGGCAAGAAAATGCACCATACACAACCAAATTTTGCCCCTTTTTTTTTTTTTTTTTTTTCATTTGCTTGTTTTCTTCCATGAGTGTAAATAGATTTATATAAATAATCCTTACATACATTATCAATTTATCATGTGGTATGATACCAAGATAGTAAAAACCCTTCACTAACAATTTACGTGTAATTAATTATTCTCCAAAATTTTATGAAGTAATAAGTTACTGCCCTTACAATGAGCAAATAGCCAGCAAATAACATGTTTTACACACCGACATTCTTCTTCATCACCTTAAATCGATGTCATTACGGTACAACTTTATTTAATAGTATGATTTAGCTGACTTACACACGCATACATACAAAGGGAACCAAAAAAAAGGAAAAAATCAATTAGCAATTTTGCGATTGTCCGGTGGATTGAGCCAACGGGTAGGCGCCATTATATTTACGTATATGATAGCTAGAATGCATGTTTATAGCATCACCAATACTTGCTTTACACGTAAATTCAATTACAGAATGACCCACAAAAAAAAATAAAAAATAACAACGACCTCGGACACTATTGCTGATCTCTTCTAATTTGTTCGCACGTTTAATTATTGAGTTAATTGATCGCAGGTCACTGTCCATGAATATTTTTCTCTTGGTGCAACATTTGATAAATTTGATTGATGGGGGCGGCTACAGTAACTTGCCTGGAAACAATTAAATAATAACTTGTTTTTGGATCTCTCCACCAACTACTGCTTAAAATTTCTTTTTTTTTTTTGGTTCTGTTCGAGAAACTAACTAATTACGAGGACCACTTCATGTCTTGTTTTCATTAAAAATGTGATAATGTTTAATTATAATGCTTTATTAACGCATTGATACTAGGTTTTTTCAGTCTTTTTCTTTTAGCAATAATGCAGATGGCCAAGAAATGGGGACCGATACTAAACTTGTCTCTAGTCAGTCATCCCAGTCCCAGGTTAACGTTGATCAAAAGCTAAACAATTAACAATTAGATTGCCGTACAAAATTTTAATTATTAATCACAGTGTGTGTATATATTAGTCTTTTTTTAGTGAGGATATTCACATTTTATTAAAGTGAGGATGTCAGTAAAGTATAAAAAAATATATAAATTTCAGTACATTACAGACTATATATATATTTATTTTGTTAATATATTGAAATTTATGTTTTTCGTATTTTACTGGCAACTTCACTCTAATAAAATAAGGATGTTTTTAGTAAAGTATGTATATGTGTGTGTATTTTTTCTTTAATCAGACATTCACATTTTATCGAAGTGAAGATACCAATAAAATAAAGGTATAAAAAAAACATATTTTTTAATATATTAAAAATAAAAATTGTATTTTTATCTATTAGTGTATTGAAATTTTATATTTTTTTAATTTTTTATTAGTACACTCACTTTGTTAAAGTGAAAAATTTTCAATAGAGAATGATTCTATATACACGTATGTGTGTGTGTACGTATGTATGTATGTATGCCCTTAATACTAAACCCAAAAAGCAGTCGAGATTTGGACCTTGGGCCCATGTTTCAGTTTCATTCGTTACATGTTGGCGACTTTTTAGGCTCAGTGGAGGCCCAAATTTTTTATTCCTTTTATTGGCAATTGGGCCTTTTTCTTTGAGAGGTGTTGTACCTTATTATTACCCTTTTTTTGTTTTTTTTAAATAGGGTTGTTACTTTCCTTTTTCTGTTATTAAAAAGTAAAGACGTTTGGAGCGTTTCGTCGAGCAAGTGGTGTGTAGTGCGTAATCATGCAGGGAGGGAAAAGGGCCAGCAGAAAGCTTGTTCATGATGTCTCAAAGCCACCAAATTCTGTTCCTCAAGAATCAGAGTATGTCAGTTTTCTGTTATATGGGGTTCTTCTGTTTCTTCGTCTTCTTTTTTTTTTTAAAATTTTATTTTGATTAAAATTGATATTTTTTCTTATGTACAGATGCTATGAAGGGGAAAGTCTAGTTCGTTTGCTCAAATTGATTCAGAGGTAACATAGTAATTTATTTCAGAACAACTTCAAAGAGAACTTGTACTTTTTCACTGATGCTATAAATTTAGACAAGCACATAACTTGCCACCCTTTTTTTAAATTAATTTATATCAGGGAGATAGTTTCAGCTCGAAGTTTGCATGGAGACTCTTTACCTGAAAAATTGTGGTTCAAGGTTTGTTACAGCATTCAAAATTTCAGTTTTATTGATTCTTATTGGAGCCTTTGCATGCAAAATAACATTCCTTGGATAGAATAATAAAAATCTTTATAACTAAGGGATTCTAATTCCTGAGTAAACCCTGCATTATTGTGTATGATGAACTGAGGATGTTATTCTTGTATCTAATGAATGGAATGTTAATTAGCAACAATTCTCAATTGGGGTCAATGAAGTTACCCGTGTGCTTGAGAGGATGGCACCAAGAGCCAATATGGGAATTTCTCCTCAGCAACCTCATATCTTATGTGGCAACAGTAAAGTGCCTTCGGTTCAGCTTCAGGTAATTAGATTTTCTTTAGATTTTCCATAATGTTATGATTTGATTTTCCTAGAGACTACGCCTATTTAGGTACTTCCATGTTTCAAGCATGTCATTTTAAGTGTAATTGAAGTCTTGATTTGATGAGGAATGATGCATTTTTGTAAAATGTATCCTATATGATAGTGGCTGAGGATTAAATGATAGTAGCATCATAATCTCAAAGTTAATTTCAGCCAGCTGTAGTTCTGGAACAAGTATTGCTTCGGTTTATTTGACCGCGAGCTCTTTAGGGATTCAAATCATGATTCTCAACGTCGTCTGTTATCAGTCGTGACCCGTGATACACAATATATCTTGTTCACTACTTTTTCCATCACTTAATATGCATTTATAAGCCGATTGTTGTTGCACAGAGCTTTGTAGTTAGTTAATGATCTAATCCAGATGATTGGTGATTCCTTTGTTTAGAACAATGTCAATTATTAATTTAAATATGTTGGTTGAGACATGATACCTGCACATTAAGTTGTACTATTCATCAAGAAGTTGTCTGTATATCTAAGCAAAATAATGTCTCTTCAAGGCTGGGACAAAGAGTCATGCTGAGAGTTGAAACCTGCTCTCGGAGCAGAAGTTCCATCTCCAGATCATCTTCAAAACCCATTGCCAGCATTAGAACCTGTGGCTTGCCCTGGCATCTCTTACCACTAGAGATAGACATCCTGATTCAGTACCATCCATCAAGTTGTCTATATATCTAAGCAAATTAATGTCTTTGTTGTGGTCTATGTATGTTTGAGGACATAACTCTTTCTTGAAATATCTTGTTAGTTATGATACAAGGATGCTAATGAATCTTGCTTTGAGCTCCAAGGTCATATTGTTAGCTGCTGATTGCAACCCACGATGGTTAATAAAGCATCTACCAGGCTTGGCTTTGTCAAGGAACGTCCCCTTGATCTTTGTTAAAGATAAAAAAGGTGGATCTTTAAGATTAGGTGAACTTGTCAAGCTAAAAACGGCAATTGCTGTTGGGATAAAGGTAACTGGTCATGATCTTGGATATTATATCTCCCATTGTTAATCATGATCGTTATTTGCAGTTAAAGTTCTTTTTCTAATTTAAATATTTGATTGATTATCTGACTTGACTCAGGCTGAAGGAAATATCATAAATCAACTCATGGACAAAATTCTTCATGGTGATGAAATAGATCTCCTCAAGTTGTCTGAGACACCGGAAGCACCCCGTCAATAACCTGTCAGTTATATGCTACAAAGCAGTAGTGGATTCGCGACTGAATTGAACTTTGGAATGAACTAAAACTACAGAAAGCTATATAGATTTGTTTGAGTTATTCTCAGAGTCAGATGAAGACAAATTGAATTAATCCCCAAGGCCGTCAGGTTTGCAAAATGCGTTCAAAGCCATGGGTTTCCAACAGCTCTGCACTTTCCATCATGTTTGAGCTGGTCACATTCCTCACCGTCGAAGGAGAGAGAGCATCCAAGACATCTTATTGATGAGAAACTGTTGTTGGAGCTTTTGAGACAGCCAAAGCAGCAAAAATTATTTTGGGCTTTCATTAATCTTCACATTTCGTATTAGTGCAATGCAATAAAGTCTAATAAATTCTAAAATTCTTTTCCTCTTAATTTCTGTATCTGCTTTGCTCTAATGTACAATAAACAAGATCCTGATGTACACGGACCAGAATTCTTCTACCTCATAATTGATACAGGCTATACACTTTCAGAGCAAAATTAAATTCCAGGACCAGGAGTATCCTATTCCTTCGCAAATATTTTATAAATGTTTTCCCAATATCAACCTTACGCACTAGCTTGGGGACTAGAAACTGATGACGATGACTCAACGGCAGCTGGATCCGGTTCCTTATTACCACCCCTGCCATTTGTGACAAGTTTGCCAGACTTGTCAGTCTGAGTCTGCTCCTGATCCTTCTTTACCAGCACAGGTTTAAACTGCAAACAAGGAAAAAAATTTAAAAAAAAAAAGCAACATGGAAAAAATTAGAATAAACAAACTGCATTCAACTCATCACGTCTGTGGAAAATCAACGATGCCAATATGTCTAGTTAATCTGAACCTGATATATGGAATAGATGACATTCCTTCTTATTTGTGCCATCATCTCCAGAAAGAGATTATAGCCTTCAAGCTTATACTCGATAAGTGGATCCCGCTGTGCATATCCCCGCAGGCCAACAGCTTGCTGCACAAACTTAAGTGCTTGTAAATGTTCCTTCCATAGGCGATCAATGTTGCTCAAAATTAGGAACCGTTCAGCTTCCTTCATCAAGCCTGGCGCTTGTTCCTCTACCATATCCTGAAATGAAACACAATGGGAGGCAAAACTGCATGATAAGAACCTATTTATTAATTATCTTAAATAAACTGCACAGTGCGTCCTCTCCAACAGTCAGCTCAGTAATATACTCCAATTCAGCAGAAGTTATATTTGCTTACAAAAAGAACATGACCCTAAACGTTCTGTGTTCAAGAACACCATTACAAAGAGAAGCCATTCTCAAGGAGACTAATCTACTGACCATTTTCTGGAAATAAGCTTCACGGCCACGAAGACGAAGGTATTCCTGTAAGTCCTCATAACTTGAGCACTTACTCTTCAGTAAATCAGGGGTCAAATCATTCAACAGGTAACAGTACCTATATTCCAGTGATAAGTTTTGTCAGTGAAATCATATTATAGTCAAATATTAAACAAGGAAATTCACAATAAGCGGCATCTTTAGACCAATTCAACTAAAAGCACCCTTCCATACAGCACAGAAACTGTAACACACTTACAACAGTAGCATATAAGAATTGAATAACATGAAACACATTATGATCCATCTTATTGAATTCAAGACTTCATCTTGTCAGGCATAAAGATTCTCCATAACTAAGAAGCAAAGAAAAAGGAGGGTGGTTCTTACTGTTGAAGTTTCGCAATGAGTTTTTCAAGATCCCAGCTTTCCTTTGGAGCGTCAGGACCGATATTTGCCTACTCATTTCAAAAATGACCTTAGAAATACTCCAGGATAGGTTACATGGGTTATAAAGGAAAATGGTTAAGGAGAAGATAAGAAAAGAAATAGAAGCTTAGCTAACAATGTTCATGAACAGTTTACCTCTAAGATGTCATCCATTGTCAATTCAGCATATTCAATAATAAGAGATTGGAGATTGTCGGATTCAAGGGCTCGTCTTCTTTCTGTATATACACGGTCTCTCTGGCTGTTGAGAACCTCATCATACTCAAATAATTGCTTACGAATATCAAAGAAATAATTTTCTACTTTCCGCTGAGCTTCATCTAGTGCTTTAGTCAGCATTTTGGATTCTATAGGCAGGTCTTCAACTCTAAAGGCTCTCATCAAACCCTACAAATTGTAATCAAGAAAGTTTTTGGTAAGCATACCCTAGAGTGGTATCAACAAATAGAACACTGCAATCACAGATCAAACCTGTATACGGTCTCCACCAAAAATTCGAAAGATGTTATCTTCGAGACTTAGGAAAAAGCGGGAACTTCCAGGATCCCCTTGTCGGCCACTTCGACCTCGTAACTGCACAGCCAGAGAATGCAAAAGATTCTTGAGTTACATTAAAAAAAAAAAAAATCCAGTTTGATTAGATAATTAGTTTGCAAATTTAACCTGATTGTCAATTCTGCGTGATTCGTGGCGTTCTGTTCCCACCACATGAAGTCCACCAGCTGACACAACCTGCAGTGACGTGAAAATAAAGGAAACTGCAATACCAATGATCAGAAAAATCCAAGTAAAAGTCCAGTGGGTGTAAACCAACCTGCTTCCTTTCTTCCTCAGTATAAACCTTATACTCTTTAGCAATCTCTAGAAAGGCAATACGCAGTTTGGCTATGACTTCATCCTGAACAGGACCCTGTAGATACAAAGATATGATAATAACCATCTAATAACTTATGGATGAAATAATTACCACTGGAAGCATGTAGGAAAAACATCAATGAGGTATCTCTGCAGTTTAATTCTCCATTAAAAATCTGATATAGCAATATTGATATTCTCAACTCAGTATTTCACCTTTTCACAAGAATAGGATAGACGCTCCTCTGACTCAAGCTCAGTTAGCGATTTCTGACCCCAAGTTTTGACAGCTAATTGTACAGCTTCCTCAGCCAACTTGGCATTCTCGTTGGAAAGTTTGCATGGAAATAAACTTTCATTCACCTGTAATTTCATTTCTAATACTTAAGTTTCAGGATAGAAAAATTACAGGATACTGCAGCATTCTCTGCACAGGTATTCAAGGCTACAATACAAACAAACCTTCCACGTCTTCTTTGGAGGAGGTTTCTTCACAGATACAAAAACTCCTTCAGCTGGTTTAACAACTCTGAGATAATGGAATGCACATTTTAGCACGAAATAAACTAGTATATTCTTTGAACTCCTCCGTAAGAGTTATTCTAAGAAAAATCCATAGAGTGCTGGAGCCAGAAAAAACCAGTAATAATATATATGGATATCAGGAGGCCCTTGCAAAAAAATTTATTGTAGTGAATGTCAGAAGATACCTTGGCATAAGCATCTCACGTAGCTTCAATCTTGCCATAAATTCAGCATTACCACCAAGGATAATATCAGTTCCACGACCTGCCATATTGGTAGCAATTGTCACTGCCCCTAAACGACCACTCTGTGCTACAATTTCTGCTTCTCTCTCAACATTCTCTGGTTTTGCATTAAGGACCTGTAGGAAAACAAAAATCTGTTAAGTTTCCTCATTATGAGAATCTTAGACAATAGTTAGGTTTTGTTTAGTACTTTTGTCCTTCTAAAAGAGTTCCATTACTTCACGTCAGTAATTTATTGCCACAACTTTTGTTCACAAAAGAGAAATATCTCACCTCGTGGGGAATTCCAGCTTCTTGCAACTGTTCTGACAGTGAATCACTCTGCTCAACACTTGTTGTTCCAACAAGCACTGGCTGACCAGTTTTGTGCATTCTAGATATTTCTACCACAACTGCCCTCCATTTTCCAGTAGTTGACCTGAAAACTACATCTGACTCATCCTGACAAAGAAATTATAAATATAATACAGGACTTCAGAGGCAATAAATGATAAAATCGCGTCCTGAAATAAGTAGAAATCCCAAACGAATCCCACAATTCAAAATTTCAGAAAAGAAATATAAAGTCACCCCTACCCTTACAGAAATTTTACTAATTTAAATCACATTTTTTGTGCTGTAAACTTTCTTTTCATCACACCATCCTTTCAAAAGACTAGCATCAATTGAAAAATTGTCACAGGTAGATGGCATGCAAAATTAACCTTTCTGATCATAGGCTTGTTTGTAGGAACAATTGTTACTTTAAGCTTGTAGATGCTCTCAAATTCTGTGCTTTCAGTTGCTGCAGTGCCAGTCATCCCACATAGTTTTGGAAACTGTAACGGGGTATATCAGCATTAGGAAGTTCAGAAAGTAGCTTTCCAGAAATTCTCCATCTCTTGAGCTGAGAGATAGAATGGTCTAACCTGGAGAAAGAAGTTCTGGTAGCTAATTGATGCCAGGGTTACAGTTTCATTTTGAATAGGCAAACCTTCTTTGGCCTCAACAGCCTGGTGAAGTCCATCACTCCATCGCCTCCCCTGGCCAAAAATACTACAGCATTATGACTGCCCATAGTCATAAAATTCTCTCCCTATTTCCTTAATGTTTGTTATATAAGTATTTCATGGAGGGGAATTTCATAATAAATATTAATAACATCCGACGTCAGGTTTTATACTAATATCAACCAATATCCACTATAGCATCTAGAAAATATAAGCTATACGAATCAGATTGGTACACAAAAACCAAATGTGAACTTCATAATCCAAAATGTCAGTCAAAAAGGCCATCAAATGGGCCCCAAGGCAACGATGAGAATATTGTCCAACCATCAAACAGAAGTCAAAAAGGCCATCAAATCACCCAAATAAATCTAAATTGACATTCTCTAACATGAATTTCTTTCCTTGAGTATGTTGCTTTTTAAGCACATCGGTAATTTTAAATCCTTAGTAAAGAAATCATTCATCCTGAAAATTTATATTGTTGCAGAAAATCTGATAAAACCGACTCTGTAACTTTAAGAAGGGTTTTTTGTTACCACAGTATATGGAATGAACTAATGCATGGAGCAAGTAGAAAATAGAATAGTTGCATTTGTTTCCTATAGAACAAAACTTGGAAAAAGAACTACCTGCATAACTCGACCCGTAAACTCATCCACAATAAGTACTTCCTTCCCGCGGATAATATAGTTTACATCTCTTAGAAATAGTTCTTTTGCTTTAATCGCATTCAACACAAATGATGCCCACTGTTCTCGAGGATCATACAAATCTTTTACATCTAAAATCTCTTCCGCATCTTCATAACCCTGCTCTGTGAGTAGAACTGTTTTCTGTTTCTCGTCCACCTGCAACAATAAACTTGCAAGTATATGAAATGGCCATGTTTTGTTTAACCTATTTGGATCATACTAGTACTTCAGATTATAGAAACTATAAATTTTATTTAAGCTCATGATGAAACAAGTGTCTCTCTCTTATGTTCCAAGGTTCTACCATTGCCCACCTCCAATTGACCTCTACTATAACAATTAACAATTGTAAATATACATTAGTGATGGTATTATGTTGATTTGCAATCTCATTTGCTAATTCATTGCTATGGATGGATACTCCTATCTCATAACTTTTTGTATCCAAACATAAAAATAAGATCAATTAATTACAGGAACAGCAATGTGAAGCAAACAAAATAGATTAAGAATCATAAAATAGACTTCTAACTAAGCTCATTACTTCTGCAGTTGAACAAGTAAACTAGTAAAAGGACTCGATTAGTAAGATTAAAACCAGCCATTGAGTACTAAATTAAATTCTAAAGTGTTAATAATAAACAAAATGTAGGTTAGCAGTCTCACTGTGTAATGTATATCTCGTTCGAAGACTGAGGCTATCTTCGCAGCTTTATAATATTTATCACTAGGCTTTTCTGCTGGTCCAGATATGATAAGAGGAGTTCTTGCTTCATCAATAAGGATGGAATCAACCTCGTCGATGACACAGTAATTAAAATTCCTTAAGACAAGCTCATCAACACTCTGTATGTGCCAGAAAGTACAATCAACTTAGGCCAAAATGATATATAAATATATATATATAGAAATGTTCCAATCCGGAATTTTAAAGTGCAGGAACGTCCGGGACAACGCATAAACCGTGTGGTTTAAGCGCTTCAAGTTTTAAGCCTTTAAAACCCTGCGGTTTTAAACCTTCCCTGAGCTTTTCCCACACTTTACAATCCCAGACCAAAAAACTACTAATATATAGAAATATTCTAATCCGGAATTTTAAAGTGCGGGAACGTCCGGGAAAACGCATAAAATGTGTCGTTTAAGCACTTCAAGTTTTAAACCTTTAAAACCCCGCGGTTTTAAAGCTTTTCCGAACTTTTCCAGCACTTTAAGATCCCGAACCAAAAAAAAAAAATATATATATATATATAAGTTCTCAATGGACTGTCTGTAACCACAATACCATGATACAAAGAAAAACTAAAACAAAAGGCAAGAATTACTTTCCGTGGCAAGATTGTCTCTCAAGAAATCAAAACCAAGCTCACTATTAGTGACATAAGTGATGTCGCATAAGTAATTTTCCCTTCTTTGTTCACTAGTCATGCTCTCTGTCCAAAAGACCAATACAACCAGTTAGCTAATTCAGCAATTCCTTAACTGTTATGTCTTCTGAATCATCTCATAACTCAAGATAAGAGTAGTAAATAAACTGATATGTAGAACAGCGAACACAAAAGAATTGAGACATACGCTGGATTAAGCCAACCTTCAAACCAAGAAATCGAGGAACTTGACCAACCCACTCACAATCCCTTCGGGCTAAATAATCATTGACAGTAACAATATGAACCCCTTTCCCACTTAGTGCATTCAAATAAGCTGGTAATATGGCAACAAGTGTCTTTCCTTCTCCAGTCCTCATTTCAGCTATTTCCCCCTTATGAAGAACCATGCCACCTACACAAAAACAAACAAATGCATGCTGTAACATGTCATAATTTGGAACTGTAAGTCTGAAAAGTAAATTTATTAATTAATACCTATGAGTTGCACATCAAAGGGACGGAGGCCTAAAACCCTCTTGGAAGCTTCTCTCACAACAGCAAAGGCTTCCTGGAATGAAACACAAGCTAACTGATTTCGTTCGATTTAAAATTAAGGGAAAAACTGGGAAGAAATGAAAATTGAAATGAACAGAGTGCATGAAATTTGAATATTTCGAAAAACGTACAGGTAAAACAGAATCTAGGGATTCTCCGTGCTGGACTCGTTCCTTCAACATGGAAGTCTTGTCTCTGAGGTCGGAATCAGATAAGGAAGAGAATTGGGCTTCTAAACTGTTGATGGTATTAACAGTGGCAGCATACTGCTGGCGAGTAGACTCACCAGTGTCGGTTCCTTTGAAAATCCCTCCTAATAGACCTCCAAGTCCAAGGGAGGCCCTTACACGCATCCGCCTACTTCTTCTGCTACTCACCTGTGTCCATTTACACGTTTGGTGTCCCCAACTCCAACTCCAACTCCAGGACTTCTTCTTGTTGGCCACCACAGATTTTGGAGAGAAACACGAGAGTGAGGGATGATACTGGTTTAGCAACCGCGACTCACACAGGCTTGCCGCCATTTTCACCGCACTTTGGTTGCTTTGGATTTTGGACTTCGGCTGGGATAATGCTAACGAGCCCTCTCACTTACTGACGTGGCTCAGAAATCAAAATCTGGAGATGATCTTGTGATAATGTTATGTATCATCCAATCCAAGGGTGTGGAATTTTACACACCACCAAAAAAAAAAATTATGATGCACTTCGCACGCAGGGTAAATTATTATTACTTATATCTCTTATGAATTTATTAAAGTAAATATAGAATTTATTAAAGTAAATATAGGCATATATTAGTAACAAAATAAATACTACAACTCTCAATATCTTAAAAAAAAATTATAATTTATAATATTTTTATTAATTTTATATAGTAATTATATAACTATAAAAATAAAACTCATCTCTCTTTATTTTGTATAAATTTAAAATAAATAAAATTATTCTATAATATTTTTTTTTATTTTAATCGTTATCTTTATTTTATATTACCGACTAATAACTCTTTTAATAATATCTTCATAAATATAAATAAATCCTATCAATGCCACGCGGCTTGTACTTTGTACCATTAATTATTCTTTTTCGAATTGCCACTACACTGGTGCTAAGCAGCTAGTCGTCCAGTCCTCGCAGAACATCCCGTTCTCATTTGCAGTTCAAGTTAAAATCTCATATCAAGATCCAAGCACAAATTTCGTAGTAAAAGAACCATTTGATTCGTGGCTCGAAAAACCTTCAAATTAAGGCGAGAAATTGAAATTAACACACAAATTTAAGTAAACGGAAAACTGAGTGCGTCTCCCAACTTTCCAATACCAAATTATATAAAGAAAATCTATCCTATTGCTGCAATTCTCTGCGGTTCGTTTCAGAATCAAACACACGATCCAAGGAATATAGAGGAAATGTATGGTAAGCTTCAGAATCTAGTAACTCCTGCCCCAGTAACTCCACCTCTTTGCAGGCTTCCCAGAGGCAAAGCATAGAGTACCTGTATCAATTTCATAGAAAAATAAAATTAGTTAAAAGATTTCAACAAAATCTGAGAACCTGTGCCATCGGCACATAATGACCATAATCACTCAACGGATGCAGAGCAAATATTCACTTGAAACGAGCTCAGTATGAACAGAATGTTAAAAGTCTCATTTCCATTGTACAGGAAAACATAAAGAAAAAATTATCCGCCCATAGTACTGAAATACATTCTAATTATTAGTACAGATCATATAAAAAGAACAATTCCGACAGACAGACAGTACCTTCAGGGATTTCTGGCTGTTCCAACGGGGAACAAAGGGTCTTAGCTGCTCCCATCTCACCCTTGGTTCGTGCTTTCACATCTTTCTCCACCTCCTGGGGACAGAAAAACAACGAATAAAATAAAACAACAGATGTTGGGAGAAATATGCATCCCCAGCCCCGGGAGAGGTATATCCAAAAGATGATTCATTATAGAACTAGCCCAGAGATAAATGCAATATATTAGGAAAACTCTACTACACACGTAATTAAAGTGCAAAATGTCTTATAAAAGAAAGTTCCATCAAGAAAAACCTTGCAACACAACAATGAAATAAGGAAGCATCAGCAGAACAAATAATTTGACAGTTCGAAAAACACCAAGAGCTTACAATTTAATGTTCAAGGAAGCAAAAAACAAAGTTCTACATAAAAAAAATTTCCATTTTTTGTTTTACATAAAAAAAATTTCCATTTTCCCTTAACGTACCTCCTCATCACACCATGGAGCTAAGATCATTTTTCTTTGGCCAAGAGCCTCCACAAATTCATCCCAAGTTTTTACAATTTGAATGCAAGCATCCCGTCTTTGTTTTGCAGCAACAAACAAGCTTTCTTGAATCTCATCAAGAAGTTCTTTTATTCGCTCAACCAAAGAGCTCCTAGGCAGATCAACTTTTGCTCCATTGTCACGGCGAACAGCACGTACCTGTGGATAGAATCAATAAGCATCATTTTCCAGTTCATCAGTCACACCACTAATGTAAAAGATAATAAGTGCCAGAATATCAGGAAATAATGAACATTGAAGGAAGTGAAAGTAACATACAAAACAACAAAGTCCTGACCTGATTTTTTGCCAAGTCTTTTGGTCCTATTTCAATCCTAAGGGGAACACCTTTCATTTCCCAGTGCGAGTACTTCCATCCAGGTGAGTAGTTGTCTCTTGAGTCCATATTAGCATGAATACCTGCCTCACACAATGTTTCTACAGTTGCAGTGCAGGCATCAAAAATTCCTTGAGTATCAGCATCTTTGTAAGGCACAGGAACAACAATCACTTGCACAGATGCAACTCTAGGTGGCAGCACCAAGCCTTTGTCATCCCCATGGACCATCACCATAACCCCAATCTGTACAAATATGGAACATATTTTGAAAATCTTATTAAACCACTGAAGGAACATAATATTTGGATATTTACCGTCTTCAGCTGAGAATAGCCAAGAACAAAGGAAAAAATAATAATAATGTACTCGAGATTAATGACTCATCAAACTCAAAGAAACAACCAATATTGAAAGGTCTTACTGTTCGGGTAGTGTAGGCCCAAGAATTCTGCCAGGCCATAGCCTTCTCTCCCTTCTCATTTTCAAAAATTATCTCAAACATTTTTGAAAAGTTTTGGCCCAAACAGTGAGAAGTTGCACCTTGTATACCACGACCAGTGTTCGGAATAAATGCCTGACACATCAAACATATAAAGTTTCAACAGAGGATAACCAATACGGCAGAGCAGGATAACCAAAGCTAGCATGTTAATTATTAGTTACCTCAACGGTCGTTGTGTAAAGCCCACCAGCAAACTTTTCTAGCTCACTCTTCTTACCCTTTATAACAGGAACAGCCAAGAATTCTTCATAAATACGTCTGTAGAGTTCCAGTATCTGAAGGACCTGGAAACGGTAACAGCAATTAATTACAAAAAAAATGCCATGTTCCAACAGGAATATGGACTCCAAATACCATGAATGAAAAGAGGAGCAAGGAAAGAAATGCTGCTGCTGCTGACATATAATGCAGGTCAAATGCACCAAGGTATCAGACAAGATCTATCGCAAGATTCCACTAATCCTTTCTTCTCTTACTTTAGGATTCATTCCTATTCCTCGAGCAGATAATTTATCAGCAACAAAAGTCAATACCAATTAAACAATAGCATGATAAGTTGACAGGTAACATCCAAACTAAGGCAAAGAGGAAGTGAATATAACAACAAAGCGCCCATGCATCAATCCTTCTCTTACACTTCAAAGCTTGTAAAAAGTACAGTGAGTTTTATTATCTCACACAGAACATTTGGCCACAAGACGAAATTGAAAACCCAGGTTTTCATACCTCATCATCTGCTTCTGATTTAGTTGCAAAAGCAGTATGCCCTTCCTGCCAGAGAAATTCACGACTCCTACAATAAGACAAGTATGCCCAGTAAATTCACAAACCAAATTATAGTTGTTCTTCAACCAGCAAGTTCTTTGAAAATGTCATCAGACTATCACACACAATACTTATCAGTTGTCAAAGCTAACATGCAAATACGAGAGAGAGAGAGAGAGAGAGAGAGAGAGAGAGAGAGAGAGAGGGGTGATTGGAAAAAACAGACATAAGAAGCCTACAAGTTTCATGTGGATATAAAGCATAGGGCACAAAAGTATTTAACCTCTTCCAGTAGAAAGAAAAGGGATGCACTGTAATATTAATAAAAAATAAAATAATATGTGAGCATGCCATGAGGCTGCACTTCACCAGCTCAACTTTGGAATAGCTGAAGCTTTTTGAGTAAAATTTCATAGGCCGACTAAAAGTAAAGCATTTTGTCATCCCTACTGACCAAATTTCTAAATTCTAACAACATGGTGAAAATAAATCAAATGGATGACACTAGAAAGTAACATCATCAACTAACCTGATAAATGGGGTGGGATTGCTGAACTCCCATCGAACAACATTGCACCACTGGTTAAGTTTCAAAGGCAAGTCCCGGTGTCCCCTTATCCACTTAGAATAGTATGGATACATCACAGTTTCACTAGTTGGGCGGATGGCAATAGGAACCTCCAAATCAGATTCCCCTGATTTCGTCACCCAAGCAACCTGAAAAAATAAAAAGATCCCACAGTGTTCACATTTCTTTCCTTGGTTATATTGCAAATTTGCAATTATCAAAAAACTCTTTTAAAAAATATACAGAAGGAATGAATAACATTTTCCAAAAGAAAAAGTTAAAAAAGAAAACAGAGAGTTTTCTTAAGCCAAGCAGCTGGCAAAAGAAATATATGCTCTACTTTGCACTGAAAACAAACTCTGCAATAATTTCATATGCAACACAAATAAGCACTGCATGTTTACACCCTAGATCACCGGCATTCCCTCCAAGAGGAAGGAGGAAAAAAAAGGTAAGGCAATAGAAACATTTTTCAATTTCAAATTTGACATTCCAACATGTTCCTGAAGAGAAGAGTAAGCCATCCTCCAGGTTGTTGAAGTGAACTTTTTGCAAAAGGGCAACCAAGCAGTTTAAAAACTTTGTTGTTATAAAAGATGAATATGACATGCAAACCAAAATGATGAAATTCAACCCAAAATGGGTGACCAAAATTTCATTTTCCGAAGCGAAAAAAGAACTCAAATTTACCTCAGGAGCAAACCCCTCGATGTGATCCTTTTCCTTCTGTAAAACAGTAGGGGATACAAAAAGAGGAAAGTAGCAATTCTGAATTTTCATTTTTTTGATTTCTGCATCAAAGAATTTCTGCATATTGATACCACTAATAAGTCTATCATATAGATGGTCAATCTAAAGATATAGAAAAAGAATAAAAAGGAAAGAGAAGAGACATCAAATAATATTTAACACAATAAACTAAATGCTCGAATCAAAACAATTTCATGAATAGAAGTGTACTTATAAAAAAGAATAAACATTAAAAGACTTAGAAAAGCAACTCAAACTTACCTGCATGGTCTCCCAAATTGACATTGCCCAAGGCCTTATGATGTAACAACCAGAGATATCATAGTATTCGATCATTTCACCATTGACAACTACCTATAAAGATTAAATAAAAATAATTATAACATCCAATATTTACAATATCATCATGTACCCAAAATCTATAAGTACAGAACTTAGTAAAGAGCAAAAGGATGAGACCCAGCAATTCCAATACACATGCTTGCATGTTTATAGATCTCATAACAGGAATCAGATGCCGCTCAGAACATACAAGTGGTCAGCTGGAAAAATGACCAAGCAATACAACCAAGCCAAGTAATAAAATCAATTCCTGGCTTGGCCATCTCACTAGGATCCACAGCTCACTTAACTGTTAAAAGACTTTCTTTTGGACAACTTTCTTAGATAAACCAAATCACAAAACCTTTTCCCTACAAAGTCAGCAAACTCCTAGCTGCAGCTACAGAATCAAAATCTTTCTTTATTGGAAGTATGGAATTTTGATCAAGTAGTTGCCAAAAAACTGCTAATAAATTTCTATCAAATATTGACCAAAAAGAGTTTGAAAATTGATGATCTAAATATTACAAATGATCAAGAGGAAAACTCCAAGTCCACTTCAGATATTAATTGGCTATGATACTTCGTTTTTCAATAATAAATTGATTGCTAGAATGCTTAAAACAAACCATATGAAATATAGGAAACTTATTTTAACTTACATCTCATCAATATGCAATACAAGGATGACATAAATAACTCACCACACAGAGGATATTTCCAACCTGTTTGTTGCTCTGTATTTAGAATTGATATTATGGACCTAATGGGTCTCTCTAATTGTTTCCCCTAAAAGATCATTTCAAATCCTGAAATACCTAAGAATTCCCACCGCACTTTCCAAAGATAAATGGTGTAACAGGCCATTCATATGTGTAACAAAATAATATGCCTGAGATATGTGATTGAAAATGTAAGTGATCTTGAATACAACAATTACAGGAACCCAGAGTACGAAACAAAAAATCTTCAACATACCTCTGAATACCACTCCCCAAAGTTTTCATCTTTCTTGTAGGAAAGACCTAAACCAGTTTCCTTCTTCACCTCCTTCTTCTTCCCTACGGAGTCAACAAAACAAAAATAGAAGCATATTCACATCAGATAATGCATACATGCATGAACAGAAACATAAACTAGCGTACTGTAATGTTACCACTTACCACCGGTTGCATTAGCTTTGGGCTTTTTCTCCCCACCACCAGCCATAACCTAAAATTAATCCTGGACGTTTGGGATTGAGGTGCTGTAGCTTTTAAACTACAGCTGCTGTGAAAAAAAAGCTATAATTATGAAATAAAAGTTAATAATATATAGTAAATATAAATTTTAAATAATAATTTTGATAAAATTATTAAAGATATAATAAATTTTATATTATACAAGTGAAAAATCATATCAACATAGCTTAAAAGCTACAGCAGCTGGTGTTTACCAAACACTTTAGTGCTGTAGTTTTTAAGCTACAGCTGTCCAACCTCAATCCCAAACGCACCCACAATACATTAACACTAATTCAGACACAGACCACACAACAATCGAGATTGAGGCCCCAAAACCAAAACTGATCATCATGCATACAAAAGAAAATCAATTCCCAGGTAGTCATTCTATACCTACAAACTAGAACTGTGATACGTCAGATTTCATATATAAAATGAACATAACCCCAGATTAGATTTCAAAAACAACAAAAAGTAGAATAAAAAGCTGGCAAAAACAAACCAAAACACCCACTATTGTTACAAGAAAACTATAGCAAGGTTCAGGATGCAAATTACTCTTTAAGGACAGAAGTAACTTCAACTAAATTCTATGCACAAATACCCAGTGAGAAACTGAATATCAACTTGCAAAACAGGTACTCCACCATTACACCGCACCAAAATTACTCATGCATTTGTAGAATTTAAATAATTCAGCTATAAAATTAGATAGACCCAAAAAGCCATACGTATCCAAACTCTCAAATAACTTCCATCAGTCATAATTACACAAAAAAACATGCATTCGATTAGATAAAAGCAATCTTCAAAGCAGCTATAACGACTACAGATTCCGTACATTCCTCGCAATTAATCATAAAGAGAAACGCATTTACAATTAAATGGAAACTGTGAGTGAGCGTACCGATCTGATGTATTATTCGACTGGTGGCGTTTTCTTCTTTCACGTAAACGTTATTAATCCCTAGACGCCTAGACGTGCGCAAGTAAACTCATTTTTGTCCTTTTTTTTTTCTTTTTCCATTTTTACAATTTTCTTTCGTTAGAAAATAATATGGAATGGAGTGATAAAGACCATCCCTGATTTTTGAAGATATAACAATGGAAAACGAAAATTGAATCTTTTTCGAAATAGGTCCTTGCCACAATGACGGCTAAATATTGTTAAGATTAAAGCGCAACGAAATTTTTTCTTTCACATTGCTATGAAATGCTGGTGAGATTTGAAGAGTAATGGAGATTACTAAAGTGAGGAACTCTATGACAAATCTTTTCTTCTTTTTTTTTTCCTTCAAATTGTGATAAATTTAACTGCATTTGAATTTTTTGCTTGCACTGTGAAAAATAATTATGAAAAAAATAAAATTTCTTTTTATTATACTAATCTTAGCAACAAGGGTAAGAATGTAATTGTGGATGATTTCTTTAACGCCAATTAAAAGTTCATAACGACAGTATCCTTTTTGAAAACACGTTGCAAACTGTCATTTGATGTTGTTTCTTCAAAAACTAGGGACCCAGATGATATTGTTTCAAATAATCTAATGACAGTGCAGCTGGGTCAAACAGCGGGTTAGGGTTTTATAAGTTGTGACCAATTCTCAGCGCGCAACGGCTCGGATATTCAACTTCCGCAGGTTTATGGACCTTTCCATTTTGGAATCTTGCAAAGTCAAAACGATGTGTCGTCTGTTTGGAGAATCTGATCCCTCTTGCATAGTGAAGCAGACGCTACCGAGAATTGTCACCCAGGGAACAACACAACACAACACAAGATGATGATTTGATGTTCCATTAGTCTCCTTGGCTTTTTGGGTTCCGTGATAAAAGAATCATGAGCCTTTCTTTAAATCGCATAAACAAAAATACGACACCAGTACACCATCCCTCTCTTTGCTTGGGAATCAAGTTTAGCTTACTTAACCCATGAATTTGGAACCATCTTTGTTACCCACAGATTCATTTTACTCACTTTCTGCATTTACTCTTTTCATCAGAAGTGCTGAACATATTGTCAGCTGCATGTCAGTGAACTGAAGAAAGGATATGTTTATTGCTCTGCCAAATCACATCAACCAAATAAACAATATGTTAATGTACCAATTTCAGAAATTTCCAGCTACTGTCAGTTGTAAAATGTTTTTTGAAAAAAAAATTGCATGAGAAAAGAAAAAAAGACCAGAAGATATCCCTAGACTTCCTCCAAGTTACAATTTCTTTATCGGTGGGGACAAAATGAAGGAAAAAGAAAAGGAGAAGACAGTTTTGCACCTCCAATAGAATACAGGGCTGAGCAGTTTGAGCTCCCTACCTAGACTTCCTTTTTTCAGGTATATTTAGCCACTAGAATTCACAACATTGCTTAGCTTGGTTCTGGTGGCACTACTTTCAAGCTTCGCATCCATTCACAGAAGCTGGGATCATCAAAGAATAAAAAACTGCTTTTCAGCTTAATCCGCTCTTCCGGTGTCAATGATCGAAGTTGTGGGAATCTTGCTTCCTGCAATGAACACAATACAGCTTACTTTAAGCGCCCACTAATAGTATGCTATTTAAGTCATGCAAACAGTCTATATAGCCATAAGTTAACAAATGATTTGGAATCTGAAGCACACCACCAAATTTGTTTTCTGGTGTTGGTATAAAATTTAAGCGGAATTTTCACTCTTCCCCTTTTACCTGCTCATAAGGAGGATCCTTGTGTGCTGGTATCAACCGGGATACAAAGTACCGAGCCTGAGAGCTCCCCTCCTGTTATAAATAGAGACCAGTAAAATCTCTGCAATTGTGGCTGCCAAATAGAATAAAATGAGAGAACAATACATGATAGTGGAATTGAACAGAAAAGAACCTTGAATGCAAGGATACGAGGAGCAGGAAACCGAAATTCAGAGAGTTCTTCAGCCAATGTTCTGCAAGCTGCTAATGCGGCTGCACTCCTTCCTTCGTCAGCAGCAAGTTCAGCACCCTGAAGTTACCAATAAAATGATTATTCATTAAAAAATTGGAGGAGTAAGTAGAAAAGCAAGAAAAAAGTACAATGTAACTGCAAAAAGGAAGATAGATGACAGAAAACTTAAGATCTTGATGAACAAGTGGACAAAATAAACCTAACATTCAAATGAATAGAGCGAAAATAAAGCCCTCATTTTCACTGATTTTACTTAAAAAGCAAAAGTCTGTTAAAGTCCACTAAACCACTGGCCTTCTTTCCTTTGCCTTTCCACTTTCAATGAAAAACACAAATGATTTCCAAATAATGATCAGGAAAGCAGGTTCTGAAGACAACAGGGAAGCGACGAATGCAATCCCAATCTTTCACTTTCTGTCTGTCACCTAGAATAAACTGTTAATGTTCTGATACACAAATACACTGAACAATTAACTGTGTGCTCCTACTTTTGCTCCCCTTCACACACCCATACCTAGTGCACTCAAATCCTTGCTGATCATACACCACATATGACACATTTTCAAAATCTAACCATGATTTAGATATAGGAGTACAGTAGGCAAAAACTGGGCCTCAAAATGCATGAGTACACAGGCCCATGTCTACTGTTCAAAAATGCAGAATCCCTATGCAGCAGAGAAGAAGAAAATAGAGTATATGAAATTAATGCATTTGCACACAACTAACATAAAGAAAGAAGTATTCCATGACAGCAAGAAAGTGAGTTGAGGAGCATACCAACCAAATGAAGACATCCGTGCCATGGTCAAGAACAACTGCTTTATCAGACTGCATAGCAAGATCATAACCTGGAAGCTCCTCAAAAGTGCCTCCTTCACGGTACATAAGACAGCGAGGTGCAACCATGCGAAGCGACAGATCAAAGGATGCATTCAGAAACAAATTTCGTAGAACAGACCTCTCATCATCATGGCCAATAATATTTCCTAAAAGTGGGCTCCTTCTAAGATGAAATAGGAGCTCCGACAAAGCAGAAAGTTCCTTTGGAAACCGATAAAGCTTCGACTTTGGTACTTGGGATCCAAATTTTAAAGCAATATCTTTAACTCTTTCATCTATCATGGTTCGCATATCAATAGCTTCAGAAAAATTTTTGGCTCGCAAAAGCGTCCTCTTCGCAATAAGGACTGCAGCCACTTCATCTTGAAAACTTGAGAGATAAGCTGAAACACTATCCACAGTGGGTAACCCTGACAGTTACTACTCTTGAAATATCTGCTTGATAGACATTTGAATATCTAATGGCAAACTGGAAAAAAACATGATCACTCTCAATATCTCTTTTGTTTTCCATGGACACTGCAAAGCTCTGTGTTTCTTCGACGCTTGGCATTTGAATAGAGAGAGCGGCATCATTTTTAAATGTTTCATGAGTGTCCATGTGTGCCTCTTCACCAGGACCCACAATTTGGGTTACAAGAATATCATCAGAACAGCGTATCTCCAAGAAACCATGGGATCCTGCAGCCCTTGTGGATGCTCTTTGCAAATTCACACCAAAGGCTTCACCAAAGTCATCATGAAGAACCAACACACCACCTGAAGCTTTGGCAAGAGGCTGCAAAACAGGAACTCTAACAGGGCAATTTCCAGCGCATAGAACGTCAATAACAGCGTTGTGCTGATGAGCCTTTCGACCTAGAAGCTCCATCCATTTCAAAGCCATCTTTTCCATATGAAGATAGTTGGGATGACTAAAAGAATGAGGGACTGATCCAGGGCCATAAGTGTTAGGTCCACCAGCGCACACAATAATTCTGCTATTACCTCCTGGCCTTTTAACCACCCCTCGAGACATTTCAGATGACGGACCTTGAATTATGGCAAGGGCAACCTCCACTGCTGTTCCCAGACATCTGTCTCTTGAAGCTTCAGTAATGTTCAACTTATATGGTCTTAGTGAAGAAAATATGTCATGAGCCACTTGTTTTGAGGCATGCATTGGTGACAAGTATACTCCAGTTCCATAAAGCAAAGCTTTCAAGGAGTCCTCAGTAGGCAATTTGTCACCAGCAAGTACATCAGACGATGCTATTGAATCCTCTGAAAAATCATAAACTGAAACAGTCCGACCATACAATATGATTCCAATTCTCGCTGTAGGTGGAATTGATTCAACAAATGCGTGCAGAGAGCTCTGTAGATGCTGGAGGTGTGGCTCATCTAAGCACTCATCTATTACAAGAATAATGGGTGCAGACATTCTGGAATCAGAGACAGGAACATAACTGGATCTATTGTTCCCAGTCTGAACATAATCAACCACGGGCGACGACAGTTCAGGAAAGTTGCGAAGTTCTTCCTTGCTGGGAGCTACATATTCACCTTCACTTCCATTTAGATTCCGGCAAATTACACACTGCCACTGACCAGAGCCAAGTAATATTTTGCAATAGATGTTTGCAAATGCTCCACAATTATGGCATCGATGAGGATCACGCTGTATTATTTGCAAACTTGGTGAAACCTCCTTTCCTAGTGAAACCAGGGCCCCAAAACCTAAACTGGGTACATTAGCTTGTTTCTTCTTTTTTAACACCTATACAACAAAATTTCAGTAAACAGCAAGTGGGGATGAATTGTGGAAACAACATATAGTACATGAATCGACGGATTTTTGGATACAAAAATGCAGGATCATTCATTACAAATGAATTTGCCTCTGCACATAGAGAATTAGTGTACCTTGTGTGCTGAGAATAAAACACATGAGGATTCCCCAACAGGCGTCATCTCCTCTGCAGCATGAGGAACTTGATGCTGCAATTCAGCTGACCCATTGGCGAAATGGGGAGGTGAAGATGTAGGAAAAGATGAACCCGAAGACAAAGCAACAGGCTGAGGAGTTGCAGGAGAGGTCCGGAAAGGCACAGCAGCAGGCCGAACAGGTGAAGTGAAGACAGGAGGGCCAGGTGGAGTGCTCAAATGAGGAATTGGGCTGCCAGTTTTTACCCCATTTGCAGGTGACAGTAAATTTGGCGTTTTAATAGATGGGGAAGTCATATGATCTTGTTGTAACTTTGGCGGAGGAAATCTAGGTGGTGCGGAGGACATTGGAGGAGGAGGAATTGGACTTTTCTCGGGCTGAGGTGATGATATCTCAGGATTTGAAGGACCGATAGTAACAGAGTATCCAAGGGAAGTTTGTGGAGGATTAGCCATAGAAATTCGAAGGATCCTTTACTAAGCAACGATAATTCTCAATACCTGGGAACGGGTATCAGAATTCAAAGAAAACAATAAATAATCAAACCCCAAATCCTGTTTTAATAGTGGATACACCTAGAGGGAATTTGATTCTCCAGAGATTTTCAAAGAACCATTGACACGAAATCAATCTAGGTATTACATCAAACAACCCACAAAATCCGAAACCCTAGTCATTAAAAATGGATTTTGATCCAAACCCAGTTCAAGAAATGACCGTCAAAATCAAGAAACCGCCAAAGAGCACCAAAAATATCACCTTCCAAAATTAAACTCAGTTTCACTTCGACAAACTAACGGGCTTTGATAAAATCTCACCTAGCTATCTCTTTCCACAAAATTGTACCCTTCTCCCACAATTAATTCTCTTGGGAAAAAAAGAAAAAAAAAGGAAAAAGAATCAGATTAGTTTATCCCTGAAGATCCACGATTGCAATGAATAAGAAACGAAAATTGGATAAAATTGGGAAATCACAAACCTGAGAGAAGGGAATTGAGAGAAAGGTGATCTTTTTCAAATTCAAAGAGCCGGAATGTATATCATGAATTTCAGAATTCGAGTTTTTATGTGTTGTGGTTTTTATGTGATGACAAAGCAAAGCCTTTTTCTCTCGCCCTTAACTCAACGGTGTTATGTGTATGCCCGTGTTTCCGGTGGCCATGGGTTCAAACACTTCCCTTGTCCCTTTTCAGTTTTCACTGCCTTTGCTGTGCTGGCAGCACCTCTCGTTTTGATTGGTAGTTGATAGACTTGCCAACAAAAAAGGTCTGACGTGGACTTGCCGAATCAATGCCTCGTGAGCTCTCAACAAATTCATTAGTTGATACATTGAATGGTTAATTGCGACAAAAAAAAAAAAGATCCATAATCGTATCTGAAGAGCAAATCTTGTAACTTTCATATTACGTGATTATATAAATTCAAAGTACATAACACATCTTGCACCCAAAATTTCATCTCAAATTCAATCTTATTTATAACATATAGGTCCACATCTCTTCGGAGACATCCAATAACATATAGAACCACCCTTTTTTTTTCAAAAAATAACAAATCTAACCTACTGTGCTCTCTCTCTATTTATAATGGAATATGATCAACTAAAGATCAATGCTGAATTTTGTTAATTTGAGCTCGTAAGAGAGCTCTAGATGAAAGAGGGGAAAAAATAACAGTAAAACCTCAATTAATGAATGTTGAATAAATTAAGAACCTTAATTAAATAGTAAAATTCTTCAGTCTCGATTTGGGATAGAGTACTAAAATAATAATTTTGATATATGCATAAAATAATATTTTTACTTTTTTTTAATTTTTTAGGGCCCAATGAAAATATAAATTAAATAAAAAAATTTATAATAAATAAAATATAAAATTTATAATATTAAGGAGTTCTTTTTTTCTTACAACTTCAATTATTTACAAAATATGCATCTAAAGTTATTTATTTTTTCTTTATTCTTAAATTGAATTCAACATTGTCCTTGATTTTGTGTAGAGCGTCAGCATGTACCACTTTTAGTATAATTTTTCAAAGAAATTATTTTTTATTTTTTTAACTCTTTTCAAATGAGACCAAAAAGGAGACATGAAAATTTAAAGTTTTGAGAATAAAATTTACAAAATAATTGAATGAGGCTCGACAATTGCTTTTGTATTCATATTTCTTAACGTAAGGCTTACACAATAGTTATACATATGTATATATGTACGTGTGTTTGAGTAAAAAAAGAAATATATTATATAATTACAAGTTTCTTAAATAAACTATACTATTATGAATAGATACTATTGACTTGGGGAAACATCTTTTATAAGTAAGTTTCTACATGTAATAACAAAACTCTTCTTAAAATAATTTTTTTTTTCTAAATTACTGAATATTCATTTATTAATAAATTAATAATTTATTTATTTATTAATAAATAAATAACTTTGCTATAATAATATTTGTCTTAGTTCCAACAATATTATTTTGTAGACGTTGTATTCTATTTTGATTATGTTCATAGTACAACAATTGAAAAAAAAATGTATATATTATTAAGGTAACTTATATTAGATATTCACACTGGATGTAAAATGTAGCTAGTTAACTACTCAATTAGAAAATTTGAAACTCATTAAAACCGAAATGCTTATACACTTTTGATTGACATTGAAAATATCTAATTTTACTCAACAAATCCTTTATATTCCAAAAATAACTTCGTCTCTCATTCAAACTTTTGCTTCTATTTGAAGTATAAAACTGAAATTTCAACTGGTAAGAATTTTGCCAAGCAGCAAATTCAAATTCTAAATTCACCCAAATGGGGGAAAAATTCTCACCCAAACTGAATCTAATCCAATGCCTCTTTCTTTGTTATCCTAATATTATTTTCTCGTGGAGTTAATGAGATCAAGACATCCCAATTTAGGCTCCAACCAATAAATAAAACGACATCAATTTATCTAAAATAATCAAATAATTACGACCCATTTCATTTTGATGAAATGATTATAGAATATTTTTATTGTATTATAATCACTTAATATTTATAATTAATATATATATATATATATATATTTAAAAAAAGTTATGTAATTATAATTATATTTAATTGTTATACACACACACATATATTGCGTGAGAGTGTACAACGAAGGTAGCCTGTCTCCGCACAGCGAGTGACACGGCATCAGTTGCCGCAGCACCCAAAAATTAAAATTATCCTCAGTTTTAACCCTGAATCCCCTGCTTTCACTCTTTCTCTTCACTCTCACTCTGACACATCAGCCATGGATCAAGAAGCTCGAAACGGCGATGTGACTCACCACGTCTCTAAAAAACCCAAACTCACTCGCTGCATATCCGAAGCCGAAATCCGCGACGAGTTCTCTCACCACCAACACGGCGTTGCCCGCATCAACAACGGGAGCTTTGGGAGCTGCCCCATGTCCGTACTCGCCGACCAGCAAAAGTGGCAGCTCAAATTCCTCCAACAACCGGACGACTTCTACTTCAACTCTCTCCGCAAGGGGATTCTGGAGTCACGTGCCGCCGTCAAGGACCTCATCAACGCCGATGACGTCGGCGAAATCTCACTCGTCGACAACGCAACCACCGCTGCCGCCATCGTCCTCCAGCAAATTGGCCGCGGTTTTACCGAAGGGAGGTTCCACAGAAACGATACCGTTTTGATGCTTCACTGCGCCTTCCAAGCCGTTAAAAAATCTATCCAAGCTTACGTCACCCGTGCAGGTGGGTCTGTTGTTGAAGTTCAGTTACCGTTTCCGTTAGCCTCGGAGGAAGAAATTATCAATGAGTTTAAAAAGGGGATTGAAAAGGGTAAAAAAGATGGAAAAAGGATACGGTTAGCAATCATCGATCACATTACATCAATGCCATGTGTTGTGATTCCCGTTCGTAAATTGGTTAAAATTTGTAGAGATGAAGGTGTGGATCAGGTCTTTGTAGATGCGGCACATGCTATTGGTAGTATTAAAATTGATGTGAAAGAAATTGGAGCCGATTTCTATGTTAGTAATTTGCACAAGTGGTTTTTTTGCCCACCATCTGTAGCCTTCTTGTATTGCAGAAAATCAATTTTATCGTCTGATATGCATCACCCGGTGGTTTCACATGAGTTTGGTAATGGATTGCCAATAGAGAGCGCGTGGATTGGGACTAGAGACTACAGTGCACAGCTTGTGATACCCTCAGCTGTGAAGTTTGTGAGTAGGTTTGAGGGTGGAATTGATGGGATTATGCAGAGGAACCATGAGCAAGCCCTGAAGATGGCGAGAATGTTGGCCAATGCTTGGGGAACAAGTCTTGGGTCTCCGCCTGAAATATGTGCGGCAATGGTTATGGTTGGGTTGCCTTCGAGGTTGAGGGTTATGGGTGAGGGTGATGCCTTGAGGTTGAGGGGACATTTAAGGGTGCGCTTTGGAGTCGAGGTTCCTATTCATTATCAGGCGCCAAAGGATGATGGTCAGCATCAGGCTGGAGCTAGGGATAAAGATGGGATTATAACAGGGTATGCAAGGATTTCTCATCAGGTTTATAATACATTGGAGGATTACGAGAAGTTTAGGGATGCAGTTATTCTTCTTGTCGAGGAGGGGCAGGTTTGCCAAATGCTTTTGACAGAGTGAAAATGGAGAGGTTTGTTTTTATCCTTCCCTGGAGTTGCTTGTAAAATGCATCCTGAAGGACGACACAGTATTATGTTATGTACATCACTTCCTTGGAGTTGCCTGCTAAATGCGTCCAGAAGGACAATATGTTATCATCTTTGTTATTGAATCATTTAAAATATCTCTTTTTCTAGATTGAAGATGATCTCTTTCGGAAAATTACTTCCTAAATTCACTGATTGCAAATAACATTTCTTGGCAACTTGGTGGTAAGGAGTAATCAAGAAATTATGGCTTTTCTAGTGCTAATTTTGTCAATGTTGCTACATTTCTATCGTTGCTTTTCATATTGCTGTATGCACGTTCTAATAATATGTGGAGACAGTGGCATCTCAGGTCATTTTGCTCTCATAGATGTTTTGCTGCTCTGGGTTCTCATTTAATCGCAGTTATTATTATTTATTGCATTCCTGCTGACACATACAATGACTTAGTGAGTGACTGACATCCAAATCATCATGATGCTTCGATTTTCACATTACCATGTCCTAGCCACAGCTCGTTAATTCAGTTCTTTTTTATACTGTTTTCATCATTGCAGAGCTGTGACAATCCCTGCGTCCCTAAATGATCTTTAGAGTACCTTATAAGAGTAATTGAGTTTTACTCCTCTTGCGTTGATTCCATAAAGACTTTTTTAACTCCATAGAAAATTATTAAAAGTTGTTTAGGAATTCCCGTCAATGAACGTAGGCTGATTGGTAATATGGATAGAATAATACTACACCCACTATTAAAATCCAACCTTATCCATCACTAGGGAGGTGACATTCATCTTTTGGACAGAGGGATGAACTAATGAGTAATTTTACAAGTGGATGAATGCCACCTTACTTCTTGGGATGTAAAATGTTGGGATACTATTTGGGAAGTGTAGTATTACTCAACCGGGTAGAAAATGCCAGTTAAGGAATTTTGATCATCGGTAAGCAGGATAACATCTTTAGTGGTAGGTTTTCTCAAAGGGTGCAGAACAATTCAGTAAGATGAATATTATTTCACGAGAAGAGTGGACATTGATTGATAGAAATAGTTAAGAACCAGTTATTTTTCATTAGTGCCCACCATTGGCCAGGAACATTTCTCTACTTTCCCAGGGACCCCAACCCTGTGTGTAGCGAGACCTCATATTTTGTTTTGGAGGATGTTTTTGAATAGTTTAATGAGCTTATTTGTGTCTGTGGATTTATGTGCACTTCCAAGATGTAGGGTGCTTTTGGGAGTGATGTATGGCAGTGGGCAGCCCAGCTGCCACGGTGTTTGGTAACACCTTGCAGCTAGGTTTTGGCAGCTCAGCAGCCATTTTTTCTCAGTTCTACTCCACAGATATGGCTTTTATTCCACAGAAGCTGCATCTTAAAAGCTGCAGCACTTCACTTCCAAACGCACCCATAATTGGTTGACTGTGCTGCTACTTGTTTTAAAGTGCCTTGAATTATCAAGTCGTATTATGTGTTTATTCTGGATACTTGATGCAAAAGTATCTTTCCTTTTTCTCTGTGTTCCTTTTTTGGCAGTTAGATGTAGATAGCTGGGAAGAATTCGATGGAATAGCATGATTATTCACCAGTTATTGTGCCTTGCCACAGCCGTTGAATCACAAAACTGTGGACTCTACTTCAGCATGGTCGGCAAAACTGAGGCATATGTTCATCCCTAACTTTGAAGTTACCCCAGAAACTGTTGTACACTGACCTAACTTGCTAGACGGTTGATCGTTGTTATCTTTACCCTTGTATTCACAACAATAATGTATGAAAGCTGGCATTCTTTAGTAATTCAGCTGCCTTTTCATGAATTTTATTTTGTTTCTTCATTTGACAGTGATCGCAATCTGAGTGTGTATTTGCATGGTTAAATTAGAAGATGAGCGAACTTCTATATCATGATCCAAATACCCCTTGGAATGTAAAAGAGAACATACATTTGAATAAAAAATAGTATGTCTCACCCACTTTTTTCATAAAAAGAAAAAAATATAAGAAATTTAGAAGAATTATAGTTTAAATAACATTTGCTAAGCTGTAAGTCACCATCTTCCCTGTGGAACCATCTTTATAATTCCAAATCAAAACTACGTTCATCTCAAGTTTCAGCTGAACTATCAAGAGAGTAATAAAAAGGATGAGCTATTGTCAAGAAGGAGCCATCATACATATCTTTGCCCAAAATATTTGCCAGAATCATATCCACATCTTCTAAACCAACGCCAATGCAAAGAGAATTGATCGAAGGTTTAGCATAGCCCTGTATTCTTATAGCTGAATCTCCATCGTGACTATTTGAAACCCTGAGGTTAGGACCATCCCTGCACTTGCCCATGCATTTGGACATTGACACATGACATTCAGCACCAGCCTTCCTCTCAAATTCTTCTAACAGAGCTCCAGCTCCTAGTTTCTTACACTTGCCACCCATGCAGACCTCAATTCTCTTAGTTCTTGTTGTGGTTGTCCTCTCAACAATGCCATAGCCTTGATCGTTACTCCAGCCATTTAAATTTCTGCATTCACCCGCACTTCTAAAGCAACAATCCTCCAACTTGTCTTGTTGAATCAATGAAGTAGCAGATTTAGCTAAAGCCGGTACTATTATCTCCTTTTGTACTTCAATGTTTTCTGATAGTTTCAAAATGTTACTTCTCAAGGGGATCGTGTCAATTACGTCCCCATTATCACTGTCGCTGGACTCAGATGATGAGCTCGATGATGACCTAGATTTGCGATTACCCTTTCTCTGCTTCATTGTGGTTTTAATCTGTGCTTTCTTCTCTTTCATCATTCTCTTCAATTCTTTCTGCTCTGATCTCAACTGCAAGAGTTGTGCTTGTAGCACTTGTACTGCTTCCTGCATCAAAGAAACATGAGAGTATTTACATACCTATTTTATTTTTTTATAGCTTATTTGGAAAATATGAAAAATAGAGAAACCAAATTGAAAGTCGAAAGAACACCAAGAAGGTAACAGGTTCATTTTCTTACTGAAATCCTTTCTTCATTCCTCAAACTACTTGCATCCTCGTTGCCAAAAGCCTCAAGAGGGAGCAAGCCACTGGACAATCTTTTCATAAACTTCAATTTCTTCCTCACTGATTTAATCTCAGAACTCTTTTCCTCTTCTTTCTTCTTGGTTTCTTTCCTTGGCGATACATAATACTGCTGATGTCCGCAATCCGAAAACCGACTACTCAATCGTCTGAAAGAATTTGTGCGTCGCTCTGAAACTCTGAAATCTCCAAAACCCAGATGGTACTTGATCGGAAACCGGTCACCGGTGTTGGAAGGAATGCATGGAAGAAAGCGTTTAGCAATGGCGGTCGTTTCCATCGCTGGGATTCAGAGGCTTTACGGACTTGAAGTGTTTCAGGAAGATGAAATATTTGAAATGTATTTTTGCCAACAAAAATTTGAATGAGGATGAAAGAGCGGTTGGAATTACTAGTAAGAGACGCGTGGCGAAGATATATTGGTCAAGAAAGTGCTAACGCTGACGTGGGTTGCTGGTGTTGCTTCGCGCTTGCCCGCTTGTGGCGGTTTTGCTTCGCCACACTTCCTGCGCGGCTTCACGTTCGTTTTTTTTAACTTTTTCATTTAATACCAACGGTGCGATGGCGATCCTTAGTTACGGACAGTATGGATGGAGCCAACTGGATCTGCCAGCTGGCAGCCTGCTTTATTCCAAAATCCAAATAGATTGAAGATTTAAACTGTAAATAAATAAATAAGATTAAAAAAATTTGTAATATAATTACTTCATTATCTTCCTAAAATTTTTATTCCCAATTGTCAATTTTGAACATCACTCTTTCTTCTCTTATCATGATAGGTAAAATTAACCAGGTACCAAATAATTTGACAATTTTTATTGCTTTACAATTTACATTATACCAATTAGCATATCGTATTTGATTTAGCCCACTTGTAGTTACAATTTTGAATGAATATGTTTAATTTAGAATGAGGTGAAGAGAGATGAATGATAAAAGTAATAATATCAATTTTTTTTGTTGAAAATAAAAATAATAATAAATATAAGTGCCGTAATTGAGAAATTGAAATTTAAAATAATTGTATTTGTGTCTCAGGTACATGGAATATATTTAAGAGGAAAATTCTATTAATATTTTTAATAAGCAATTGAGAACTAAGGCTATTGAGATAAATTGACTAGAAAAATAATAAAGAAAGTGAAAGAATACAGCATGAAGTGTTAAACCTTATAAGTTTATAGTATTAATTAATTATTTTATTTTTTTACTCTTAAGTCATGTGATTTACAGTTGATTTAATTATGCCTCTCATCTGTTTATTTTTTTCTGTACAAAAGCATCACTATTGAGGGTACGCATTACAACGGAGGGTACTCTTGTCATTTCAGCATATTAGCCGCCCAAAAATTAAACATAATCGGGTGCAACTGCTGAGTTAAAAGCTAAGCTCTCGATAGTGTCATTCTCATCTCATTTCGATCTAAATCCTCGAAATTTCAAACCTATTGAATTGCATTAGGCTAGTTCTGAGATGGCGGAGGAATCATCGCGTCCGATAAGGTTGATGAATTTCATATCAGAGGACCAGGTACTACAAATTCCTATAAATTAATTAGCTCTTCCTAAACCCTAATTTGTTTTTTAATAAAATCAGTTGATGCATTTGTTGTGACAGTTGGATGAAGCTAAAAGAACAAGGGGCGAACGAGTTGATGATGGCACTGCTCAGAGAGATAGGCCTCTCTTTGAGGTTTGTTCTTTTTAAAAAAATAATAATAATGCTAATGTGCCTCTTTCGATTTTGTTTTTTGGGCTGATCAAAAATATTGTTGAGCTCTACGGAGTTGCTGATAGTGTGGTATTATCATCTCATTGATTTTATTTAGGAGAGTGATAGTTCTTTTTCCTTCATGTAGATACTGAAGGAGAATAAAGACAAGAAGGATGCAGAATTCAATGAACGCTTCAAGCACAGTAAGTGCTGGTCTCTATTAGTCGATTTATTCGTTTTTCTTTTAGTAATGATTGAATAAATATCAGTGAAACTTCTAAATTGGAATGGGTTCTAATTCTATGATGTGGTTAATCCTGTTTAAAATATATGTTTGATCAGTTCAGCTGTGTCACTGCAAAGTGAATATCGATTTCTTCACTTTTCAATGTTGTTGAATGTTAACATGCTAGAAAGAATGCAAGAATAATCACTCTTTTTTATTTTTTTTGCAGGACCACCCAAAGCTCTGGACGAAGATGAGACTGAGTTTCTTGAAAAATGGGAAACGGTGAGACCATGTTTTAAGAATGTATGAAGTTCTAGTGGAAGTGAGACTCCCCCCCCCCCCCCCAAAAAAAATTCTATTAGGAAATTTTGTTGTTGATCAACATGTATGCTGCTTATCACATTTTTGTTAAGAGTTTGGACTGTATGATGATTATTTAGTTTCTCTTCCCATAAAGTTTTATGCCCTTACGAGCCTCATGGGGGTGTATAATCAATGTCATTGTTACTTATTGACTTACATTCCAAATTAGCCATGCTTCTTTCAAATTTCCTTTCCCAATTATTATATTCTTCTTCCAGTCTAGGAGAGACTATGAGCGTCAAGTGGCTGACGAAGAGGCCCAACAGCTTCGTAGTTTCCAGGTAATTTTCTATTCAATTTTGATTTGTAGAGTTGCTTTAAGGTTTAGGTGCAAGAAAACAGATGCCCTGTCCTTTGTTTTATGTTAGAATAATATAAGTATTGCTGGCAACTCCCCAACACGTTCACATATATATACTTATTAAATGTGCAGCATTTTAGGTTTGGATATGTGTTAAACCAATGAATATAAGCTTACCTAGGCTGTCAAATTAATTACGGTCTTCAGCTGTCTATGAATGCTGGTCGTAATGATTTTGATGGCCCGGGCAGCTGCATAATGATTTCCAGAACTTTTTTTTTTTTATCTGTCTTAGACGGTATTTCTTTGGTTTCTTCTTTCAGGCAGCGGTGGCAGCACAATCTACTATTGTACATGAATTGAAGGAAACACCCCCTCTTCCTGCAGTCCAGGTTGGTACTTAAAAGTTTTTTTTAGTTGCATTAGTGATGAGCCCACCTTCCCGGAACAGCAAATATTGATAGCTCATGGTGAACTTAGCCTCTTTAAGTTGAAAGAACTTGGTGGATCCATATTATTGCGGGGATGACTTGATCTATATTGTATAATTAAAGGTTTCATACCATTATGTGCCTTAATTTCTGAAGGCATCTTATTTCTGTTTTCAGGAACAGAAAACAGCTGGGAGGAAGAATCCACCAACTCGTCCATTAGGCATGATTATAAAAGTGAAGCCTCAAGCAAAGAAAGCAAGGATAGATGAGGGAAGTGTTAAAGAACCTGCAGACATAGCAAAAGCCCCTGATGTTGAGACAGAAAAATCACCAGACATAGTGAGAACATCTAATGGTGATACTGACAAATCTAATGATGTAACTAGGACAGGCCTGGTTTCATACAGTGATGAGAGTGATGATGATGATGAATAATAATTTTTGTTTCTAACATGAGAACAGATGCAACTTTTGGATTCGGCTTCTCAAATTGCATATAGTCGTAGGTTCACGTTACATGCTTAAACTTAGGAGAAATTGAGGGCAGCGCACCTAATGTGAATTATGAACTGAGAATGGAAGGCATTATTTACAGCTTTTGGAGTACGAACTCAGGATATGGGTTTAGGGATCATCAACAAACATCCATATCGTATGACTAACGGAATTGGCTTTTCTCTTGCTGTGTAATTTCCCTTCAGATCCTAACACTGTAGAAGGGTAAAGACCGAAGAAACTTATTGCACATAGTGCTGGTGCGTGGGGTGCCAGAATCAAATTCACATGATTGCATCTCCTGCAGGCTTAATGGCAATCTGATAATTCATAGGTCGAGGTGCTGTAGCTTGCACAATCTGGTTATTCAATGATCCTTTAAAACAGTTCAAGTCTCTTATACTACCTAAGAGACTAGTGCATTAGATAAAGTTAGGGACATTGATTTGGTAATCCACTTTCAACTGGGCGTGGACATTTGGTTTGGTTCTGTACGGGCAGCAAAAATTAAATTGTTTCGAAATTTCTTAACTAATTGGTCCTTATTTGGTTTGGTTTAAAACCAAACAGAGCGACCGAATTAAACAGTTAACAAAAAAAATTAAAAATAGAATTTATGAAAATAAAAATTTTAAAAATAGTCATAGCCTAAACTAGATCAATATAGAAGGTCTTAAGTCTTAATATGGTTGAAGTATTGATAGTAACATTAAATTAGTTGCGGTTTTCTCTTTTCTTGGGTACAACAACAAATCTTAATAATTACTTCAAGAAAATAAGTTTATAGATCAACTTTGAAAAGGTATGTTTTGTAAAATTTATATTTAAGTTTATTTTAAGTAAATTGTACAATTTTTTTGTTTAACTTTTATTTTTGTGGTTTAAAATGAAGAATATGTAGATAATGAAACTGATACTTTTATTTGTTAATTGATATATGTGATTATCAATCTGATATTATATGCTCTATTTTATTTTGTTTAATTGTTGGTGCTTGGCTAATGGTTTTGAGAGATAATGAAGGTACTGTGGATATGATATTTGAAAGGTCAAGAAGTGGTGATTGGGAAAGTGCTTAATAGCAATGGAATTTTGAAATAAAGTTTCTTTTATAATTCGTAATGGATTTATAAATTATTGTTGAATTTTATTATATTATTTATTATTTGTGGATTTATGAACTCAAGATTATTCTTGAAGTAATAATATATATTACTATTATATCTTTTTTTGTAAAATATAGAAGATAAAATTATTGGAAGCAAATCAAAGCAAACCAGACCCCAGAATTGAACTGAATTAATTTGGTTCAATTTAGTTCGGTTCCAATATTTGGTTCACAAAATCATGAATCAATTAGTTTAGATTTAGTTCAATTCTTAACCTTAACCAAACCAAACAGTACCCACTGTTACCGTCAACAATCAACAACATGTGATACTACTCAGCCTGACAAAAGTCGCTACCTATGTGGCATATTGTCCATATTTAATTTGCTATTAGGATTTAGGCAAATTCTATTACTTCTCATGTCTCTGTTGGTAGTTCCTTTGTCAATACTTTTCTTAGCCATTGGGAATTTATGTCATCGAAAAGATATTTAGGGGCACTTCTGTTACGGCGGTTTCCCACTCTTCTTTACATATTGAAAGTGGTAAGCAGAAAATGCTGATAACCTGAACTGAAGAAACGTCAATCATCAAATTGATAATCTATCTCAGATTTTTTGGCCTTCCGAATTTGTAAACCATCAAAGCGCAAAACAGAGTGGCCTGGAGAGTTGAGAAACAATTTCCAATTGATTGCTTTGCTCTGTTTCTGAAAGCCACTCCTCATCAACCAGGAAAGATGTAGAACTCGTCTTAAAATATTATTATTTTTGGCTAAGAAGTCTCTATAGCGACAGCAATATGGAATAGATTTTCTACGATTCTATCCGCAGAAAGATGGGATAAGTGTTGCCGACTTGCCGTAGAAAGATGGGCTTGACTTTGTAACTGAGACTAAGTAAAAGTAGTGGGAGCGGAAGGAATATTATTTAATTTAACGAAATTTCTTCTGTTATTGGCAGAGAGTTGGACCTGGACTTAAATTACATGCCTGCGAAGGCAACGGATTCAGATAGCTGGCCATTAAACGTGTTTGGTCGCATATCGGTACCAATTTTTCTAACAAAATGAAGTTTATGGCTTCCCAATCGAAGATTATCTTCAAACCAATCTTTGAAAAGCTCGATCCAAGTGAAACTTGACTTTCGAGTCGTCATTAGTGACGTTCGTTCTCGAGAAACCCCGGATTCTAGAATACTTTTGTTCTATACTACTTAATCTATATGATATATATATATATTTATTTTAAAAAAATTTATGTAATTAATAGTTATATTTAATTTTGTATACACATATTATACATACATTAAGTAAATACAGTATAACAAAAACATTCTAAAATCTTACCTAAGATAAATAATTGATTAGTTCATATATTTTGAGTTAAGTCCCTATATTTAACAAATATCTAATGACACCTTTGTTGGTAATTATATCACAATTCTACACTTTTTTTTACAGTAATACTTTTGCAATGATATTCTTAGATATATTAATGAAAAGAAAAAAAATACAAATTTATCAAATTTGTCTTAAAAGTTAAATAAATTAGTTGTTATTATTTGACTTTTAGGATTAATTCGGTAAATTAATTTTTTAAAGACATTATTGCTAAGTTGTTGTAAGGATATTAAAAATTTCTTTCAATTAGTTGTTATTAACTTTTTTGTCAACAATAATTTGTTGCAAGAGTATGAAAAATACTAGTTATTTTATAATGATATTTATTTCTTAATTTACTAATAAGTAATTTTTGGTTAACTTACTAATTAGATTTTTTATAGATTAAAAATTAATGTCAAAAATATTATTGCAATGGTATTATTGTAAAAGTAAATAAAAAATAAGGGTAAAAATGTAACATATTAAGGCACAGCCCATGCACTCAAGCTTGAGTGCACCTTGAGTGCATGGGTTCCCCTCCCAAAAAAATTGGGTAAGGTCTCCCCATGATACAATAAATATTCATCCGATATTAAGTGAAAACTGAAATTCCAACTGTGCCAAAGTAGAATAGTCCTAATAGAATTTTGAGAGAGAGATTAATCGAAAGGTATTCTCAAAATTTCACCCTCTTTCTTTAGGGAATTGTTGAAAAGTAAAATTGTGTTCTCTCTTTTTTCAGGAAGTTGTTGAAAAAGTGACATTGTGTTCCACGGACGCATTGCTCAACGCTTCCTCTTAAACAATCCTCAAAAAATTCATAATTTCTTGAAACCAACACATTCTTATTTATTCATAATCAAATAAGTAATTTTCTCCTCTCTTTTTTTTCATTTATCACTACAACAGTATTTTACATTCTGCTACTATTCTGAAATTAGATTTCCGCAGAAATTTAAAATTTGACCAAAAAAAGGAAAAAAAAAAAAAAAAAGATTTAGCCCAAAAAGTCTCATGAAGTTGAAGCACTAGAGTGAAGTGCTATTAAGGAGGCATAAAATCCATCAGGAATATTAATCAAATTCTCATGCTTTCCTTTCTCCACTATAACTCCATTTTTGACCACTGCAATCATGTCTGCATTCTTGATAGTGGACAAACGATGAGCTACCACAACTGTGGTTCTGTTCTTCATTACCCGGTCCAATGCATCTTGAACTACCCGTTCAGATTCAGCATCAAGCGCACTGGTAGCTTCATCTAAGAGTAATATCTTAGGATCTTTAACTATAGCTCGCGCAATGGCTACCCGTTGCTTTTGACCACCTGACAATTGGAGTCCTCGCTCTCCGACCATGGTATCATAACCCTACATTAATTTCAGGTTAAAAAGAGTAGCGTAAGCATGTATAACCTACATTAATTGAGTTATGCAATTCTGTACAGTACTTATTTTAATATTTATATTGATTTGCTTATAGTAGTAACCGGCTCGTTCTAACCTGTTGTAAGCTGCAGATGAACTTGTGGGCATTCGCCATCTCTGATGCAGCTTGAATTTCTGCTTCAGTTGCATCCCCGCCCTTTCCATATGCGATGTTGGCGCGGATTGTGTCGTTGAACAAAACTGGTTCTTGGCTTACTAGACCCATCTGCTGCCTCAACCATTTCAGTTGAAGCTTTTGAATTTCAACTCCGTCAAGTGTAATGTGGCCTGCATCAGGATCATAGAATCTTTGCAACAATGAGACTACTGTTGATTTCCCACTCCCACTTTCTCCAACCAGAGCAACAGTCTGAAAGAGAGAACAAAAAATAGAATAATGTAATTTAGATTCTAACAGTGCGTAGTTAATTGCTTCAAAGAATGGAACTGAAAATTCAGCTTAGCACTCACCTTGCCGGCACGAATTTTCAAGTTGAGGTCTCGGAAAACCTGGACATCCGGTCTTGATGGATATTTAAAGCTTACATGGTGAAGCTCTATTTCTCCCTTTACATCTTCCAAAATTGACCCCGACTCATCACTAGGGTCTATTTTTGACTCCCGGTCTATGATTGCAAAAATGGAAGCAGCAGCACTCTTCGCTTTGTTTGAATCTGAACTAAATGAGCTGGATTGAGAAATTCCTATGGCTGTCATGGTCAGAGAAAAGAAAACCTGCAAACCAAACATAAGACATTGTATCAGTGGGACATTTTAGTGTTTATAAAGATCTGCCACTTTGGGAAACTGGATAGATAGATGTAAGAGACGAATGATATGCTTACTTTAAAAACATCTGAGAAAGTGGCTTTTCCATCTTCTACTAGTCGAGCACCGGCATAGAAACTAGCTGCGTAGAAAGCAAACAGCAAGAAGAAAGAAGCGCCAAATCCTCCTCCACTGACCATCCCTTGCCTGATCCCTGTCTTCATAGGAGCTTCACATTTCTTCTTATAAAGTTGCATTACCTTCTCCTCGGCACAGAAAGAAGCTACTGTTCTTATGCTTCCAACTGCATCATTAGCAACTTGGCTGGCTTCCTCATACTTCATCTGCGGCAATTCAAGACGAAATGATCAAATCAAACCATAAAACTTCACAAATAATCATTACGAAGTTTTAGAGCAGCAGCTTGGAAATACTTAACAGCTAGTAAATGCTATAACATTTGAGACTCAGAAAATATGTACCTTCGCATCTGCACTGAATCCTTTCATAAATTTCATTTGAATGTATCCACTGACTCCTATAAGAGGAAGCATGACAAGGATAACAAGGGCCAACTCCCAACTTGCAGTAAAAGCAATGATCAAGCCCGCGGCTGCTGTTGAAATGTTTTGAACTATCCGAGCCAGTGCATCTCCAACTAAAGCACGAACTGATGCTGCATCTGCTGAAAGCCTTGCACCAATAGCGCCACTTGAGTGTTCAGGCTCATCGAACCAACTAACCTCCATATGAATCACCTTCTCAAAACACATAGATCTTATCCGTTGGATCAACTTGTTTCCAGCCACGGCAAAGAAATATGATTGGGCTGGACTTAGCAAAAATGATCCAGCGCCAAGGGCCACATATATTAGTGCCCAGAACCTGGAGTCCTTTTTCAGTTCATGAGGTGGTTTGAAGAATGTTTCGATTACACTGGAAATTAATAGACCATAAATTGGAAGTATAACGCCATTAGCCATAGCTGCAATGGTCCCAGCTAGAATAACCGGAATTTCTGGCTTATTGAGATAGGCAAGGCGCCTAGTTGGGACCTCTGGAGCGACTTCTTCTGTTGGTTGTGAAGGGCCTGCTGGTTCTCCCAGAGCAGTATCAGTGAACTGTCCCGAAGGTAAACCAAATGAGACCGAGAACGAGTGGCGGCCGCTATTTCCAATTGATGAACCACGACTTATGGATCGACGCAGTGACATTCTGTGGCTAGAATGTCTTACAGACTCCATAGAAATTTCTGATTTTCTTTGACCATCTATAGTCTGTTCTGACTCTTTGTTTGCTTCCTGTAAACGTATAAGTTGAGAGTAAGCTCCTTCAGGATCCTCCACCAGTTTAGAATGTGTACCTGATCAATTGATATATATATGTTGTTAAGCATATATAACAACGTTGGTTTTATTATGATAAAAATTTTCAGGGTTCGTATTTGGGATTAAAACATGCCACAAGATTCAACGCTATGAAAATTTTGTATGTTGGGTGACAATTTGTGTATAACATTTCTCTTCATGTTTTGTAAAAAAAAAAAAAAAAATTCTCTTCATGTGGATCATTTAAAATGAGCCTCACATGTGTCAGATACCTTTTTCAACTATCTTCCCTCGATGAATAACAGCGATCATGTCAGCATTTCTCACAGTGCTCAGACGGTGAGCAACTATGACTGTTGTTCTATTGACCATAATTCTATCCAATGCCTCTTGCACTACCTTCTCTGATTCTGCATCAAGCGCACTAGTAGCTTCATCTAAAAGTAAAATCCGAGGATCTTTTAGAATTGCTCTTGCAATTGCTATTCTTTGCTTCTGTCCACCAGAGAGCTGGGTTCCATGCTCACCAACCAACGTGTCTATCCCCTATAACAAAGAGAATCAAAGTATATAAGCAATCATATTTTATAAAAAGATGAATCACAAAAGCAACTAGTTAAATAGTGTATAACTCAACCTGAGGTAGTTTATCAATAAACTTGGCCGCATTTGCAAGTTCAGTTGCAACTCTTATTTCTTCAGTAGTTGCATCATCCTTTCCATATGCAATGTTATCCTTAATGCTGCCTGTAAATAACACAGGTTCTTGGCTGACAAGCCCGATTTTCTTCCGGATCCACTGAAGTTGAAATTCTTTTAGGTTGATGCCATCTATAAGAACTTCACCAGCTTGTGGATCATAAAATCTTTCTATCAGACTAATAACTGTTGACTTGCCACTTCCACTTTGCCCAACCAAAGCTGCAGTAGTGCCACTTGAGATTGAAATAGAGAATCCACCAAATATTTGCTCATAGCGGCCTCGCAGGATAGCTGAAATAAACATCACGCAACTCTATATCTCCACGAATGTCATCCAATATCTTTCCCTTTGTGTCATAAGCATCTATCTCTGGCTTCCTGTTGATGGTCTCAAACATCTTAAATGCTGCAGCCTGACCAGCACCAAATGCACTCAAGCATGGAGATGCCTCCCCAAGGGACCTGATGCATTAATTTTTTTCATTGCAAGAAGTGATCAGTAAACCAAAACAAGTGCAAACGAGGTTGGTAGTGATGAAGAGATGGAATTTTTCAGAATTATGGGATGTGAATTTATATCTTAATATTATATACAGTTTGAAATGGAACTTACATGGAACCAGTCAACACAGCAACCATAACGTTGACCACTTGTCCCCCATTATATCCTTGCTCTAAAATCAACTTTCCACCATACCAAACAGACAAAGCATAGCTGCAGAAAACGATCAACATAACCATGCCGAGACCAATCCCCGCAGCAAGGCCTTCTTGGACGCCAGATTTGTAAGCAGTAACAAGAAACTTCTTGTAATTACTCATGGCTTGCTTCTCCCCAGTAAATGACGCAACCTGGATCAAAATCAAATTATGGTCATACAAAGCGTTTTGAAAAATATATTTCAGCGTTTGCTGGAATTTTTATCTTGTACCGGCAGCGTAACATACTGTTCTAATTGAGCCAATTGTTTGTTCAACTACAGATGCTGCTTTTGCATAAGCACCTTGCCCACGGGATGACATCTTTGATATCATGATAGCCATGACTCCACCAGACATTGCAAGCAGAGGAATGGCGGACAGCATGACAAGGGTGAGAAGCCACCCTTTTATAAATGCGATAAGAAAACCTCCGAAAAATGTAGCCATCAGCTGTAGAAATTTCCCCACCTGGCAAAATTTAGAAAGAGTTACTTAGTTGTGGGATGTGTTGTGCAAGACATGATTAAGGAAACTGATGGTGCATTTTCTTAGCCAAATTAAAAGTATCCTACCTTCTCACCCATTGCATCTTGTATAAGAACAGTGTCGCCGGACATTCTGCCAACCACCTCACCAGTGTTTGTTTCATTATCGAAGAAAGCCACATCTTGTCTCAGTATAGTTTTTAGATACAAACCCCTTATTCTTGTAGCCTGTCTTTCCCCTGTAATCATCCAGCAAGCCACCTCTGCCAAACAAAAACAAAGGCTTCTCAGTTATCATTGACCCTAAAGATTAAACAATTCTCTTGGAACTAAAAGCTTGTAATGACTTTTGAGTAGTGTTATGACGAGTACTTACGGAGAAATGACGCAATCCCTGACCCAATACCCAGGTAGACAAATTTTACAGCCACCTAAAAATGTTGACATAAAAAAATTTTGTCTTATCAGAAGAAAGAAAAATTTGCAAGCAAAGCTTATCTTCCTAACCATAAGTCTTGAAATTATCCCAGTATGTTCAACTCGAAGCAATAGGGGATTACCTTAGAAATTTTATCAACCGTCTCACTGTTATTCTGATTGTCGCCAAAAGTATTAACCAGGTCACCGAATAGTAGTGTCATTAGGGGCAAACACAACCCATTCCCTATAGCACCAATTGAGCCGATGATCATCAGTGCTCTATCAGCAGAATCTGCAAATGTGAATAGCTTGTAGAATGGAACAGATTCAGTTTTCTCAGTTTGTTTGCCCTTCTCTGAATCATGCTCGTTCCCACTCATGCTGGAGTCTTTGCCAACCTCTTCTTGGCTTTTTGATGCGGAGGCCTCGTTTGAATTTGATTCGCCGTTCATGGTCTCCGAGGTCATTATACCGTCCCCAAGATATCACTCCTACAATATGTAAATATTTTTTTTGAGCATTTCAAGAGGTCCAGATTTAATGGCAGCAAAAAGATTGATAAAGAAGTGCAGTAACTTATTCACAAAATTTAATTGTGCAGTTGTTGCCATACAGAGCAAAACAAGAGAAGGAGATCAACAATAATAATAATAACTAATCAATAAGGAAACTGTTCTGTATTCCAGAAACAAACACCTCTGTTCCGCAGAAAAATCATTCAACCAGCTGAGAAGATCACCAAACAACATACACGACACAAAAAATCAAATAACTTATCATATAAACTTCAGCAATGATCTCGGAAACAGACAGAGAACGTGTGTTTCTGTTTTGTTCTTCGTTGTCCAGACAACAACCGAGAATAAATTAAAAAGATCAACTCGCGGCGCATCTTTAAATCGCTTAAACTAAACTTCATGGGATCCAAACACACCAGAAAAAAATAAAAAAATAAATTGCGACAAAGATTAAAGAATATAATAAAAAGCTGTAACCCACCCAAGAAAAAAGGAAAAGCAAATGGCCATTGGGAAACATATATACCTTGAAAGAGATGAAAAGGGTAGTTGCAAAAAGCAGTTTCAGGGAGGGATCTCTGACTGCGAGCAGTTAAAAGTTATGGCTCTTTCTGTGATGTTAAGCAAAGCTGCTGCTCGCTGACATTAATTTATATGCATTTCTATTACTTGAATGGCAAGCTTTACGTCTGTGACTTCTCAGCAAAAACACTCACGACGAGTAAAAAATGGAACCGTTAATAGCTGGTGGTCAACCACTCGTATTTTCATTTGGTCAACTCTCAAATCCAATTTTTCAGTCTCACTTTCCGAGAAGACGAAATGTTTTTTTCTTTCCTTCCAAGTGAGCAAGATTTTGATATAAATTGTTATTTTGCATTGAAATAATTCATAAAATAAAGAGAATATTTTGAATTCTTGCCTTTCAGGTTCATAAGCAGCAGTTGCCGTTTTTGTTTGTTTGTTTGTTTGTTTGTTTGTAGTATATATATATATATATATAAAAGTTTACAAAAAAGCATCATTATAAGCTGAATTAGCTGATTTGGTAAATCTGAGTCAGATAAGGCGGCCTGTTCTCTGTACAGCAAAAGTCAGATCAATACTTTGCCTTTCAGGTTCATAAAGCAGCAGTAGCCGCTTTTTTGTATATATACAAGGTTATTTGCATTTCATTTTCATTTTTTACCTGATTTAAATTAATTGATTTTGTTTTTGTACTTAAAAAAGAAAATTAAAAAAAAAAAGATCATTATTAAGCTGAATTAGCTATGGGTAAGTGAGTCTGAGTCAGATAAGATAGGCTGCTGTTCTCTGTATAGCAAAAGTCAAAATAATTTCTGTTAAAATATGTGTGCATTGAAATTTGAATCAAGCTATAGGCTTATAGCTAGCGCCCCGTATCCTTACTTACTCGATAAGAAAAAACAAAAAGATAAACAAGAAATTTTTTTTTTTTTAATTCCGCAAACGTCACGCTTAAATTCGGTGGGATATACGTGACAGAAAAGATTTTAATCAAAAAGCGTTGGGTACAACAAAACTGATTACCCGGATATACTCTCTTGGTTCAATTTTCTTTTTACTTTCCTTTTTTCTTTTCACATACACAAGTTTCCTGTTTGGACGTCTTGTTTACAGATCTGTACACATCTCCCGTACACCATCCATTCTTTGTTGTTTTCATCCTCCACCACATCACGCTGGCGGCAGTCTTACCTTCAGAAACAAGTTTTTCCTCCTGTTTGGGGGGGGGGGGGGATAAAATATTATATTAAATTTAATACTCGTTAAGTTACATAATTATATAACTTACATTAATCAAATATTTATTACTATTAACACATATTTAATTTTTGTTGTTTATATTTTTATATTAATAATATTAAGTGTTGGATTAATATAAATTACATAATTATATAACTTAATGAACACCTTAAAATTTTTATATTAGTTTATTACTACATGGGGGGTTGCGTTGTGTTCCTATATAAGAACCGAAAAGTGAAAAAAAAAACAGACAGCAGTGAAAATGATTATGACGGGGATAGGGTGGAATAATATAAAAGCAAGAGTTCATTCTTTCTCTTTTCTTCTCTTCACGGTGAGTCAAAAAATTTTACATTAGAATTCTTTAAGCTAACATGGAGTCCTTCTTCCCTTTGTCATTACGAAATTATATATGTGTAATTAAATTTCTGGTTATCGTGGTTTTATAATTGTAAATAAATTTTTTTTAAAAAAAAATTAAAGAGTTGCTGACCTTTCCTGATCACCAACTTATTAAATAATATTCAATTCAAATGTGGGGAACCTTGGCGACGAAGGATGCATGCAGTAAACGAATTGAAGTCACACGGTAACAGTAGCCTTTATTTTATATTCACATTTCAAAGAAAGATTGCGTGCAAAAATGAATCAGTAGGGAAAAACTAGTCATAAAGTCAAAGTTTTGTTAGCGACAAAGGAAAGGTTTTAATTTTTAAAAAGAAAAAAAAAGAAAGAAAAAAATAACGTAAGCTTTGTAGTTTTTAAGCTTGTAATGTACCGAGAAAGAAGGCTTGAAAGGGGAAGTTCTCTGCTCTCTGATTGGGCAGAGGCAGCTGATGCAATGCCACTTGTAACCCTAAAACGGCGACTCTTCCTGTCTCTGATCAGATAATATTAATTAGACTAATCCTTTTATTTTTTGTTTTATTTGTACGTATTTATTAAATTTTTGAAATTTATGACCTTTTTAGAATATCACGGCTTTTCTTTGTCGCGCTGGAAATAAATTTTGACTTCCAACCTACCATTCATTACCTAAAAAGAAAATTCCACACACGGAGAACTCCGGAACTCGGGTAGTCCGAGCCTCCTCGAATGTGAACCCTTTTCGGTTTTTTTTTCTATTTGTTTGAACCTTGCAAATTAGTTAATTTGGGGATGCCGACATTTGCGTCGTATTTTTATTAGGCGTTCAAAGTACTAATGTTGACAAATGGACCTCTTAATAAACAGTAATTGTTCGTGCAGGAAACCGAATGATTCCAGCTTGTTTTGACCTTTTTTTATTATTAGCGACTTTTTTGAAAATTCTCTTTTTATGTATATATCATAATCCGCAATTATGTTCACGTTTACAAATTCAATAATGATAAAGGAATTATAGTTTTTTTTATTTAAAAAAAAAGAAAGAAAACTCATGAATTATTAGTTTATTAAGAACAGTTCTATACGCAACAACTGTATTGGATACCTAATTTCTTTTCCACCCCCGGAAGAAAAAAAAAAACAGTGAGCTGGGTTGGCGAAATCAAAGGTTGGAATGATTTAAAAAAAAACATTACTTTTTATTTAATTAACCATGCGCTAACTACACTCTTCGTTGTTAGCAAGTGGGCGTGGGTTAATGTTTGTTGCGCTCTTCGTTGCATTTTCCAAGCTTGATGTAATGTTGATAATAGATCACAGCAGCATTAAAATGAGATGAGGCAGCAGCCTGGGAATTCTCAACCGCCGGGTGCAATTACATCACATTCACACCACACGTTGCTATGAACTCGACATTTTTGGGGAACGATTCAATCACTGCATTTTGATCTTAGATCGAGCAGTTAGCCACCCAGCCCAGTACCCATATCTACGTCACATGCGTCCTCTGTCGCATTCTGACACCCAATATGGCCGCATGTAAATACTAATTACTTCTGAAACAATTTCGCACGTATTTTCTTCAATATTTTAAAAAATGGGGACATTTTGTCCTATCCGCCCCTTTCAGATCGCATTAGAACCCCTTTTTTTTCTGACCAAAGTTCTCTTTAATTTATTTTCTAATAATACCACATAGTGACGTATATAATATATATTTTTTAATTTATTCACTAACTACAAAAAAAATAATAATAATAATCATGTCATGAGTAGGGAGAAGTAATAGTGTAGGTCAATAGACAAAACTGTATGCATGAGATTTCTGAATCCATTTGCACGTGGTGTTTAATATTAAGAATCCTGCAAAGGTCGCGGATTTGACTAGTAACAACAATAATTACCTGTCTTTGTAAAGAAGGAGGAGGATGCACAACAAAACTGATAAAATTAAAATGAAAATTATTTACATAATCAGCAACAAACAGAGACGGATCCGATCATGCTGCAGCCTGCACCACTTTGACTTGACTAATGTCAAGTTTCATTCCGGACCTCACACTCATTTTCTCTTTTTTATATGTAAGATATTTATCTGCTTACAATATTATCAAAATTACATTTAGAACCTTACACTATTTTTTTATTTACATCCAATAGACATTGATCAACATGAGACACTAATATCAATAAAATGATAAAAATACCCTAAATTTTATAAATTAAAAAATAATTTTATAACTTTTTTTCTTTTTCCTCTCACCTTCATTTTCTTAAAAACTAATTATAACACAGGTTACATTTGGCTTTTGTTGACGCATATTCAGTAGTGGCTCAACTAATTTTAAGACCTTAGGCGAATTGTTTTACTTAGACCTTTTAAAAAATTTGAGGTCAAGTATATGTATTTGTTTTACTAAAAAAATTTATTTAAAATCAAATTTTCTAGCTTTCTTAAGTGCAAAATTATTGATCAAATTTTTATATTCTAATTTTACTAATATATTTTTCTCAACATAGCTAAATCACTTAACTTTATTGTGAATTACTTGGTCTTAAATAAGTTTTTATCAATTTTAATTTTAAAAAACTTTGTCAATTACTAATTTTTCACTCTAGTTCACATCTTTTTTACTACTATTGACAAATTTATTAAGAGCTCATTTTTTTAGATTAAACTAGCTTTTTTATTCTTCTATTTTTTTCCAAAGTTTTTTTTTTGTATCTTAATGCACATTTTCTATTAGACATTTATTCTTTTTAGCGAAAGAAGAGTAAACAAGCAAACAATCATGCTAGATAAATAAAAGAAAGCAACAATAATATTTTAAAAAATAACAATTGAATAATACAACTAATTAAGAAGATAATAAAAAGAAAAAACCTAGATATTTGAAACTTTAACTTTGATGGATTAAAGCTTTAAACAACAATGATCAATGGAAATAACTAATTTTTTTTCTTAAGCAAAAATTAAAGAAAGCGTTTTTTTCCCCTTATGCATTAAAGCATTGAATGTGTCATGCCTTTTTCTTTTAATTGATAAAAATATTACATGATAACAAGTTAACAAATATGTTACTTTTATAGGAGTTTTAAATGAAATAACATTAAATAGAGATTTTGTAGGGATTTGATAATTTATTTGAGTAAATATTATTATAGAATAATATATAAGTGTTAGAGCAAGTATCAATTGGGAGAATTAATAAGATCCCAGTAAATGCACAAACATATGGAGGTGAGTCTCCCGGTTTGCTAACTCCACAACTGCCACTCTACGTTGAGCCAAGGTCACTTTTAAAAAACAAGAGAGATAAAACCAAAATGTATCATCAAATCTATTTTGAAGATGTACGTTGCAAATGCAAATGCAACCTGTGGCGGAATGGAAAAGAAAAAAAAAATGATTGTATAATAATATACCTATGAATATTTTGTAAATAAAATAGAGTATAAGGTTCTCAGTGAAATTTGACACTAATTCCAAGAAATCCAAAGGATATTTGTCCGTTTCTCGCAAAATCAATGTATACCACCGCTTACTCCCTATTATTTTCATAATAATCAATAAACCCTCGACAATATAATCTTATAACATTACCTTTATTTTTAAATACACTTATATTTAAATTTATTATGAATTAAATAAATTATATAAATTAAAATTAAAAAAAATTTAAAAACTATATGTATTAGTGTAAAAAAATTAATAAATAAGATATTTTTCTTGTATTTCTTTTTTAATTTTAAATATTTTTCTTATAATAAATATATATTTTATATTTTCGAAATAAATTATTAAACAAATGACCTAATTATTCTTCTTTTCCAGTAAATTTTTTAGTGCCAAAATTTTTTTAAGATTAGAAAAATAAAATGAGGTAAATAATTTACATTAATTTCAGTTTGGAGCCATAACAAACGGTGGGCATACGGCATCACGTCCGCAGTACAGTCGGATCCCAGGCAATAGGGGGTCGCAAGTAACGTATAGAGCAAGGAAAAGGAATTAATTAATTATTCTTGTGTGAAAGTCACAGCCTGCAGGCTTTTCAAAGTTAGAATAGTAGACATGGAATTGTACCTCATGCACAAAGCCCGCAGGCAATATTTTGATTGTTTTCGTTGATCTCCACGCAGCCTCGGAGCCCCTATCGTTTGTTGCCCCGTCATGCGTGTCGAGCACGGCAGCTGGCACTGCCATGGTTTTTCTTCTACAATTTTTTTTAATTAAATTTTTAGGGAATTGTAAAAGCATCAATTTGATTGATTCCCGGGAGGGCCGGATGACGTTGGAATTTAGAAAATATTTGATGAAATCAAAACATTCGGAACTCAACAACTTCGGGGACCACAGTAAGAAAGTTGTTAATGGTATCATATCATTTTTAATTTTTTTCTTCCAAAGTTTCAATAGGTGGAGAGTGGGGCCACACACAAAACACATTTTGCCCCAAATCTTGCGCCTTGCGCCTAACTTTTCATCATCAAAGATCAAGGTCGAGTGGATATGCTTTCCACTAACCCACCGATGTTTAAATTGATGATGACAGTTCGACGAGAAGTCGAGAGGTGGGTAGCTCGGATGGAACTACGTTGAACTTTCTGTAGTTGGTGTCGAAAATTCAAAATGCTGAAAATGGGCTGAGAGATGGGCTGGGCTTTGGAGCTTGGACTGGTCCAACTTTATCTATTCGACCCGGTTGCCTTGTTTAAATTTTTATTTTAGTGTTTGTAAGGAGAGAAGGAGAATTATATCACCATCCATTCTCAATATCCTTAGCAAATATCGCTTTAAATAAAAATAAATAAATAAAGGAGTTGTGCGGTTCTACTACGGCCTGCTGCCAACCCCCTATTTACATCCTGAAAGCTAGGTTGAAAATCCATGACTATGATATTCACAAAACAATTGGTTAATAAAACAAATGATGATGATGATGATGATGATAAAAAAGAAACGGAAGTCAGGCAGTACAATTCATTAACCCTTTGAAATTCTCAAATCGCGACACAAAATCATATCAAACAAGAGCAACAAAGAAGAAGAAAGGAGTGGAAGAAGATTATTCTTAATGAATTAAAGGGAATTTGTACTTATTTGGACGTGATGAAATTTATTGTGGGTTTAAAGAAAACATAACAATACTAGTGCTAGGTTTGATTAAAATTATTTTGGCATTAGAGAGGGTGTGTAGAATGAGATTGATTTTTCAAATTTGCTAAATGAGTGGAGAAAGTAGTAAAAGGTCCTCCTAGTATCTTTTTTTTTAAAAAAAAAAAGGGGGCAAAATCGCTTCACCTATTTTGTATTTTCACCTTTATTTTAAAATAAAATTGCTCAAATTTAGTTAATTAAATTCATACATTATGGACCAAAGGGCCTTTGACTCAGTGGAAGAGCCCTTACACTTATAATATTGAGAGCAAGGGCTTAAGCCTCCACAAAAGTATTATGGGGGTTAATTTCAATCATATTTCAATTATTAAATAATTAAATGGAGACAATTTACTCCACTCACGAGAGGAGGTTCCAATTATATAATTTATTTATAAATATTAATTGTAATATATGATATAATATCATTAACAATCTTGTATAACAGTATTTCTAAAAAAAATCCATACATTATGACAACTTTATAACAACTTGGGTCATAAAGGGCCCAAAATGAGTGGGCTCAAATGATATAATCATCAATCGTTGTACATATCAAGCCAACAATTTATTTAGACCGGGACTATTGGCACCCCTTTAGAGTTCTAATGAACTCCTCTTCTAAAAAAACCCCATTAATTAATTAGAAGAATTCATAATTTATAAAAATATATATATTCTTCCAAAATTATCCCTAATTCAATATTTTTCCATCTTCTTTCTTTATGAAAGATGTCTTTTTCAAAAAAGAAAAAAGTAATGCTGCATTAACAGAAAATATTATGAGAGAGAACTATAAATTGCAGAAGCTCATCCCCTAACTAAATACACGACTAGCTATCATTTCAAATATCCCAAATTTCTTATCAACATTTTCCTTAACAAAAGCAATGAGATTAAGTATGTTTCCAGAAGTCGAGTCACCAACATCTACCGAGAAGTTGACATGAACATTTGAAATCTCCTCTAAAGTCTTGATGAAATTGAGCATATGTTGAAAAGATGACTCCCTAATTAACTGGAGCATCCCCTTAGGAAAAATTTAGTTTTCTTATAATGTTCTTTTTATTTTTTTTGATGAATTATTAATTAAAAAAAGAATTTGTTCGCAAAGAGAAAGAATCGATTTACTAGAATTAATATAGGGGCAATTTTAAAAGAATATAAATATGCTTATAAATAATGAATTCTTTCCATCAGTAATGAGTTCCTTTAGACGAGGGGTTTTATTAGGACATTAGAGGGGTGCCAATAGTCCAACTCGTTTCAGTTTTAAAGCACGGGTCAAATTGAATTTGTGATGAGATCGAGGAAGGTTTTGAGATGGGCTTCCCCAACACTCCACGTCATCAAACGGAAGCCAACTTTGGGCAACGGCATCGAACCCACAATGCCAACCGGAATAATGCTCGAGCCTTGAATTGGTACCACGTAGACAGGAGGGCCCCACCCATAGTCAATTTGGTTGAATCCCAGTCGTCCCCACTCTGATATAAACAATGTTGTATAAGCCAGAGGTGGGGCGAATGGGTCCTCACCGTTCCTGGTAAAATCTCCATTCATGTACTTAGCAAATTCAACAGGTAGCTCGGCTTTTGCTTCTTGTATCAGTTTCACCACATCAACATTCGTCGCCTGTGTAAGCCAATCACTTGTTGTAGTAATAGTCACAGGAAAGAAGCAATTGCCGTAGAAGCCTTTAGGCAGTGGAGGGTCCAAAAGTTGACGGCAATTTGCAAAGAACACAAGCTTGAGTTGGGTGTTTGGCCCGAAGCTTATTGCTCTTGTTCTGTGCCTCCACAAACTGGCAGCTACAATTTCAAAGGCAGAGCATTTTAGGCCTCTTGAGTCGTAAAATTGTCGCTTGAGCTGGTTGATTTGATCCATTGGAATGTCTATGTTGGCATGCTCTAGCCGGTAACTGGGCATCGGTGGCGGCAAGTAATTGTGCAATAGTGTGACATTTTCCAATCGAGTTTGAGGTGTTGATGGAAAGAAGTCCCTGTGCCACACTGGTGCCACCCTGGGATGTTCGAGGCCTCGAGCTAGCTCCCCAACAGCATTCAGAAATTGTGCAGCTCCTAGTCCATCACATATGCTGTGGCAGAATGTCAGCCCAATCACAAAACCACCACATGCAAATTGGGTCACCTGGAAACACGAAGTTACTTAATTTTGCATCAAATATTTTTAATTATTTGGCTTTTGCAGAGTTAAAATTGATATTTATCGTGGCTAGTAACTAATACGTGCCTGCATTTGAACAAGGGGTTCGACGTCGCCGTCGGTTTTCGGAACGGAATCAGGAAGGAGCTGATCATAGGGAATGGAAGTAACATCATTGAAGTAATCAACAGAATCCAGGGTACAATTAGCAGATGCCTCAACAAACGATGCACCGTCTCCAGAACATTCAACTTGAAGCTGGCCTTGGCTAGACTCCTTTAGCCTTCCTGCCAGAGGGTAATAAGGAACCAACGCCCTAGACAAGGCTCCTTTTATAACATGTGCTGCTGCTTCAGGTTCAGGGCCACGTCGTTTAAACACATGCAGTGTTCGAGCATTGCATCTTAGAACTGGTATTTGATCAATGGCTGACAGGTCCAGCGTGCCCGATGGTGTTGGTGTGTGCTCGGCTGGCCTTACGAGGCTTCGGTTTGATCTGATTACGGGGAGAGCCATGAGGGAGCTTATGCAATAAAACTTTCTGATTCTGACCACATCGTTAGAGCATTGCTTGAATTCATTTATACGGACCATAGGCAGGATAGTGGAAGTTAATATTTAAAATAGGTGAACTTGACTTTAAAGTCTAATTCTGGTTTGGTAGTGTGAGACGATAACTTGGCAATGTAGGATTCTGTATGACTTGTTTTAGGAATTTTGTGTACGAAAATTTGAAATGAATTATGTTCATTGTTTAGTAGTATTTTCGTGAAGACGGTATTGGTTGTAAACATAATTTTATTATTCAAATTTAAAAAAAAAATAATTTAGCTATCATATATATATATACGTTTATTTTATAAACTAATATTATTGAACACGTTGAAATTAGAATTACTAATTAAACAGTTATTAATAAGCCGGACTTAATTTTATAGAATATTTAAAAATTTTAATTTATTTTTATTAACTGTTTTTATTATAAATTATAATATCTGAAATATTTCTTATCATTTTCCTCGAGCACTTTGGCCAAGTAGTTCTTAAGTTTTCGATTTTTTTTGTGGGCTATTCGTATTCAATTTCTAGGAGGTATGACAAGAAAAAAAAATACTTATTATTTTAGTAATTGAACAATCTCATTTTAAATTACAATGCATTCACTTATTAAATAATGAAACTTACTTATTAAATAATAAGGAACTAAACAAAATAAGTGGAATGTCAATAAACTCTCACACTTTTTTCCTTGAAGCAAACAACCCCCTTATGTTTTTTTAAAAAAGAGGAAATTATAAGTCAATAATTGCTTTCATAAACGAGAGAACGAAAAAAAAAAGTTAAATAACTGCTGCAAACGTCATAACTCATACTGTATTTTATTTTTCTGCTAATTCTTTTTATTTTTTTTTTGGTTCCCTATATAAAAAGGCATAATAGAGCAAGAAAGGATTTTCGTCTTACCTCTTTTTAATATGATTTTTCCCTCTATTATGCATATGGAAAAATGACAGATTGTTTACAACGAAAGAAATGAGACAAGCAAAGCTAATAGAATAATCTGAAAAAGAAAAGAAAGGGCAAGGGCTAAAAATAAGTCTCCATGAGTTGGCTTTGTCGTCTTCTCCACCCCATCTGGTTTATATGTACGTATAAACGGAGGCCGCGCTAAGAGTAATTTACATTAATTAACTTAGAGATTGCATTTAATAACCTAAATATTGTTTGATTTAATGGTTGTCTTAAATAACTGGTTAATGTGTTTGTATACATAATTTTTCTTTAGTCTGAGCGTTCTTATTTTTTTTTTTTTCGAACGTAGTTTTAAATTATGAAATTAAAAAAAATTAATTTTTAATTTTTTAAAACGCATAATATGTTAACGTTAAAAAATAAATAAATATATGTACTTGTGAATGATTAGATATACGGGTCATGAATAGTAGCCTATGATGCACAACAGTTCAAGTGGCTACATCTACATGGCTTGAACTGTCATGTGCCAATCAATAATTGAGCCGAATTAGCATCTTCGCGTACAACGTCAGCTTCAAATTACCGTTTCAAATAAATTTTCAAGGCTTTAAGCAATAACGTCAAGATACAAAAAAGCGCAAATATATAATTTTTGTTTCCCTTCTCACTAGTTAGCTACTGGGTGAAAATGGCAAAACTCAGTCCTCAGCAAGATGTGTACCCGGGGAGAGGCGAGAGCCACCAATGAACTTGTCATGTTCACGGACCCACACCCACTTCAAAATGAGATTGATGTGCGTATGGGTCCGTGAGCATGATAACCTGGCAAGAATAAGATAGGGTGGGTGGCTTATGCAAACAACCAAAGCAACCAATCGTACTCAACATCATCAACCACCACCGCACACCCATCAGGCTTCTCGTTTAACCTTCACCATCTCTTTTTACATTTTCTCTTTTTCTCGGATGGAACAAGAGCCTTTTCTCGGCTCCCAAACTCGACCCCAACATCAACTCGAAGCCATCCTTGAAGAAGAACATGACCATGACACGTTGCATACAGTCCCACAGTCTCTCTCCTCTCCACACATCTTCAACGAAATCGAAAACTTGGACCAACCACAATCACAAGCACCGCCTGAATCCTCAACAACCTGGAAACCCGGTTCGCTTCACCGGTCCAAGACTGCCCCAGCCTTGATTGTTTTACGTGATGTGCTACAACAGACCTCCCAAGTTCCAAAGCCGAAGTCAGAGTCCAGTTTCATTATCAGACAAGCTTTTGTCTTGCTCTCTATTTACCTTTTTGTTGGTGTTGTTATATATTCCTTTAACACAGATCACTTCTCGGGGGTTGAAACTCACCCAGTCGTCGATGCTCTTTACTTTTGTATTGTCACTATGTGTACCATTGGTTATGGTGACATTGCTCCTTTAACACCGGCTACAAAAGTTTTTGCTTGTCTATTTGTATTGGTGGGATTTGGGTTTATTGATATTTTGTTAAGTGGGGTTGTGAACTATGTTCTTGATCTTCAAGAGAACATGATTTTGACTGGCATACAAATGGGCAAAGTGAAGGAAGGATTTTCAGCAAGGGATTATATTGTTGACGTGGCAAAAGGAAGGATGAGGATAAGATTGAAAGTTGGTTTGGCACTCGGCGTGGTGGTTCTGTGTATTGCTATTGGAGCTCTGATCCTTTTTTTTCTTGAGGATCTTGATTGGCTTGATTCGTTTTATCTGTCAGTTATGTCAGTGACCACGGTTGGGTACGGGGATAGGGCATTTAAGACCTTGCCTGGAAGATTTTTTGCTGCAATTTGGCTTCTGTTTTCCACCCTCATGGTTGCCAGAGCGTTTTTGTATTTGGCAGAGGCGAGAATTGATAAGAGACACAGGAGAATTGCTAAATGGGTGTTGCAGAGAGAGATCACCATTGATGATTTGCTTGCTGCGGATATGAACCATAATGGCTTCATCAGGTCAGGATTCTGAGCTTTTCTGTCTATAACAAATTTTGATATGTGATTGCTTTTCATTTATGGAATTACATATGTAGTTGCACGTTTATTAACAGAGGAATTTAGTGTATTTCAATTGGGAAAACTAGATAAATAAATAATAATAACTAAAAAAATGATCTTTTAATATCTATGTAATAACTTTATGAAAATCACTGCATTTGATGTTCTTCCTTCTTAAAGGGTAAAAATTATCCTTTATGAATTTTATAAAATTGACCGTGTAGTGCTAGGTACTTCATAAATTGATTTAATTTATTTAATTTTTAAAAGGTAAATTTATTTATTTAATTTTTTGTGTAAAATTATTATCATCATATCAAAGATTAAATTGCTTCTTCTGCACATTTTTTTTCCCTTTTAGAAATTGACTTTTAGTAGTAGAATAAATTGTGTTTAACTCGTCAATTTAATAAATAAATTTACCCTTTAAAAAGTAAATAAATTAAATCAATTTATGAGATACCTAACACCACACGATAAATTTTACAAAATTCATAAAGGATAATTTTTCCCCTTTAAGAAGGAAGAATAACAAATGATGATTTAATTATAAAATTCATAAAAGGTTAATTACATGGTCTTTTATGCTCCAGGGGTAAAATTGACCTTTTATGAATTTTATGTTACATATTAATTGAGTTTTAACGGAATGGTGGGAAAATGTTAACAGTTTAAACGTTTGGTGGTAAATTGATGGTTTTACCAAATCGTAGTACTGACATGATGTGTCAAAATATCTTTGGTGGAAAAATAATAATATTCCTTTTTTAAAACTTAGGTACATTTGTTTTTTAATTGAAAATTTGTTTTCAGCAAATCAGAATATGTTATCTTCAAGCTTAAAGAGATGGGAAAGATTGGAGAGAAAGATATATCACAAATCTGCAATCAGTTTAACAGGCTTGATCCTAATAACTGTGGAAAGATTACACTGCCTGATCTCCTGGAGAATCATCTTTGACATGGGATGAATTATTTTTCGTTTATATTCTTTCCTGGAAGAGACATTGAAGTTGCAATGATCTTCTCGCCAGAAAAAGTAGATGACAAAAATTAAGTGTATAGTATTGAGCCTCTTAGGATAGGGGAAGATTGTAGTTTATCGACAACAAATTGCAGCTGGCTACTGCATGAGTTGGTCATTGAAGGAGTATAAAAACCTTAGTAATTCTTTTTAAGATAGTGCACCTTTTCGAAGAACAATGAAGTTGTAGAAACAGAACATTAGAAGAAAATATAATCCAATGGCTTCTGGGGAATTCTGATTTTAATTTAAATGATCGGTGATATATGATACATGTGTCAATACTGTAATCACATACGGTGAGAAAATTTCAAACCTAGATAATGATCATCTTTTCTCTTCTTTTGTTATTGTATCTATCGGTAATTGAACTTGATAGCTTCAGACTCCAGTGAGAAATAATGCGTGAAAAGGAAAGATAAGGACGTCTGTGTATTTTATCAGGTTCTTCATTGAGCGTCTGGATAAGAAATTGACGTGTTGCAGAAAGTAATGTTTGCTCTCTCTCGTACGTAATCATGGTTTTTCAGAGCTAGTAATGATTTTCGCTAGTAAATGATCACCTGGGCTTGTGTTTTGTTTTTTCTTTTAAAGCTTTTGTATTAAAATTAAGGAATATAATCAAAGTTTTTTTATATATAAATTCGCCATTAAAATTTTTTGATAATTTTATTTTATTATTTAATATTTTAACTGTTGTCATTTTACCATTCAAATCTTGACATTGTTAAAAAATTGTTGCGGCCACGAGGATAAGAATATTTGAGAAATTTCAAATTGAAGTTTTTTTTTTTAATTTTTTGTTTAAATTTTTATTTTTTCTCCAGACATCCGATTTAAGAGAATTTTTTTTTTCAGTAATTAAAATTTTGTTATATTAAAATATTCTCAAAATAGAATTTTAAGTTTTCTAATGGGGTGACGATTAGTGAAAACTATGATCATACATTCATAAACAAAGTAATTCACGATTAGTAATTTATTTATTTTATTTATTATAAAAACAAGCTAAAAGGAACAAAAAATTACGGTAGGGGTGTCAAAAAATTTATGATAAAGATTTTTGAGATATTTTTAAAAATAAAGAGACTAAACGAGTACTAACCTCAAAATATAGGGACTAAATAAATTTTTACTTATTTTAATAAAATAAAATTCTAATAACTGAAATTAAAATAAAAAATAAAAAAGGCTTGGAAATCGGATGTCTATAAAAAAATTAAAAAATAATTAGGAAAATAACATTAGCCTGAAATTTCTTAAATATTCTCGTAACCTTAGCAAAATTTTTAAGTTTTTGATGATAAATAGTAACAGTTAGAATATTAGATTGTAAAATTTTGGTAAGTAATCGTTGAGTGAGTCCCAAAATTATTTGTTGTTTCCAATTATCATATATCATCTTGGCTTTCACGTTTTGTTATACAATAAGAGAAGGTAGTAGTTGATGTAACTAACTAAGCATAAGCAGCAAGTAGTCGCAAACATTAAGTAGAATAATCTGCACAAGCAGATCAATTCCATTTGCGAGCAGAGGCAGCAAATGAAGTCTTGCAAAACATGCAATTTCCAAGTAGAGATTGCCTGCCTGACAAAAGATAACTCAGAATGAATCTTGAAAGCATAACTAGTGATGATATTATTGACAAGCAATTTGAAGAATTACAACATAAATGAAATAAAATTTTACAAGTTTTGAATTAGACCAATTAACAAGTTCGATCAGTCAATCCGGTCGGTGAACAGAACAAAATTGAGCACAACACAAGGGGAAGGCCGAAGGGAGCCAAGTTTATCATTTATCAAGCCCGGCCAGCTTATCTTTCTAAAGGCCCAGTGAGTGGTCGACGCTGACGATGACAGTTGTGTTGACTGGAACCCACGCTCTCTTCACTGTGTATTTGGTTGGATGATCACGGCTCGAAAAAAAAAAATGAGAATAATGAAATGAATCTGTTAGTTAATAGCACTACTCCGAAAATAAATGGTTCCATCGGCCATTATGAGAGTACGATCCATTCAAATAACATAGGAATGGACTAATGGCAATTTTCTGATCACATGGGTTGAGCTTGCATGGAGAGGCAGGCCGAGGCCATGCGCCAAACAACTGTACGCCACTACGCGTGTTAATGATTAATTATATGGGTACTTGGCCATGCGTCTGTTCCCAACGAGCTGGAGCGGTTGTCCTTGTCCATCTCTTCATAAACAAACGGATGACAGCTGTTTTGATTCTGATTTTTTTTTGTTTTCTGGAGAAAAAAATTCAAGGAGGAGGAATGAAATATTTGAATTTGAGATATACCCATCGTACATACGTAACTTATGAGAATTAAGGGGCGTATAGTCACAAATAACAACAAACATATGTAGCTTATAGCATATACGGAGAAGTAGGTCAGAAGATTTCTCAACAACGTGAAGAATGGGCCGGGGTTTGTTGTTATTTTATATTTATGTTGAGTGACTTTGAAGCCTTATTTTGCCCAGGGAAAGGCAGTCAAATTATAAACCAACATCTGTAATTCTGTATTGTATCCTCTTCCCGACAAAAATAACACATTTTCACGTGTATGTATATCCCAAACACGGAGCTTGCTACGGTACATTATCTGTTACGTACGTACCCAATGGTGGAAGGACACGAATGCACAGGAGAGATAAATTGCTTCCCCCAAATGCACCCTTTGCCTTTGTGGAGCTGGCTAAGGTGCAGGCAGCTGTTAGGTACAGCGTCTGCAACGTAGCCTTATCCCCCCTCCACCCAAACACTACATCCTTCTTTCATCATTGATATTCTAATGATTAGATTGCCTGAGTTAAAACATCACGCAAAGAATTAAAGATTGCCCAGCTAAAGGGCAATATTTTTTTTTTCTCTCTTTTTTTATTTTCAATATATATATTTATTTTTATTTTTTAAAAAAAAAACGTAGTGTAAGTATCACATTCTGGATCGCTAACGAATTATTCCAATTTGTTTCGGTTTTTCTTTGCTGGTGAAAACAACTTTCTCTGTTAATCACCTAAACTAACAAAGTTTGAGACTTGAGAGTAGGAGTCATATCAAGTAAATTCATTGGGAAGTTAGTGGCAAATGTGTCGACCTTCTATTCTTGACTAAAATTTGTTTGCTCTACCAAATTCGTTACCGGTTCCATTATCAATTGATAATTATAAGTCCCCCTAACGTATGGATAGGTTCACATATGTCGGCATGTTTTACAATTTAGATTATTATTAATTGTCAAGATGTCAAACCGATTAAGTGAACTTATTGTTTATTTAAGGGTAAGTTTTGGATTATTATCTTGTGAATTGATTATTTTTAAATCATTCTTTTATTTTTGAAATTTTCAATTTATTCTTATATTTACTCAAAAGATAAGAGAAAAATAGGAGTGGGTTGATTTTTTTTTTTGGTTTTTGTTTTCAAAAAATGGGTAAATTAAAGTTTTGAAAAGTAAGAGAGATTATTTAAAGATAATTATTTATGAAGGAATTAATTCGAAATCAATCCTTTTATTTAATTAACAAGTTTTAAAACTCACCACTAGATACCCAAAGTAGAATACCAGATGTACTTGCGAAGAAATACAATAATAAACCAACAGGTGCAAGTAATTCTATACATATTTATTGGGAGTCCACTCCACACCAGAAGTTGCTTCACTGGTTAATTTGCACCGGGTTGCTTTAATCACATCACAAAGCATTTTAAATCGTTTTAAGCATGCTAGATAAATACTGGAAACAAATGTACTATAAGGCGAAATCTGCAGTTTTCAAAGGCACTCTTCTTGTAAATTAGGCCGACGTTAATAAAGGGGTAGGGCTGTTTTAACTTAAAAGTCTTGTAACATGTCGTTAATATTACAGAGACTACAAAGAAGTTGAATTTTTGGATTTGTAATGTTTCATCCCACAGTGTAAAATTCTGAATTAACAACTATCTCCTCCGGGAATTGGTTAAATAAAATTTACCCAAAAACTAATTGTATAGTCAATAATTTTCAAATTTTCAGACTAATTGGGAATACATTTTTTTATAGTTTTTTTGTTCAGATCTTTTCTATATTTATTAATTTAATAAATAAAATAATTAATCTTTTAGGATTTGATTGAATGACTTTTAAGTGATTTTTTTTACTGTATATCTAAATTTAAATATAAGAATTTAGGGTTTTATTTATATGTTAGATAAAAGGTGAGATTAGACTAATTTAAAGAATAAAAAAAATTAGTTCAATCCGGAGTCATATTTGATTGTTATGACTAATAAATTAGTCCAACATTCATAAAATTATTAATCTCTATTTTTGTTTGAGTTTAAATAGAATTAGATATCTTATAATCTAAATTTGTTGCAGATATCTTATCATCTAAATTTGTTGCTAACATCAAAATTTTATTACACAATTTATTTATTAATTTATGATTAAATTAATTTATATTTCAATAATTTATTTTTAACTAGTATATAATATATGAAACATAAAAAATATTCAATCATTTATTTACAATAATATTGAAATTTAAACATTAAATTTAACAAATAGTATGTGATTTAGAAAAATCTAATTAAATTTAATTTAATTTTAATAATTAATTCATTATCTTCCAAAAATGGCTAAGGAGAACCAGAAATTGATTTGATTTTCAGTCGCTACGTACATAAAAGCTTTTTCCCGTGATCCGTGTCACTGCTTTTTAGGTCAAATCCCGAATGGCACAATTCACTTTTGTTGACCCCACACGGGCCATAGTGCGAGATAGGTTGGGACCAAAAAAGCCCACCGAAATGGGGTGGAAATTGTTAACTTCAAGTAAAAGTCAAACAATCAGACAAAACTACTTTCCCGGAAAAAAAATCAAAATGCTTCCAATTACTTTTACTTTTATTTTTATTATAAAACATTATGCTTACAAATTGCCAGATATTTATGACGGCAAACCTAAGAATGAATCATTTATATTTAGAATAAAATCACATAATACTTGGTAGAAATTAGAGAATCAACCTAACGTAACTGACAATGAAAATAATTTTTCATCCAACTCATAGTTGATATATTTTGAAAAAAAAAAAATATCGACCCCACAAATATATTTAGCAACAAAAATTAATTTATTATCCAACTATCGGTCATGATATCTTACTGTACCACAATAAATGGAAAGTTGTGTTTTCAATGATCAGTTTCATTATTAATACATTATCAATTTTAAAAATTAAAAATATACATGAGAAGGCCAACATCACCTTACCTGCAGGCTGCAACTGAGCGAGCAGACCCACATACAGAATCTCCAGTTAGACACGTATATATAAATAACACCTTCCTCTGCCTCGCTTTTACAACAGAACACAATGGGAGCGGCCATGGAGGAGGTCCGGTGGCTGAATTTGACGTTTCTCTTGGTAAATGTGTTCATAGTGTCGAGTGGTGCAAATGGTGCAACAGGAAATGAATTTGTCTCAGCTGTGGGAGACCCAGGAATGAGAAGAGATGGCTTGAGAGTTGCGTTTGAAGCTTGGGACTTTTGCAATGAAGTCGGCAAAGAAGCTCCTGGCATGGGCAGCCCTAGAACTGCTGACTGCTTTGATCTTTCAAGTAAGCACAATCACCGTAGAAGAAAAATCACATTATAAAATTATTGGGTTCTTTCTTTTTATTTTTTCATTTATATTTATTACTGTTTTTAGTAAGTCTTGAATCTTTGTTGTGTTGGAATGGAGCAGGTTCTTCTTCTCTTGTGCACAGAGTATCAGAAGCTGATAACAAGCTTGGTGTGGGGATGGCATTTTCCGGCTTAAACCCAGAAGCCGTGAACAACCCAGACCTTTATGCCGCAGAGAAGGAGTTGTATTTGGGTTCATTGTGTCAAGTTGAGGACACCCCAAATCCCTGGCAATTTTGGATGGTTATGTTGAAAAATGGAAACTATGACACGAGGTCTGGTTTGTGTCCTGCAAATGGGAAAAAGGTACCACCTTTTAGTCCTGGAAGATTTCCTTGCTTTGGAGCTGGGTGTATGAATCAACCCATTTTATTTCATCAACCAACTCAGCTCTTTAGAGATGGTACAATGAGAGGAAGCTTTAAAGGTACTTATGATTTGGGAGCTGACATCGAAGCCGGACTTGATGGAGTTTCCTTTTATGAGGTGGCTTGGGAGAAGAAAGTTGGTGCTGGGAGTTGGGTTTTTAAACATAAACTCAAGACTTCTAAAAAATATCCTTGGTTGATGCTCTACCTCAGAGCTGATGCAACTAAAGGGTTCTCTGGAGGTTACCATTATGAAACAAGAGGAATGCTCAAAACTGTAAGTATACCATTACTAATTGGATGAGTTAATTGTTATATTGATAATTCTACCACGGATATTGATCCATCTTTATCTCTTTTTTTTTTTTTATTAATATGCGATTACTAATTGGATGGGTTAATTGTTATATTGATAATTCTACTATGGATATTGACCCGTCTTTATTTCTTTTTTATATTAATTGTGGCTCTTGTCAAGTGAAAAATAGATAGGTAGCTAGTCTTATTGCTTGTCTTAATACTAAATATGTATTCATCTAATTGGCAGATATTGATAAGAGAAAGATTGTAAACTAGATAGTTAAAGCATATTCCTGCAACTCTAATTGGAATGATTTCAATTCGGGTGTAGCTTCAAAGATGGGTAAGTCATTAACAATTAACCCGTCATTATCCAGCCAGTATAGATTAATAATTCTTCCCAAATAAAGTTAATATGTAAAGCCTCAACAGATATTTATTCTTTCATATTCATAAGGAATTGGTTCCATAGACCTTGAATTAGAGTAGTGAAAGTCACAAGGTCATATTATTTATCTCTGTATGTCATAAAAGCCATACAGTTATGGTTGGAAGCTGTATTCATGTTCAACCTTTTTGATTCCCAGGACTGCAATCTTGAGGTAATCAAATCCCAACTAATTCAACCAAAAACTTAATATATGATCAATGGACCCATCTTCACTCATATTTCTGTAACCTTTAGAACAGATCAAACTGAAACAGAATTTTAGATGCAGTTACAAGAGATACACATTACTTTCTTGGCTCCCCTTATGGTAGTTAGTTAAATGTAAATCACAGAGTTAGATTACAAAACCTTGGATCAAGTTGGAGTGATCCAATTTTTGTAATCAAATGTCCATATTGTTCTGATTGCTTATGGGGATAAACTTCAATTCTGTCCAATTCGGTTAAGTTGAGTTTCTCTGTTGTCTTCTGTGTGTTGCTATATCTTCACGGTTGTGTGACATGAACAAAATGATTGTTTTCCAGCTTCCGGAGTCACCTACTTTCAAGGTAAGATTGACTTTAGATGTCAAACAAGGGGGAGGACCAAACAGCCAGTTCTACCTGATAGATATGGGCAGCTGTTGGAAGAATGATGGCAGTCCGTGTAATGGGGACGTGTTTACTGATGTAACCAGATACAGTGAGATGATCATAAACCCTAGAACTCCAGCTTGGTGCAGCCCTACAGCTCAGAAGAACTGCCCACCGTATCACATTACTCCACACAACAAAAAGATTTATAGGACTGATACTGCCAACTTCCCATATAGAGCTTATCACTACTATTGTGCTCCTGGAAATGCTAAGCATTTGGAGCAGCCAGTCGACACTTGCGATCCTTACAGCAATCCTCAGGCACAGGAGATAGTTCAGTTGCTGCCGCACCCTATTTGGGCTGAATATGGCTATCCAACCAAAAAAGGACAGGGTTGGGTAGGGGATGCAAGAACTTGGGAGCTTGATGTTGGTGGCCTATCCAGTAGGCTATACTTCTATCAGGTTAGTGTTGCATAAACTACCTTAATGACAATGCATTAAATTTCATTATCAATCAATTTTAATTTATGGAAATGGCTTCCTTCTATTTAGGATCCAGGCACCGATCAAGCTAGAAGAATATGGACATCACTCGACACGGGTACTGAAATTTTTGTTAGTAAGAAAGATGAAGTAGCAGAGTGGACACTTAGTGACTTTGATGTTATTCTAACATAATTCAACATTTTTATTTTACCTTGGTAGTTCTAGGCTTTCTAGCAATGTCTTTCCATTATTCTAAGGAAAGAAAATCTTGATGAAGTAGGTAAGATTGCCGGGATTGTGATTTGTGAAGCCAGAACAAGGCCACAACGGCAGAGCCTCCTCATTCCAGATGTTTACAGTCATTTGTGTTATTAGTTTTCACTTTGAAAACTCTAAAGAAAGAATTTTTTGGTGACTTTATCAAAAGTAAAAAATCGGTTCTGGAAAGGCGGTGATGCCAAGGTTCTTTTGGGCAGTGCATTTATTTATTTATTCATTTATGTTTTTTGGTTAGTGTTTACAAAATATATTATAATCTGGGTACATTAGGAATTTAATAGATGCTCCAAAGTCTATTGAAACTTGATCTCGAATGGACAAATTTGATACTGTTGAAGGGACCGCCATGGAGTTCACATAATAACAAGGTCGATTGATAGAATACAGTGGACCTACCATGTGGTTGGACACCAAACACGTACCAAATAATATTACTACCGTCGCTTCAAAACAAAATAGCAATAATATTTCTTTAGTAATAAAGGGACGAAGCTCACGCCTCCACGGGATCCACTCCACTCCAGCAGCAAATTTTATAGTTAGTTGACACCCGACACATCACGTAAAGCACAAGATGTCATGCTTTCCGACAGATTAATTAATTGATTTTGTTGCTTTTCCTTCAAATTGAGCATTATGATTGTGAAATATGAACCTCTCTCCCCGCATTCCAAGTCCCATCCCATGGTGCATTTTTCACCGCAATGAGAATCTGGGCCTTCGTAGGCCCAATTGATTGTGAACGATTCCTTTCTCACCCACCCACATGCCCGAAATTATAAAAAATTTAGTGCTATCAGCACCCTGGCGTCTTTCTCATCGAACTCCTTTTCGTTAAAATATTTTACGTCACGCGTATTTACATGAATCAGGTTGGGTCAGGCCTTTTATTCATCAGTTCTAAGCTACAAACTCGTCTATTGGATTTATTTTGTTCTTTGTGCCCGCATGTTTAGCTTTGATGTCATGCGTCCATTGTTTACATAAAGTTCTAAGGTTCTTCTTATATTGAATTTGAGTGGGAATATTGGTACGCCTCCATATCTCTTAAAATTCATTTAATTATTTTATAATTTTAATTTTTATTAAAATTACATAATAAGATAATTTCTAATTAAAACCCCACTCAAAATTTAAATAATTTTTTTTTAAAAAAAATCTAACATTTTAGAAACTAAAAAAGGTTGTTTTTTCCTCTAATTTTTTGGTGATAAATTTACCACCGGTGATTACAATGGAGAGAAGAAAACCAATTGTTTTTTTTTTGAATTGAAGAAATCCTATTGTTGAAATGAGATTTAATAATGAAAATAAACAACAATTAGAGAATGTGGTTTACAATAATAAGTTTTAATAAAGGGTATTTTTGTCATTGATGGAGGTGTTAAAAGAATTTTACAATTTTTTAAAATATTTTAATGGGGTTAATCAAGAAAATAGTGTTAAAAAATATTTATAAGGGTGCAAATAGTCACACTCTTAAATTTTCAAGTTTTCACCTATCTCGTTCGATTTTTGATAATACGATATTACAGTGTGCATTATCTTTGTATGCTAGATATTATAGAAGCTTGTAGATTATAATGAAAGCCTGAATACATTAATAGCAATGCTTTGTTTACTTAGTTATGATACTTAATTTGTATTTATCTATGTATTATTAGCTATTTATTGTTATATGTATGATATTAATTAATTTTATTATTGATTATTAACATGCACTCAATCAATAGATGACGCATAAAATAAAACATCAGTTTTGATATACATTAGGTATTCCAACAAAACAAATATTATGTTACTGATGGGCTTAACTACAACCATAGATATCTTGAGGATAAAATAATTAATAAAAGATAGGTGATAGTAACAGTGTACTCTAAAAGGGGTAAAAAATGTTAAGCTTACAAATTGGAATGTAAGTTACAATTTTTAAAATTAAAAAATATTAAATGAATTGACGTATTTAAAAAAAAACTAATTAAGAAGTCTAAAGTACCTCTAAAAATGATTTTAAAATAAAAATATCATCAAATTTTTAAAATGTAAATTCCAACATTATGCAGACACACCATCTTTTTTTTTTTAACTACAAAAAAATTCAATCACAAAGATTTTGAAAAGTTTACTAGTTTGAATTTTCTTGAAAGAGGGTATTGTAGAGTGTTTTCTAATAAAGCCATATTAAGGTAAAGTTGTTATCCATGAAATTCTCAAGTTAAAAAAAAAAGTGAAAAAAGAAAATAGTTAGATTCATTCATTTTAATTACATACTAGACTACTATTACGAGAATAAGTAAAGTACGTTTTATTGGATTTAAAGCTTTTGAAGTTTTATGTAGTATTTTCTTTTAAATATATTTTTGTTTATGTGCCTTGAACTATTTTATTATAATTTTACATGGCATCAACTGTGGTGTGCCTTCAATAATTATTATGATTTACCATGATTTTTGAAAAAAAATTGAATTATATAATAATTTCAAGATATAAAATTTATTTTCTAAATGACTCTTTTGCATGAAAAAATAATAATAAATAAAACTCTTTGGGTAAAGCTTTTTATGACAGTCATGTATACACTATGCAGCTCTCTTAAATGTGCTTATTTTATGAAATAAAGGCATATCTCGTCAATTTCTATCGAATAGATTCCAAACGCAACGCTATTGGGAATAAAAGTATTTTTATCACCAAACTAGATCACATGAGTACTTAGCCACTAGACTAACTCTAATCTCACAATTGTGAGTTTATGAGTTCGAGTCCTTACAATGCATTGTGAGTTTTTATTTTTTTCATCAATTTGAATGAAAATAATTTTCTTTCTTTTGAAACGTGAGTGAAGTAGATATCCCTCGAATTTAGAGAATGTTAAAATTTAAGCGATATTTCATAAAAATTGATATGTCATTTCAAAATGTGAGTGTAGTTGATATCTTTCGAATTTAGAGAAGTTTAAAATTTAAGTAGTACTTCATAAGAATTGATATGTAAACTAATCTCAATAATAATTTGATTTGTAAATATCAGTTGTAATTTCATGTAATGTGAGTTGTACTCTTAAGCAATAGTCTCATGTAATAATAAAAAAAAGATCACATGGGTATTTTAGTCATCGCAATAAGAATTAGGACTTATGTGATATAAATACATAAATTATATTTTGATTGTAGAAAGTTTAGATATTAAGGACCATTAAATATTATACCAAATTTTGATTAACCTCGTTGACGGGGGCTATATGCAATTTAGCCTCAATTTCACCATTGACCTCTCTCTTCTTCACTCTCGTCTCTCCTCTTCCGCATGTCGAGCTAGGGTTCGTGGATCAGGTTTGCTATTCTAATTTGTTCTTCGAATTTTACTTGTATTTTAGTGTTTGAAATATCGTCAAAGTTGTTTTAAACAGCGGTGCTTAAAAACCCTTGATTGCCATTTGGTATCTAGGGTTTGGGGAGAAAACATAACTTGAAGAACCACTAAAATTGCCATTTTTATGGATTTTTACATAACCCATTTTGCTCAATTGTAGGTTAGTATTTTTGCTTTCTTTTCCCCCTCAATTGGGCCTGAAACAATTAGATTATTTTTCAAGAATCAAATAGTTGAATACGTGAATTCTAAATCCTGCAATACTTTCTGCTTTGAATGGAGCTAATATTTGATGCAAAAGAAACTTGAATGGAGCATTGAGTGTTTTTAAGCAGTTTACGCCTAATGTATCAGATTTTGATATTTGATGGAAAGTTTCTTGTATTATTGGACTCATTTGATGTTGGTTTTCACAGTTATTGGCACTGGGTGTGAAGCTATGGGTAAGGGAAAACTTATTCTTATATGTCAGTCAGGTGGGAAGTTTACAACAGCCAATGATGGTTCATTGGTGTACTCGGGTGGGGATGCTCATGCTCTCAGTGTAAATAAAGAGAGTTCATTTGATGAATTGAAGTTAGAGATGGCGGAGATGTGGAAGTATGATCCTAATTCCATGATCGTCAAGTATTTCCTCCCTAACAACAATAAGACTCTCATCACAATATCTGGCAACAAAGATATAAGACGCTTGATTGATTTTCATGAAGATTCTGGAACTGTTGATGTTTATGTCATGGTTGGTGAGAAGCCGACAGATGATGCCTTGACCAATCCTTGCAGTAGGTAGTGTGCACTTGTTTATGTTTGGTTTAGCATAAAATTGTTCTGTCTTATTATGTTGTTTTCTTCAACATATGGTTCAGGTTCATGATAGGACTCTTTAGTCCACTGGTCAATCTTCAAGTTTTGATAGCAACCTGAAAAGGATGCTGCTGAACTATTTGCACATTCAGGGCTCTTGGTCAGAGTTTAGCCAAGTATAGATAGTTGTCACTGTTGCTTTTTTATCTCATGAAAACTTGTTCTTACAGGTCTAGCAGGACAACAGGGGCTGAGTCCGTCACTCCGTCTGACAATTTAATTCCCCTTCCTTCTGTTTCTGGAGACATGGTGCTACTCAACACCTTGTTTCCAGCTGCTTCAGATGCTGGAGATACAAGGCAGCTCAATAACTCAGCTCCAGCTGGTTCCGATCTTAGGCAGCAGAAACTTATCAAATCATGGAAAAATTGCATAACTGGTGTACACCAGCGGTTCAATAATGTTCATGACTTTCGTGATGCCTTGTACAAATATTCAGTTGCTCATGGCTTCACCTACTGTTTTAAGAAGAATGAGGGGTTGCGTGTAACCGCAAAGTGCAAAGCTGAAGGTTGCCCATGGAGGATTCATGCGTCAAGAGTCCCTACAACACAATTATTTCAAATCAAAACAATGAATGGAACACATACATGTAAAGCGGGCCCTGATCCAACAACTCGTTCCAAAGCCTCTAGGAAATTGCTGGCATCGATTGTAAAGGAGAAGTTGCTGGAGGCCCCAAAATGTAAACCAAAAGAAATTGCTGAAGAAATTCGCCGAGATTTTGGAATTGAATTAGGATATGTTAAAGCATGGCGTGCCTTAGAGAATGCCCGGGGAGAGTCTCAAGTTTCATACAAAGATTCTTACAATCAGCTGCCTTGGCTAGTTGATAAAATATTGGAGACAAATCCGGGTAGTGTGGTCACTCTTAGTACGAGGGAGGACTTGAGTTTCCATCATTTATTTGTTGCCTTGCATGCCTCTTTATATGGGTTTCAGAATGGTTGCCGCCCTCTTATTTTTCTCGACTCTTTTCCTATAAAATCAAAGTACCAATCAAGTTTACTGACTGCTACAGCATTGGATGGAAATGATGAAATTTTTCCAGTTGCTTTTGGTGTGGTAGATGCTGTGAGTGATGATAATTGGCAATGGTTCTTGCTTCAATTAAAATCTGCACTTTCAACATGCCAATCAATAACATTTGTAACAGATAGGCTGGGGCAACTGAGAGCATCTATTCTCTCGGTTTTTGAAAATTCGTACTATTGTTATTGCCTTCATCATCTGACAGAGGAGTTAAAAAGAGATCTGAAAGGCTCATATACTGAGGAAGTTGTTAGTGTGATTGTTGCTCACTTGTATGATGCCGCTCAAGCTGGCACACTTGACGAATTTAGCAAATTCATTGACAGCATTAAGAGTGTTTCATCTGAGGCCTTTGATTGGATTCTGCGTAGTGAACCTGACAACTGGGCAAATGCGTTCTTCAAAGGTTCACGGCACAACCAAATGACATCACACATTGCTGAATCATTTTATTGCTGGGTGGGTGAGCTTCCTGAATTGCCAATAGTGCAGATTATCAGTACCATTTGCCGTAAGATTATGGAGCTGATGTACAGCCGGAGGATGGATTCAAATCAGTGGTTGACAAAGTTAACTCCATCTTTGGAAGATAAATTACAGAATGAGATGCTCAAAACACATTCTCTCCAAGTTCTATTAGGACTGGGTAGTTCTTTTGAGGTCCGTGGTTTGGGTACATTTAATGTTGTGAACATTGATGTCTGGGACTGTAATTGCAGAGGTTGGCAACTGAATGGTTTCCCATGTGTCCATGCAGTGGCCGTCCTTCAGCATGTAGGTAGGAATTTGCCTGACTATTGCTCCAAGTTTTATACAACTGAAGCTTTCCGGTTGACATATTCAGAATCAGTAAATCCAGTCCCAGCAGTAGATCAGATTTTGCAAGCTTCGCAATCTGCGCAAGTTCAGGTACCAGTTCAAGTTCGCCCCCCTCCGCTTCTACCTTTGACTGGGCCGCCAAAGAAGAGAAGAATAAGATGGAGAGGGCGTCCTAAGAGAGAATTGCATTGTAGCAAGTGCAAAGGAGCAGGGCACAACAGAAAAACATGCCATGTATATGCATAGGCGCGGTACATTTTATGAAATTGATGATTAATTTGTATAGCACCTGATGATATTGGTCACCTGAGGGCTAAGGCATGGTGTTTCCGAGACCAAGGAATGGAATGGATGGAATATAGAGTTATTAACTCTTGACACAAGGGGATTGGGAGTGCTGGCTTGCCAAGCATTTGGGTACTACCCTGTGTACGCCAGTGTTCTCTTCACTCTCCTCTCGCTGTAGGCTTTTTATATGTACCTTTTAAAGTAGATTGTTATTGTATAGCCGCATTGAGGGTTTTATCGATTTGTATTGACTGACTCATGAGAATGGATTATTGTCTACTTGTTGAATTATTTATTTTGGTCTTGCATAATAATAATGCTCATCCATGTTAGTGGCATTCAATTGTATGGTAGTAGATTGGTGAATGCGCAATAACCTGTTGTGGACTGTTTCTGTGTATGTTTTTAATTTTCTCAGCGTGCTGCTTTAACTTTTTCTTCGCATTATCTCAGTACCACTGTTATGCTCCGGGTTTCGTAATTAAGTTATGGGAATTTATAAGTGTTTAGTACTTAGTTCCTTGCACTATAGATTCTCTTCGCTGTCAAATTCTATTTAAGAAGTCAGGCCAAATAAATATAATAATGGATAATTATCATATAATTATTTACCGACTACCTGTTTTTTTAATTTTTTTAAAAATACATATATCTTTTAAAAAAAATTAATTTTCATATGAAATTATAAAATGTATTATTTTTCCACTGTCGTCTAAATTCCGTAAGGAAGTTAACAAAATATTAACAAAATGATTATTTTACTTATTAATGTAAAATTACTATTTCACCGTAATTAAATAAAAAATTAAATTATTTCAATTTTTCTTTGCAATTTAGACATTAAATAATGAGTTAAACAAAATAATCTAAAATATTTTCACATTTTTTTACTCTTTCTACCACATTTAAATAACGCTGATTTTTGCTATGCATGTGAAATGACAAATTTATCTCTATCACATCAGCAAAGTTATAATATAATGCAAATGGAAGTGAAAAAGTGTAAAAAAAAAAAAAATTATAGTAAAAATCAACCTAAAAAAAATGTGTATTTTAAAAAAAATTTTAAAAAAAAATAAATGATTGGTGAATAATTTCCCTTTATTAATTGGTTGGGAAATCCTTTTAACAAGATTTACCGAATGATGGAAAGGGATCAACAGTGAGCTGTTGGCCTAAGCTGAAAAAGAAATAAGAAATAATTAATAATTAGTTTGTTAGTAAAGAGGGAGAATAGTGGGAGTGGTGGGGTGGATGGAGTACCATCATAATCCATGAGTAGTACAAAGAAAGTAAGCGCGGTGCGTGTGTAGTACATGGGGAAGTTTAGATGCTCCCGATATTCAAAATCAAAACATTTTATATGAAATTGGTAGTACACGGGCAAGCTAGTCCACGGAGGATGCGATAGTACATCATGCGTGTACTATTTTAACATTAACATTTGTTATCTTCCTTTGTGAGCCTGAGCCCGAGCATGAGGGAGTGAGACGAGAGCCGGACTCTGAGACGGCAAATGGTTAAGGGGTACGAGGTAATAACTCTTTGGTGTGTGCGTGAGAGAGAGAGAGAGGCAAGAAGCAAGAGACAAAAGACGGGGAACAGGCAGAGCATGGATGGAACTATTAACAGGTTCCCTGTTTTGGCTCCTCCCATGCACTGCCTCTTCCCTGGCTCTCTGCCTTCCTCGTCTTTTTCTCCTCTTTTTCCCCTCTCCATTTACTTTTTCATTTCTGTTGTCTTGGCATTCATTTATTTGATGTTATCTGCAATTTTTACTTACTTTTGTTATAACAGTGTGTGTGTGTGTGTGTGTAATTATATTGACATCTTTTTCGACAAATTTGTGACCTTTTTCATTGCTCAAAATCTAGCAACCTAATTAAAGATCATGCAGCAGAGGATGTGAATGCGGCTATAATGATTTAATTATGGCTTCAGCCCCAGCAGCACGGCGGCCGAGATACTTTCTTGTTAAGGCCTTTCTTTTGTAACAAATTAATAAATCGTGTAGAATAATAAGGTAGCAGATTCTTCTTTTTTCTTTTTTTTTTCGAGTCAAATTAATAATTGTAGATCTTAAATTGTTTCAAACAACATAATAATAAAATGTGCACTTAACCAGAGAAAATTTTGGCATCAGCGTTCATATATTGTAAATTATTATAAGTCGTGAGCGGATTTGCCATTTATCCAACCACAGGAAGAAAAATCTCTCTCGCTTGGCCGTCTTTCTAATTTTATAATTTTATTGTCCATCTTTGTTCACCAACTTCCTTATCAAAATAATGATGTTCGTTGACGAGTAACTACCTTAACTGGACAAATAGCTTTGAAAGTTTCTTTCGCCGTACAACTCTCCAATATAAATTATAAAATACAGCTTGCCCTTTAAAATATTTTGTACAATTTTGCTATTATTACAATTCCAAATAAAAAGATAAATTTACTCCAATTAAAATGAGATTTTATAAGGGGTTTTGAAGGGTGTAAAAGTTTCAAGTCAAGAAATAAATTTAACTTCTCTCGTCTTTGTTGAACGGCTTAATTTTCCAATGTAACTCAAATTTAAGTATATAAAAAATACATGGTTTGAGTCATTAGAATAAAGATTTATGAAACATTAGTTTAGATCTGCTGGCAAAATAGTTAGATTTTCCTCGTAGAAGACGAATTGCAAGGTAATGTTTGACAAATACGACACGGTCGGTGGTATTCAAACTAAGTGGGCTTCTTCTTCAACCAAGTCAAAACCCACGAGCTAAGGTGAGATGTGATGATGCGAGAGCGTTTGCAAGACATGTTTTGAATTCTGTATTGCCTTGTAATTAATGCCTGGTTCTACAGGGGAAAAAGGCAATAAAAAAAAAAAAAAAAAAAAGGTTTCTTTGTCCCCATATTTTTAGATGTGTTTTGAGGGAGAAGGGTATTGAGTATTATTGTCGTAAAAGCCAATTTTTGGCTACAAGCCTACAAGAGTTAGTAAAATGGTGAAGTGGGGGCCATTTTTATAAATTAACCAATAATTTAGGCCATTTCGAGAAATTTCCCTCAGAGTAAAGCACAAGTCCATAATTGCAACGAGTTAAAGCATTCGTTGCTCCTGCAAATGTGTTCATGCGCATGGCCATTGTTAGTTGAATACAATTTTTCAACTTTATCTCGAATAATTTACTTTTATAAAATTTTTGTCCCCGTCAAAATTTTAATCTTAGCTCCGCCCCTACTCAGCCACTAATCACCAATATATATCTATTACTATTTCTTAAACTCTGGGGATCACGGACACAAAACACTCCCACGGCCAGCTGAACTACCTTAATAAAAAGTGAAAAGAAAAAAAAAAAAAAAACATAGCCATTAAACTTTAGTAATACTCAAACAAAACTCGTTGGCATATGAAGGTTCAATCCCACCTTTGACCTGTAGCTGTGGGCATAGCTGGGGTAAGAGTGTTTTTTAAACATGTAAGATTTTCACTCCAGTCTCTGTTTTGGTTTCTTTAACTAAAAAAGCTAGTGCAGGAGCAGGATGTTATACACAAAAATAAAAAAATAAATAAATAAATAAACAAATAAGAAAAAAAAAGAACACACCGTATCATATTTTCTGTGGCCATTTGATTCTTGGCTCTCAGGGAATGGAAAACAACTAATTTGAATTTGATAATCTACTCTTCAATGCAATTTTTCATCTTACGTAGGATTCTTTCTACCAGTGCGTATTAATATTATTATGATTTTGATACTGCTCGTTTCAGCTGCTTGAGACTGCCAATAAATTGGAGAACCAAAACATTGGTTGCTTTGAGCTTAAGATCAATGAGGTTTAACCGCAACTTGATGTTTATGATGATATTATCGGGTAAAAAAAATAAATCAAAATCTGGGTTTAAAAGTTAAACTGAAGTAGGCAACAAAATAGGTGTTGTTTTATTTAATTATATGTTTCATTGTTCCAAAATGGCAGTAAACTGCTTATGGCATTTCAGTTATAATCAGCTAGCAACCAAGTCCAAGTGGGAAACAAAACACTATCAATAAAGCTCAAGAACCAAAGATATTTACAGCTAGGAAGGTCAAGCTTTACGGCATTTCATGATCACTTCCAAAGTTCCAATCTACTAAGTTGAGACAAGTTACCTTAACTAACCATAGATAGATACCGTAGAGCTCTGGAACTCCTGCACTCTTTAGCTTTGTTCATGCTTGCATCACTAAGCCAGAGCTTTGATAAAAATCAATCTGCATGCTTTGATAGAGATCAATTTATGTCCAATTGAAGCAGCAGGCTGCAAGCAGAGAGATATAATAAGAATCAGAATTATAAGGGCAGAGCATAAGTCTCCAGTATCTAACAGCACTTGTAACAACAAAATTCACAAGCTAAAAACAATTTATCACAAAATTTATTCCGACGAAATTATAGAACCAATTTTAAAATCCCCCCAAAGCTTATTCACTTTGTTCAACCAACAGCCAACAGCAGATCGATAAACCCGATACCAGAATAAAAGTGAAAAGATGATAATAATAATAATAATAATAATAACAATAATAAATTAAAGCTTATTCATTTTATTGCTGTTAAATGTCTCCCTTAATGTCTTTTGAAGTATCAATAGAGAATGCTTTTAGAAAAAATAAAACGAAAAATTAGGAAGCAAAGGAAACAAGAAGCAAAAAAAATTTGACATACTTGTTATCCTCATCTGTCCAGCAAACAGATTGAGTACAGTCAACATGAACGCTAGGCTGAAATTCTGCAAGTTTATGGTCCAATTTACCAGACTCAATGAACTGCAAATCCTCCAGAAGAATCACATAATGTTTCTGCACATCCTCAGCACTCTTAGTGCCACCAACCATAGCTGCAACAACTTCCCAGCGATGTGGGTCTTGTTCATCAACAACCGCTAAAGCAAGCTCAAACAGCTTGTTCTCCTCCCAGCTCCACCCACAAAACACTTTTGGGAAATCTTCCATGTCAGCGCACACACTTCGGCCCTTTTTGAGTTTTAAAAAAAAAAAAAGACAAAAAAAGGCCCTTTTGTCTTATTTACATTCTAGAATAATTCATCAACGGAGAAAATAAGAAAAAAAAAAGAATCTTTCAGGTATCTTGTTTGATCCTCTTGATCAGATTCTAAATAACACACCCCCAGAGTTTGGGGAAGAGAGTCAGAGATGTGTGTTCCTGAACTGCAAATCTCTCTCTCTCTCTCTCTCTCTCTCTTTGTCTCCTTTATGGTTTGTGTCAGAACAATTTTGCTCCTGCTTTAATTAGTTGAGATCTAACAACAAGTGCTAAAAACAAATAATAAAATTAAATTAAAAAAATCAGCTTAGAAGAAAACTATTGTCGATCCTCTTGGTCCAAAACAGGAAACCGCATGAACATAACTTCATAAGCGAACAATACCAAATATTTTATTAACCATTTGTTGCAAGACCCGGAATGTCTTTTTATTTCTAATTATAGCATCGGATTCCAATTGGTATTAGATCCGGAAATACAGTCACGTATGTATAAATAAATATAAGTGATGGCTTAATAATACTATTCCGAGTAAAAGATTGAACCGACAGATTTCATCTTAAACCAATCGAAGCCTTTTCAAAATTTCCTAAATTTCAACCTTGCAAGAAACGAAAGAGACTTTTGTGGGTGGCATTACACGTTAGCAGATTTTTGTTTATATCTTGAAGCAATCCCAATTCACTGCTGGCTCTGGAGGGTCATTTTCAAGGACTTTTTAACGGGTAGAATAGAAGAAAGAGTTGGCTGTAAGATGATAAGGGGAGTTGGATGCCCAAGCCTCACGAGTAAATTTGGAATAGACTTCGTAGGTCTTGTTCACATTATCTTATCTGCTCTAAATAAAAGTTCCCTTCTACTTCTAGGATGGATTCCTTTACTCTTTAACCAAGCGAAATTTCTTTTTTCTTTTTCTTCTTTTAAGTTTCTAAGGGCAGCTTTGCTTTTTGTTTAGATATGTAATATGTTAATATGTCTCCTTCAATCCGGACAGTTTGGGATTCTCACCATATCTTCGCTCTTCAATTGCTAGCCACACAATTTTTGTTTCAACATATATGAGGGCCCGATTCAAATAATTTTTCAGTTGAATTGTGGGAAATTGGAAATCTCACGGCCTTATATTAAATCTCCTCAATATTGTGGGATCATATTTAAAAAATAAATAAAATTAAAAAAGAGAACTGAAGTTATCCTCGAAAATACAAAAACTATATAAAATTAATGAGTAAATCACTCTGCCTAATAAAAAAAAAAAAAAGGGTGAAGATTATATGGGTTAATAAAATAATTGGAATATATCAACTAAATTTGCCGATCTTTCTTACTTTATTCTTCATTTTTCTGCTTCTACCGGGAGACAGCAAATGTTGTGAGAAAAAGTGGAGACATTTTTTTTTTTTTAGGTCAACGTTGTAATTTATACCTTCACCAAATAAGAGCTAAGAAAGAAAAGCTCCCCCGTTGCCCCCACAGACACAGAGAGACGACAGAGAATTCTCTTATCACGCCAAGCTTTTTCTAGGCATTGTCCGAATCAAGATTACAGATCCAGCTGCCATGCACCTGGTGCGTCTGTGATTCAACTATCAGATTCAATGGGAAGGATGTGTTTAATTGGTTTTTAGCATTGCAGTCCTTGTTGTTGGATTTAAAATCATAAAAGCTGAGAGTTTCAAAATTTTCACACACAATTTCAGAAATTTTAATTTTTTTTTACACGTAAGTGATAAGTGCATGACCAGTTGGACAGTTAAAACGAATAACAATACAACGACATCAAAGTATTCTCACACAAAATCTAAAACATATGAAAATTGACACGTGTTAATAATATTGATACAAGGTGTTTGGGAGAAACATTGGGATATTAATTTGTACCAATGGAAGTGACACGTAGTAGTAGAGAATAAAAGAGAAGAAACTTCCACATCATAGCTGGATAGCTCAGGATAAGTCAGAGGATCACCTTTAAATGATAGATATCTCCTGTAAAATTACCTCAATTTGAAGGGGCAAAATTGAAATTCATATTTTATTATCAAAGCCCTCACATGTTTGTGTTGCATGCCAGTAGAATAGAAAAAAGATAAATATCTTTGTCCATTAAGCTAAAAAAAAAAAAAGGACCACATAAAATCTTGTGTATTTATTATATTTATGTTTGATTTTCCTTATTACGATGATGTTGATGCCTATATCGCATTTTATATATACGAGTTCACTTGAGCTGTCTTTCAAACTCACCTAAGATACATCTTAATTCACATGAACTTCTCATGCTAACTCTTTGAATTAATTTCTATAAACTCTACTAAACTTCACATATTATCACTTTAGTTCACTTCTCAAATCAACTCAGCTTATCAAGATCACCTAAGCAATATCGCTTGCACAAAATTAGAAAAACACACCTAAGCCCTTATTAGGCTAATTTGCTCCTAAAAATAATTTTACTTGTTTAAATCAAAATTGACCTAAATCTAGTGAGAACAACCACTAAATTATTTAAATCATATCCTAACAAAATTTTAATTAAAATATAAAGTAAATAATTTAAATATGCAATAAAAGTATATTAATTTTCTTCGTTTATTTTTATAGTCAACTATATTTGATTAATGGATGAATAAGTTTGCCCCTTATTTAATCTAAACTTAATAGACAGACAAAAATACGCTTAAACTTTTTAAAAATACTACACGTTTCTTCTTTTTTTTTCCTCTTTTTAAATTCTTAATTCCTTAATCATAAATTTAGAAAACAGTCCTTTTTTTTTTTTTTAACTCTGTTTGGAGGCACAATTAGATTATGCATATGCACCACAGCATTTACCACCATTGTGAATCCTTAAGAGGGGTCTAGTATTTATTACTAGTGAAAGCACACGTAGATATGTAAAAGGTCATGTTAGCAATTAAAACAAAATTAATCAAGATAAATAAGTGAAAACATCCATGTAGCAACAATAGTAACTAGTAGAGAAAATAGAAATGCATTGAACTAGATAGGCGAACCCATATTTTTTGACTATAGGAAATCCCTTGTCTCTTTTCGCTTTCTATGGAGATAAGAACAAGGAAGCACTGGCCATGGCAAGCATTGGTTGGAAGAAAAAGAAACTGAAGTTGTGCCGGCTCTTCCTCTACTGTTGTTAGCAAGATGAGTGACAAAGTTTGATGTGGAGGCAGCATCAGCTGCTGCGACCATAACAGACACCGTTTTAGGAAGAAATTCGTCGGATACACTTCTCGGAGATGGAAGTGGAGTGATTTCAGGTTGAGATATAGATTAGCTAATAGTATGGTGTACAAAAATGAGAATGAAAGGAGTAAATAAAGAGTCAGTTAAAGTTAGTGAACACAATTTTTACATGTTTAAGCAATACCCTAGCTGTGATATTGCTAAAAAATTATCACATATACTACTTAATGCTTTTAGGTTGTTATCAATCTTCATAATATACTTCTCATTAAGCCATTTCAATTTCATAAATCCAATTCTTTGTTAGCTACGAGATATTTAAAAATTGTCTTAACACTTAAAGTGCATTTGAAATTAAAATTGGACAGTTGTAACTTAAAAATTATAAGACTAAAATATTTGATAAACACCAATTGATGTAACTTAAAAACTATATTAATATGATTTTTTACTTGTACGATAAAAAACCTATTATATTTTTAATAATTTTATGAAAATTATTATTTAAAATTTATATTTAATACATATTATTAACTTTTATTTCATAATTATAATTTTTTTCTACAACATTAATTCTAAACAAGATTTCATAATTAAATAAAGAATAGTACTAGAGCGAGAAAACCACGAGAGAAGAACGAGAGAATTTTATCCTTTCTCTCTCTACCCACTTACTCTCGCTCTACTTCTTTCTTCATTGTTTCTCTCGTCTTTCTCTCGTGATTCCCTACACCAAGCATGTTCATTTAAAAGTAAGTAACTCCATGAAATTTAGCAGTAGCACAATCACAAAAGTCAAAAGGTAAGGATGCTATATGACGGGGGACCACAGTTTTGTCCTCAAGATTACACAACTAATCATAATTTTATCAAACTTTATTATTATATTAGACAACTTATCATGATTTTATCATCTACATAAATTAATAAATAATTTGCGGGGTCCAAAGGATAACATTTATAATCTAATCTAATTTTATCATCCACTTGGACATGTGGGCCGATAATTGTCCCAACGAGGCGAGAATGACGATGAAATAACTCTCCATCCGCGCTATAGTTCTGTGGGTCGTCATTACTTAAATAAGAACGTAAAGTTCAAAAATAATAATCATAAATACTATACAAAGAAAGTAACTTGTAACTTATCCAGTAACCATGGCGAGGCACTTAAGCCAGTAGTGTACTGTGGAGATTGACGCTTAAATATCATGTATTGTATCAAACATCTCTATTTGCTGACTCTGCAATATAGGCCTGATAAAACGGGTGCCAATGCTTTCCTGACCTGCATAACCTGCCTGTAAAATTCACGATTCATCCAAGAGCATTTGCTTAGTCTTCTAACACACACACATGTATAAATGCTTTGACATTGATTTGAGTCACTACAGTAACATAAAGCAATATGTACTAGCAGGGAGACAGATGTTGTTGAAAAATGGGACACCACTCTTCTAAAAGAAGGTGCACCCAAAGCCCGCCATTTTTTGTGGTGCCGCAATGCTTGAAGAAGAAAAAAAAATGGAGACACAGTTTTGACAAAGAAAAAAAATATTAAACTAATAGCCAATTTTGGCTATAAAGAGAGGGGCTCACCCCTTTATTTTATCATCCCATTCTTCAATTCTAAATCCATTTTGTGAGAGAGAAAAAATTAACAATTGTGTGAGAGATTAAGAGTTCTAATACTCTTGTGTAATTAGTGAATGAGGGATTAGGTGTATTGGGGTTCTAGAAGTGAGCAAAAACATTACAATATTTGTAATCCTTATATCACTAGTAAAATATTTTTCTTCTGTCTTCGCCCGTGACAAAGGCTAAAAGCCGAATCACGTAAGTGGTACCACTGTTGGAAAATGATTAGGTGAAGTAGACACGCGACTAAAGTGAATTTGAGAAATAATGAGACAATAGAATCACATAGAGACACTAGAAATTACATGGTTCGGCTTTTATCTTGTGTCCACGGACGAAGATAGAAAGAAAATATTTTACTAGTGATATGAGAATTACAAATATTATAATATTTTGGCTCACTACCCAAAACTCCAATACAGTCAATTTCTCACTTAGTAGACTCACAAGAACTTTATAATTTTAAGCCCTTAAAATCACTCAAGTTCTCTACTTTCTCTCTCACAAAATTGAATGCCTAAAATGAAATGGGAGCTCCCTTTTTATAGCCAAAATTGGCTATTAAAATATTAATTTTTTTTCTTTGTGAAAACCGCATGCCTTCATTTTTCTTCTTAAAACTTTTTTTTTTTCTTCAAACATTGCAGCACCATCAAAAATGGCAGGCCATGTGAGACTTTGGGTGCACCCTTTTCTAGAAGAGCGATGCCCCATTTTTCAACAGATGTAAGGCAGAAAACTTCGACAAACCTTGAAATCAAAAGTAATGAAATATTACTATGTTACTACATACAGTATGACGCTAAATAGTGAAAACTATTTGAAAAATAAATTAATCTACAAACAAGAGAACCATGAGCAGTACCACCAAAGGAGGCCTCAGTTACAAACCTTTTTGAGCAACATCACTGAGTAGAACTGAAGGATGCAATTGCATCCATTTCCTGCTGTAGAAGAAGAGCATCAATGAAGATATCTAAATTTTCTCCTTCCATCATGTCACTTATTGCATGATGGGTGATCCCAACACGGTGATCTGTGACACGCCCTTGAGGGAAGTTGTAAGTGCGGATACGCTCAGATCTATCTCCACTCCCAATCTATTTAAGGAGACAAGAGCTCTATATCATCCTGACTCAAAATAACAGTATTAAAATGCTAATCTTCCTCTTGTAGATGCTTTTACCTGCTCTGATCGAAGTTTTGATCGACTCAACTGAATTCTAGACCTTTCCATTTCATACAGCTTTGCACACAGCACCTTAAGTGCTTTGGCTTTGTTCTGTAAGAGAGATTCAAAAAGCAAAAAGAGCAAGACTCAGGGAAGAAAATCAGAAACAGATTAACACAAAGCACATAGCTTGCAGATTACCCTTGGTTCTTGAAGTACTAACACAGCTTACCGCATATTTGATATTACAAAGTTGCAAATGGGTAGAGAATGTAAGGTTCGAAGTTCCATAACCACATACAACTGATTGTGCGTGTAAGGTTCAGATGCAAGGATAACAGAACTACCAAGTCCTTGAGGATCTCATTTTTTCCCTATTGACCAACCCAAAAAAAAAAAAAGACCTGAAAGACCTAAATCAGTTTATGGACTTGGCTCCAATCTTTAATGAAAAACTCATCTCATTAGAGACTTTGCGAGAGGACAAAAATGTCAGGAAAATCTAACACTACAATATAGGCCTTACACTGGCTATTACATAGTACAGAAATATGACTAAAACTGTTGATCAAAAACATGAACAAGCAGTTGTACTTTAATCAATTATTCATCAATAGATACATTCTTTTCTGCAGTTTGATCATCTGGTCCAGAAGTGAAAATGGGGAAAGGATCAAGGGATGCAAATCAAATAAATCTGCTTTATCTTGAAAATTATACATGGTTAGAAAGGGCAGTTTAGTTACAAACTTGAAGTTAGAGGACTCCATGAATGCAGCACTAAGAATCTTTTACCATATGTTGAGATCGTTCATCTTGGATGGAAATAGTCATCCCCGTTGGGATATGAGTTACTCTAACAGCACTATTGGTGGTATTTGCATGCTGACCACCAGAACCTCCAGATCGATAAGTATCAATCCTCAAGTCTTCATTCCTCAACCGGACATCAACCTGAAAGATCCAAGAACCGGAGAATGGTGATATTGAACATCATAAAGCATTATAGTAGTCCCAATACTACACTAGTGACAACTGAACAGAAACTGTATCAATTATTGTGATTAAAGAAAACCTCAATCATGCAGTTTATTACCTCATCAGCCTGAGGAAGGATAGCAACAGACACAGCACTCGTGTGAACTCGTCCAGACTTCTCTGTCAAAGGAACACGCTGTCAAAGGAAAATTGTCAGAAGTTCTGCTATAAATCATTAGTAATTGGGATAGTTGGTAATGCAACCTGAACTCTGTGAATTCCACTCTCAAATTTAAGTTTCCCATAAACACCAACTCCAGAGATTGCCGCACTAGCTTCCTGGCAAGAAAAAGTACACCCAGCTAACTTGATAAACAGGAAAATGGGAATTTCAAGTGTGGTAGAAAGATATAAAATATCAAATATATGGGGTAATTTTTGGATACCTCCCCTGAGGTTTGCCCTTGCTACACTTAGAGAGAATGTATGAATATATTGACATATAGCACCCCTGAACATGTATAAGGGTTAGAGTGCTGTTTGGTAGTTAAGGGTAGAAATGTAATTGCAAAAATTTAAATTTTTTAAACGGTAAAGACTCTATTAATTTGTTAAAGAAATCACTTGCACCTAGAATGCATAGTGACTGACTGAGCAAATCACTATGCACATTTCCAAGTCGTCACATCAACTTTCTTTCAGGCTCAGTAAGTCACAACACAAGCAAAAACTAGTTAGCATTAAAACCCATTTCCTCTCAAGTCAACAATGGACACCTTTGCTTCTCTCTTTCACCAACCACACTGCCACATCCATTGCTTCACCTCCAAAACATCACAAACCGGCCTTCTCAAAAAGCCAAACTCGTACAACTTTCACATAATAAGAGCTTCTTTTGACAACAACCCATCTCAACAAAAAGACACTAACATAGGTGGCAACCGTGGCATCAACATAAGGGACGAGGCACGTCGACGCAATGTTATCCACACCCACAAGTACGTGCCATTCAATGCAGGGCCGTCATGTACCGAGTCGTATTCTCACGACGAGGTCGTGTACAGGTCACAATCTGGGGGACTTCTTGACATGCAGCACAACATGGGCACTTTAAAGCACTACGATGGCGCATACTGGAGGGTGCTGTTCGATTCACGAGTCGGTAAAATGACGTGGCCATTCGGATCGGGGGTTTGGTCGAAGAAATAGTGGGTGCTGCCCGAGATTGATAGTGATGATATCATGAGCGCTTTCGAACGGAACTCGAATCTGTTCTAGGCTGAAAGATTTGGCAAAGAATTTTTGCAAATGAATGATTTGTGGGTTAAGCACTGTGGGATTAGTCACACAGGAAGTTTTAAGGATCTGGGCATGATTGTTTTGGTAAGTCAAGTGAATAGGTTAAAGAAAATGAACAAGCCGGCGGTTGGGGTTGGCTGTGCTTCAACTGGTGACACTTCAGCTGCTCTGTCAGCTTATTATGCCTCTACTGGTATCCCTTCTATTGTGTTTTTGCCTGCTAATAAGATTTCAATTGCCTAGTTAGTGCAGCCTATAGCAAATGGTGCTTTCGTTTTGAGTCTTGATACTGATTTTGATGGCTGCATGCAGTTGATAAGGGAAGTTAGTTCTGAGTTGCCTATTTATTTAGCTAATTCTTTGAATTGTTTAAGGTTAGAGGGACAAAAGACTGCTGCATGCAGTTGTTATACTGTGGAGTGAAGGGCATTAATGTACTTTAATCAATAGAGCAAACGGCACTCTTAACATTTATACACGTTCAGGGGTGCTATATGTCAATATATGCTTACATTGTCTCTAAGTGTGGTAACAGCAAACCTTAGGGGAGGTATCTAAAAATTACCCTATGCCATATATAGGTGGTAAATCCTCCATACCTAACTATTGAACAGTGAACATTAACCATCTAATAAGATGGAGGGATGAGGTACAGGAGGAGATACTTAATATCCACGAAGAATGGAAGTCTTACCTTGTATCCTCTGAGATCAGACTCTGTCACACCGACAACTTCAAACTTCCATCCCTTCTTCTGTGAGTATCTCTCATACCTGTTATGATTCATATTCTCAATAAGGAACTTGATATGCAAGACGTTTGACTGAAGTTGCTAAACAGGCAGTGGAAATTTACATCTTAAACACGTCTACTGCAAACAAAGAGGCCTCTTCCCCTCCAGTTCCTGATTAAAAACAAAAAGGAAAAAGAGTTACCAAAAAGAGGGGAAATGCCAAGAAAATTAGGGTGCCTATCGACGTCAAAACACAGGAAGTAATAAAACTCGTGATCTTCCAATTACCACTATCGTTATCACTTACCAGCTCTGACTTCCAAAATGCAATCCCTTTCATCAGCATCGTCCTTAGGTAGTAATGACTTGAGAAGCAGACTTTGCAATCTTTTCTCTTCATCAATTGCTAGGCACAATTCCTCAGTAGCCATATCTAGCATGTCTTTATCTTCAGAACATTCATATATCAGGGATTTCAACCCATCAATCTCCTACACATTACAACCCAGATAGATGACTCAAATAGCTTCATTAACCAAACATTAGCTAAAGTAACACAGCGCCTGCCATATCATACTTCCCAAATCATTTTCATAGAGCAGCAACAGTATTTTCTTTGATCTTTCCCCCATATATATAAAGCCAATAGCTCAAGAAAGATGTACAAGAAGTAGTTCACCTTTTGTTTGGTCCTCAACTCACTTATAAGTTGCATGGAATCCCTGAGTTTCCGCAGCTCTTTATTAGCCTTAGAATACTCTGCTGGTGAGGCTTCTGGCTATCTTGAATCAACACCGCAAATTATTATTAAACTTAAACCCCACGAAGTGCAGTGCACACCCCACTCAATAACCGTTTAAATGTATGCAACTAATTTTTTTTTTCAAAATTAAAGAACAATAATTTTAATCACCTGGTTCATCAGATTCTCAAGACAAGCACTTCTCCGCTCAATAGCCAATACCCTTTGCTCCATTATCTTTATAAGGTCATTCGATAGCATTTCTAAAACAATAATATTAACAATAATCCATTTTTAATTTCTCAAAATTATAACGTTTAAGTTTTAGCCAATTACACTAAAAACAAAAATTAGAAAAAAAAAACTGCAATACTCGCTCACCGGTTGAATAAGAACGAAAATTGGAGAGCGAAGGGGTAGCGGCTGCTCTTTGGATAAACCATCTCTGACGTAATAGAGGATTCCTATGTGAAATTGAAGAAATAGATTGCAGTTGCCTTAACGCTCCTAGATGTAATGCAATTGCCCCGTTCAGTTTTCTCATTTCTTTTTCCCGATTCTTTATTTTTCTTCCTACTCTATCAAACCGAGTAGTGCACAAACGATATAAAAAAGCGGCCCTTAGTACGGTTAGATTTATGGTCTGATTAGTGGCTTTTAAAATAATTACAATTAACTGTATTATAGAAATAATTAATTATAAATAAAATTAATTAAATATTTAGTAATTTACTTTTAAAAGTGATATTGTTTTAAAGCAGTATCGTGTGTTTAATAAATTTTATGTTAAAATATTGTAAAAATATAAATGATGAAATTAGAAATAATATTAAATAAAATTTATTTTTACATTTAGAAATATACACATACATATAATATAATATAAATTTTTTATTGTGTATTTATAATTAATAATTAAAATAAATATTTTATATTATTAATTTTATTTTATTATTTCAATATAATTAATAGTACTATTCTATTTCTTAATTAAGGATGGTTTTGAATTTTTAAAATATATATGAGGATACATATAAAATTATATTAAGTATAAATTTAATTTTTAAAAACTGTTATTTTCCTTCTTCTTTTTGTTGTTGAACATCTTTGTGATTTTGCTAAAAAAAATTCTAAAAAAATTTATCAAATATTTAAAATTAACTTTTAATTTTTTAAAAACTTACTTTTCAACCTCTCATAAGTAATCTCAAACCCCCTTAAACCCCTTTATTTTTATTGGTAGTATTGAACTAGTTCTTCGTCTTTTCTATTTTTTTAATTATATTTTGGACGTGAAAGATGAATGAAGTTAAATAAATTCAAAAGACATGAGTAACGATGTAGTATAAAGCTTATAATAATTTTCAACATCTTATACACTGCATACATCACTCATTGAGAAATATAAAATTATAATATTATTTCTATGATGAAAACTTCTCCTAAGGATGATTTTAATACACACACACACACCATATGACGATTTAAAAGAAATATGGGTGTAGACAACAATATGGATTAATTTTGAATCACTTTTCATAAAATGATAATTTTCAAAACATTTTAAATTGTTATAAACCTCGACTTACTCTTTATTTTTATAATGAAAAATAAAAAGTTATCAATCCACTCTTGTTTTTTTAATGTTTTAAACAATATAAAGATAAGTTGAAATTTATAATAATTTATGAATATTTTTAAAATGATAATTTTATAAGGGAATTATTGAAAATTTACGCCGAGAATATTTGTGGTGGACAGTCGACCGAAAAAGAGCTATAAGTCAGCTTTTTTTGGGGGGTGTTGTGAAACGATTTGACAAAATATATATATATGGGTCAGACTACAGTGTAACTGTGGTACCGTGCCATAGTTGCACCAGTCGTTGGATCCATTCAAATGAATGAGGTCCACTTAAATAAATAAAAATCTAACGATTGGGTGCAACTGTTGCATGGTACCACAATTGCACCACAGTTTTATCCTATATATATATATATATATATATATATAAGTTGCCAATATGTCTTACATGCTTTTGTAAGCATACATATACATAGCAATGTTGAGTTTTCACGATTTGGGTTTCGTACCTCACTTCATCCTCGCTGTATTATATATAGAGTATATAGGAAAATACTCATGAACAGAGTGTAAGATATTATGGAACTGACATGTGTGCCAATCATTCTAACACTCGATTTCATCCTATCCGCAGTCAAGGCATCGGGGCCGTTATTGTTATGATCAAAGAATCTAAAACCTTGCAAAAGGATATGAGTGTCGTTGTCCCACGTATGGTAGTATGTCTATGAAAACAGTGGTGGCATGTGGTTCTAATGGTCTGCCCAAGTATGTTTTGATCTTCTTTCGATCACGCCACAGCTTTGAAACTGGAAAAAATTTACAATTTTGGAAGACGAATGAAGTTGTCTGGCGCCTTAAGTCTCTGGCATGAGCGGTCAAAATGTTATGGATTTGATTATTAGGCTTCCTGATGATGATCCAAGAGTTGTGATAAATGGAATTGGCCTCACCTAAGATGAAGTCCACTATGCCAGAAATGAGAACCAGGAAGGGTATCCATCGTCATCATTATTATTATTATTATTAATGCCGTCGGCAATCTGAAGAAGGCGGCGGTGGCGGCAGCGACCATTTTTGTTATTTGACTGATGAAGATTACTGGAAATAATACCGAAAGATTCAAGAATCTTGGGCAAGCCGTTTATGGTAGACAAAGCATTACCGGTCAATTGGGTGGCATCTATTGTAAAATTCATCAACTTATTTTTGAAAGCCCCTTCAAATCCATCTAAACATTTCTGTTGATATGTGATAACGACATTCTTCAACCAAGCCATTATATAGTCAATTTCGATTATGCACGTGTTGCAATTGGCTATCACCAACTGTGACTGTGAACAGCGATTCCTCAAGATCCTTAATAGCAAGCTGCAGTACATTTTTGCAATCTTTCAAGTCTATTATTGAACTACTGTTGTTTTTGTTATCACTGGCCTCCGCGATCAGGGAGCCAGACAAGTCGAACAATCTCTGTACGGCTCCCTGGGCTCTTAGGATTATAGCCTTGACTAGTTCCTTCGAGTCAGATGTAATTTTTGCATTATTGAGGGTATCCAACGACACCAACAACAGTAACTACCACAAGAATGAGTGAAAACACCGAGACAACTAGTCTAGTTAACTCTATTTTCTTTATATTCTTTCAAATGTCCCACTCCGATGAGAGGTCCTAATTAACTAAAAAAAAGGATCAGAGCAATTAATGAAGAGACACCTAGCTAGCTAGCTAATAATTAATTAATTAGATAGAGTTTTTCCTCTTTTAATTAAATAATTAATCAAGTTTTGTTAAACTAATTTTCCTTGATGCCTAATATTAATTGTGTTTTGCATACAGGATTTTATAACATAATCTACTGGCTAAAATTTGTTATCTTTTCGTTAATTTTAATAGTTAAAAAGAGTAATATAATACCTGTACAATTTGAAACAGTTACGAAGAAGTCAAACTTTTTATATTTTTTCATTCTTATATTATTGTATATATATTATTAGATGAAATGATCATTACCCCTTATATTTTTACTTTGGAGGACAAAAATGCGCTTTAACATTAATTTAATTTTATTATTTCAAATACTAAAATTTTTAAAATCATTAGCTACTGTTCATTCATCTTCATCTAAAAAGACTGACTCACAGGTTCTTATTGTTTATTCATCCTCGTTTAATAAAACTCACTTTCTTTTGCAAACATATGCAATACAACTACAATATTCTACTCTCCCAAAATTTTTTGTTAACAAATAATTTCAAATAAACTACCCATAAATAAAAACTAAAGTAAAATTAAAATCTACCCGAGTTTTACAATAATCCAATTAGTTTCGAAGTCAATATTCCAGATTTGAATTCTCCGAATAGTTATCAATTACAGTTGCTTATCATGGTTAAGAAATTTCTAAGAACTCAAAGGCAACCAAACCCCACCCATGCAGCCATAGATACCAAACCTATGGCATGTCACACGTGCAACTAATGCAACTAAACCCTTAGCCGCTCAACTAAACCCATGGCTGCCCGTGACAAAGACAACCAAGTCCTTTAGAGCGTAGCCATGGCAACTAATTGAAATTATGAGTATTTCAATTAGGGTTTAGTGTGGTTCTAATTTTAGAGAGAGGAAATTGGGAAGACGATTTTATTTTTTTCCAAAATTATGACCTCAAGTCAATTTTATGTAACTATTTTATTAATTCAAATAGTATTTTTTTTAGTATCGAAATTGTTAGTTATCAAAAACGGTTAAAAAAGAGATGTTTTAATACCGTTTCACCTGTGATGTCTCTCAAGCAGCAAGCACACGGGGGAAGCCCGTGGCCTGTGGGGTTGATACACACACACACACACACATACATATATATATACATATATACATATATAGTTTTTCCAAATTTTTTCATCATGAATAATTTATGCCGACCAAAAGCCAATGTGGTCGACGAGCAGACACACGCATCTTCGCATATACACAACTACTTTCAACTTTAATCTTCGATCACCCACTAGAAATTAAACACTTGTCCGAGCAAGCGTTCACACCTAATTTTTTTTTTCAAAAATTCAAATTTTATTCAAAAATTTAAAGTCCAAACTAAATCATGAGGCATTTCACAACCCGAAAGAAATAATAGAAATATGCAGGGCGATGAAGCCAGGGTTTTGCTAGGCTTCCCCCCAAATTCTCGCCCCAACGCCTCTCAGGTACTTTTATTTATTTATTTATTTATTTTCGTTCTTTCAATTTTGATTTCATCATTGATCTTCCTTGTATTTTACAGAAACCGAGAACATTAGGGTTTACGTTCTAAGTCTGATTGGTCATTACGATCAATGAATCCATTGGACTCACTCTACTATCTGTTTTGATTAGACTTGTTGACTTTGAGTCGAATGGACTGGTTTCCTGGACTTTGATATGGTTGTGACTGAGCCAGCTTTTTGGTGTTGTGGTAGGTTAAAGCAGCTTATAAAAGGAAAGTATGGGAGTGTCATCCCGATCTCTTTCCAGTTGGGAGAAAGACTGATGCTGAGTCTACGTTCAAATTGGTATGTAGCTAGTTGCTTAAACTGTTTTGAAAGCATTATGTTACAAGATTTAAGATATAATCTTGCTCCATTATAGTTCAACTAAGGGTCTGATTTGGCTTCTTAACTATGGTTTGTTTTCGTATTTTCAAGCTGTGCATTAATTTGTTCTGAATATCATCTACATTATATGTTTACTTATCTAACGCCGGAGGGAGTCTGACTCTGATATATGTATTTGCTGCAGATTTCAGAAGCTTACACTTATCTGCTGTCTGGTAATTTTCATGTCTTCACATTTTTGTGAATATTAATAGAAGTAATCCAGAAAATCATGGTTTGCAAACTCACCAGTGGACTTCTAGTGTTGCTGGATAATCATTCATGCCTGATTAGAATTGCTGTCTGGATCTTCAAAGTAGTGAATTTATGATGCTACATGCATTCTATGTTGAAATGACCTTGAATTTTTTGTATATGCCATGCTTTTGAGCTGTCTGTTTCCTGACTAATGTCCTGTTCTCAAGTTATCAACTTACCTGTTATTGTAGTTTTGGTAATTAGATCGTGCTTCATTTGATTCTTTCGAGGAATACATACAAGGCAGTTCCGTCTTTGTGGGGGCATGTGACAAGTGATTTGCACTTTGCAAAAGGTATCCTGTGTTTCAAAACAGGCAAGTTAGTGTACATCTGAACGTCCTAGAATCCCTTTCATCTGCTTGAATTTTGCCACTGTCATTTTTTACGCTTGTGAATCTAGGAAAAATTAGTGGAAAGCGTTTGATCACTTTTACTTGTGACAAGTTGAGATGTGGTCACTTAATTAGTCAGAATTCGTGCAGTTCTGATGGTCTTCTTTTTGCGAAAGTTTTCTTTGATAAATAATGCAGTTCTTGTATACTTATGTGAGTGTTCCTTAATAAATATTTCAAAGATTTCAATCAAGTAGGAGACTCTTTTGGTCTGATCATGACTGGAATTCATGTAAAGAGATAATAGTCGAAGCTTTAGTCATTGTACTATGAGATAATGTTGTCCTAGTGAATATCAGTTTGTGTTTCTGTGTGTGTGCGCATTCTTTATTTTTATTTTTATTTTTTTATAAGGGAAACAAGACTTGTATTTATGTTAATAACGGTATGGGATGTAAAAAGAGCGTACATTGAATGCTTTAAATTGACAGATGTTTCGAAACCAACATTGTTTGGCATGTCTGATAAATATAACTCGAAATGCCATGTCAAGAATTTTTCATTTTCATTGACATCCATGTGCTGAAAGTGTATGACATGTCTTGAAACTTGAATACTCTTTTCTATTTTTCTATTTTTTACACTTAAAAAAAAAAATCTATTTCTACGTTTGCTTAATTTAATTTTTCTTTCAATCATATAACAGCCAAATAAATAAAGTTTCTGTTGCAAGCTGCTTGTTATATGATTGAAGGATGGCCCCACTTCGATCTACAGGATATGTTGACCCTGGATGGGAACATGGCATTGCCCAAGACGAAAGGAAAAAGAAGGTTAAATGCAACTACTGCGGGAAAATAGTTAGTGGTGGAATATTCAGATTGAAGCAGCATCTAGCTCGAATGTCTGGGGAAGTTACTCACTGTGAGAAGGTTCCAGATGATGTATGCTTGAATATGAGAAAAAACCTGGAAGGATGTCGGTCTGGTCGGAAACGAAGGCAATCTGAAAATGAACAGGCTTCTTTAAGTTTCCACTCTAGTGACTATAATGACACAGAAGATGCACTTACAGGTTATAAGCACAGAGGCAAGAAAGTGATGGGTGATAAGAACTTGGTCATAAGATTTGCTCCTCTTCGATCATTAGGATACGTGGACCCTGGATGGGAACATTGTGTTGCCCAAGACGAAAAGAAGAAAAGGGTAAAATGCAATTATTGTGAAAAAATTATTAGTGGTGGCATAAATCGTTTTAAACAACATCTGGCAAGGATCCCTGGAGAAGTTGCATATTGTGATAAGGCACCTGAGGATGTGTATCTTAAAATCAAGGAGAACATGAAATGGCACCGCACTGGCAGAAGGCATCGGAAACCAGATACCAAGGAGATATCTGCCTACTACATGCAGTCAGATAATGAGGATGAAGAGGAAGAGGATGACAATAGGTTTTTGCAATGTGTAACCAAGGACATTGTGGCTATTGATGATAAAGTTTCAGATACTGAGGTCAGATATAATGTCAAGGGTAGATCCCCTAGTAGCAGTGGCAATGGCACTGAACCACCTGTGAGAAGATCAAGACTGGATTCTGTGTTTCTGAAATCACTCAAAAGCCAGACATCACCCTACTATGGGCATGTGAAGGCAAAGACGGGTATTGAGAAGAAAACCCGCAAGGAGGTGATATCAGCTATCTGTAAGTTCTTTTATCATGCTGGAATTCCTTCAAATGCTGCAAACTCCCCATATTTCCACAAGATGCTAGAGCTAGTTGGTCAATATGGCCAAGGTTTACAAGGACCTTCAAGTAGATTAATATCAGGTCGATTCCTCCAGGATGAAATTGCTACAATTAAAGAGAACTTAGCAGAAGTTAAGGCTTCTTGGTCCATTACTGGTTGTGCAGTTATGGCTGATTGTTGGAATGATGTGCAGGGTAGGACATTAATAAACTTTTTGGTCTCTTGCCCTCGTGGTCTATATTTTATATCTTCTATAGACGCCACTGATTCAATAGAAGATGCTGCTAACATCTTCAAGTTGTTGGACAAAGTGGTAGAAGAGATTGGGGAGGAGAATGTCGTCCAGGTAGTTGAAGTTTTCAATTTTATCTATCCACAATTCAACTTTTTAGTCTACCTAACTAGCCACTTTTTAATCTGATATCTTCAAACTTCAATCACAGGTAATTACTAAGAATACTGCTAGTTTCAAGGCTGCTGGGAAAATGCTTGAAGAGAAACGAAGAAATCTATTTTGGACGCCATGTGCTGTTGATTGCATTGACCGAATGCTTGATGATATCCTGAACATAAAGTGGGTAGGAGAATGTCTAGATAAAGCAAAAAAACTTACCAGATTTATTTATAATAGTACATGGTTGTTGAATTTTATGAAGAAAGAATTCACAAAGGGACAGGAACTTCTTAGGCCTGCTACAACAAAGTTTGCCACTAGTTTTAACACTTTACAGAGTTTGTTAGACCAAAGGATTGGTCTTAAGAGATTGTTCCAATCAAACAAATGGCTTTCTTCCCGCTTTGCCAAGTCTGATGAAGGTAAAGAAATGGAGAAAATTGTCTTAAATTTAACGTTTTGGAAGAAGATGCAGTATGTGAAGAAATCTTTAGGACCGATTGTGCAAGTTCTCCAAAAGATAGATAGTACTGAAAGCCGGTCAATTTCATTTTTATATAATGACATGTATAGAGCTAAGCTTGCCATTAAGGCAATTCATGGTGATGATGCACGAAAATACGGACCATTCTGGAGTGTGATTGACAGCCAGTGGAGCTCATTGTTCCATCATCCTCTTCACGTGGCAGCTTACTTCCTCAACCCATCCTATCGCTATCGTCCTGATTTTATTATGGTATGAAAATGTTGAAATAACGGCTTTCTAATGATCTTTCTTACCGTGCACCCTCTTTCTCTAATCTTAATTTTCAACTATTTAACTGTAGCATCCTGAGATAATTCGTGGTCTAAATGAATGTATTGTTCGTCTGGAAGTGGATAATGGGAAGAGGATATCTGCATCCATGCAGGTTTTTTATTTATATTTTGGTAGTTTTTGTTTTCCTTTGATATGGTATTTAATGTGTGATGCTAGAGCAATTTGGTTACTTGATGTCTCAAGGTGAAAATGTTCCATGAGCTTCAATAGACTGCCATAGAATCAACTAAAAGAAGTCTCTCGATATCTTGATGATGATTGACCATTATTTTACCAGATACCTGATTTTGTGTCAGCTAGAGCTGATTTTGGAACGGATTTGGCTATAAGTACTAGAAGCGAGCTTGATCCAGGTGATTCTATGGGGACTCCATGAACTTATTTATTGAAAAATTTGTTAAAGGCAGTGCACCAAATTCATGATGATATAAATGTGGACTGTTTATTATTATCTTATTAGCTGCATGGTGGCAACAGCATGGGATAAGTTGCTTGGAGCTACAGCGAATTGCCATACGCATACTAAGCCAGACATGTTCGTCTGTTGGGTGTGAACATACTTGGAGTACTTACGATCAAGTTCACAGCAGAAGGCGTAACTGTCTGTCTCGGAAGAGATGGAATGACCTTACTTATGTTCACTACAACTTGAGACTTAGAGAGTGCCAACTGGGAAGAAAATCTGACGATGCGATATCTTTTGACAATGCCATGTTGGAAAGCATATTGGATGACTGGCTGGTGGAGTCAGAGAGACAGACCATACAAGAAGATGAGGTATATTACATGATTGCATGCTACATTTTTTTTCTTTTTTGGGAGATTGGCCACAAATTATCCTGCTTGTATTTTTGCATGGGTTCTCCTTGGAATGATTGCGATGTTGAGTGGAATTTCTTGTTTCTTTCCCCTTTTATAGGAGATCCTCTATAATGGGATGGAACCATTTTATGGAGATGAAATAGATGAGAATGAAAATGAAGAAAGGAGATCTGCCGAAATGGTTGCATTGGCTGGTTTGGTTGAACCTTTGGAGGTTAATCCTGCTGCTGGAGGTGTTACCACCGATGATGATGGTCTTGATTTTCTTGATGATGATTTGACCGATTAGTTGATTGAGAGGGGTCATCATAGTTGAAGTAAGCAGTGAGATAAGATTCTAACAGTAAATAATTGTTAGTGGAAAGTTATTTGATGTTGTCAATTTCTTGTTCTTATCTTGTAATCTGTTGTGCAATGTCTCATAGTAAGGTGCTATTTGTATACTGTCTATTGACCTTGAGCTATATGTTTCAATTTCTGATTTTCCTCAGATATTCGTATCATGCCATCAGAGGATCATCATATTCTGCCAATAGTCTTAACGTTGATCCTATCTTGCCCATACTTCCTGTTTGTACTTTGAACTTTGGATCAACTGAGTTGTCCCTGTTAGTTTGCTGCTGGAAGTTTACTTGTTATCTTTTATATCAATAGAAAAATGGTTTCACTTGGTGTTGTACAGTAGCCACTCATCCTGTGACGTTTATATTGTTCTTTGTTTGAAATGTATGGTAATTTCCTGTCTTAGCTTTACAAGTTATTGATTTTGTAGGCGAGTTATGGTTGCCAAAGACAATACAGCCTGCAATGCATACATATGTATGCCTATTTACATATCTGAAAGAGAAAGAGAAGTATCTTGGTTGGAGTCAGTTATTGGTTGTCCAACCTACTATCCAAGTCCATCTCGATTGAGTTTGCAAACCATGATTGGAAACTCTGATTGGTTATAAGATGTTAGAATGCTAATATTTTGTTGACATCCTTGTTTTCTCAATCTTCACAGGTGCAAAGGAATGGATATGTATGCCTATTACTTGAGAATCTTGTTTGTTTGTTGTCAATCTATCCAAGTCATCTCGAGAGTTTGCAAACCAGATGGAAAATGGTATCCGCCTGTAGGCTTATTTTGACTCCTGTTTTCTAATCTTCACAGTGCAAAATGGCCAGCCTCGGTGACTTTTTAGAAATTCTTTGAAACTTATTCTTCTGGCTATATTTTTTCTGTCTTGTTCTGCTGTAGATGTAATATTATTTCATGGTTAGCTACAAGCGTTCGAGTTGTCAGAACTGGAGTACCAATGGCAAGTGGTGGAAGAAGAAACCATCCTTTGATTGGAATTCCCTTCCTTTTTATTATCTTGGGCACTGTTGGACTCGGGGGATTCAATGCTGCCAGGTGATTAGCAGTATCAATCTAGATGATGATGATCTTTTGTCTTGCGTAATCACGTTAGAGGATTGAACTGGTGATAAATTATCTTTTTATTGTTTCTTCTCAGGGCTTATAAAAAGCAAAAAGAGGCATATCCTTCTCACAATCCATTCCTTCCTTGATCTGAGACTCGGAAGGTTTCAGTCAATAAATTATCTTTTCCATGCAAAAGGAAAAGGCCAGGTTAAATCAGTGCTTGATCTGAGACTGAGAACAGTCAATAACAACTTCAGATTGTACCTGTGATACAGTATATTTTTGCAGTATGACGTGGGTTTGTTATCGTCCAAATTGTTATTATACCTTTATATTGTTCTTAGATGTTAGTAAATACATGTAATTTTCTGAATCTGTCTCTTTTCTAATGTCTGTCCCCGGAATATTTCTGGTCATCGTGATTTCAATAACAGTAGTAAGTGTCCTGTCCCAATCATGGACCCTAACAGTGCTTTTATGTAATGTAGAAAATCGGTTGTTTTATTTTTTTTTTGAGATGGCAAGCCAAAAATGAAAAAGAAAGAAAGAAAGAAAAGGTTCGTTAATGTCCCACTGATATCATTTACTAATTAACATGCTCATGCTTTGGGGTGAAATCTAAGCAGAAACCCAGTATCCATTGACGTGGTTGAGACGTAGTGTGGATAGTTTCCTCTAATTTCCAGCCGAAGTTAGCATCGCTATAAATAATTGATTTTGGACAAACGACGCTTCCTACTATTTCATCACCAGAAGAATGGCACATCTTCTGTAGTAATTCTAATTCTAGATTGGACGTTATAACTCTTCTACTCGAGGGTTTTGATGTTTCATGAAGTATCAGCCTATAGATTACATGCTTTACCAAAATGGATGAGAAGTGATACAAATACGAAGAAGAAAAACCGCCTGCTCCTCCCCCATCGTATTGACTATTGAATTAATAATAATGCATAGAACTCAAACATTAATCACTAACTGAGCTGAGATAATAAGATAAAAGTAATCTCATTTAGAAAAGCATACCATATTAGATTTATATAATACAGTGATCCAGCCATAATCTTTTAATCCATAGCTACAAATTTAAGAATACAAGCATTCCCAAAGTTGAAAAACCATCCAAGTTTAAGCTATAAATATGTTCTATCATCATAGTAGATATGGACCCGACGACCTAGAAATTAAATGTGCTTTCAATGTCACCAACAGGACATTTACTGATAATCATCCCTCAACATATTTCAATACATCTCACCAACAGGATATACATTGATAGAACTGGTTTCCAACACGTGTACTTCCAAGAGATTCATTTTCGTCGATATTGTCATCTGCTTCAATCTCTTTTCTCTGTTAACTTAGCACCCCAAACATCACATATGCTGTTGAATGCCTCATTGCATTACTAACTGACCAATTACAAGTCCACATAACCTGTTAAGTCCATCTTGAGCAAGACTTTTCTCATTTTCTGCATGGACCGGGCTAATAACACATCCGCATAACATAATAATTCCAGCAACACAGCAGATTATGTGGACTGTCTGCAGTAACAGCAACTACATAGTTTGCTTATAAACCTAAGAATTCAAATTAAAGATCTCCGTTATTTCCTAGCAGTGCCATTCTAAGCACAAGCTATTGTGCAAAGATAAAAGGCTTTAGCTTAGTCCAAAGATGGATGGCTGTAGTAGAAAGTCCTCATAATCCAGCTACTCACAACTTTTGCAGCGTAGATCTAAGTCCAGAGCGCAATTTACTACAGCAACTCTGTCCCTGAAGAATTTCAAATTCCTGTTAATAGCCAATCATACATGTCTGTAGCTTTCCTTCCCCCAGCATACATCCATCAGAGATTCCCAGGAAATAGGAGTAGAAAAGAAAAAAGGAGTCGATACCTACTTGTTCCATGATCTGCAAGAACCGTTTACCGTAACTTTTAAGACACTCAAGACAGCAGCTAAGTGGCCCCAACATTTTTAATAATTTACTTAGCAGCTACAACCATTTAGAGCCAGTTCTGGTACCAAAACTGATTTTTAATTTGATCCAGAATCAATTTCAGAACCACTATCACTTTTGTACTCTGCAAGGGTAATAGTTACTGGTTGCCATCCTGACTGATGGTGAATAATCCATTTCTTGGGAGTGATTACCATATTCAAGATCTTAAGAATTTCACCAAGTGCAAGCTCTGGCAAGCATGAATTTTTAAGAATCAAGGCTGCTTCATACCTGTTAAGCGCACAAAATTACACTTCCAAAATTGTTTTGCCAGCAAAATTACAACTATAGGAAAACTAGTGTTATTAGACAAACTTACCTGCATTGAGAGGCCATTATTGCTGATCTTCCAGATGAGGAAGTTAGAAACTTTTGTATGCGATCCCATACCTCTTTTGGGTACTGATTAGGATTACCATATAAGTTCTCGCAATTCCATAGTTTCTCATTTTTGGGAACATACAACGGCAATGCACCGAGACTTCGCTTTATTACCATATGTTGCTCAATTGCACAATTCAATGCTTTTCTTACGTCAGTATTGCGGTGTTTAGGTTCTCCATAACGTATGCAATCAGTTATGTTTGCTTCACTCGGCACAACTCTCTCAATTTTCAGGGTATTTAAAGCAAGTAAGATAACCCCAATAAGGCCTTGTACGTATTCAGAAGGAGTCAAGCGTCCCTGAGTCCCCCAGCCGCCATTACTAGAAGCAGGAAAAGTTGTTGAGGACGATGACGAGGGTGGACCTTCTGGACCACGGGAATGCCTACTGTTTAGAGAATCACGGTTACTTGCTTGGCCACCAACCAGGGCATGGCCTTTTTGTGGTACATTTAGGCTAGCTGGATTTGGGGACTCAAAATAGCTTGATTTGAGTTCTTCTCCACTTTGAGGATGGAAATTAGGACGATTTTGAGCATAGTTTGGATACTCAGACATATTTAGCTTACCAATATCAGGCAAATTTGCAGGTGGGGCTGGAGGGAATCTAGGGCCATTGGAGCTGGGAGGGATGGGACGAAAACCATGGTTTTGAGAATTATGAGGTAGAAAATTATCCTGAGGAAAATTTGGTTGCATAGGGAAGTTATTTGGCCCCAAAAGATGCTGATTCCGAAAATTTCCAGAGAAATTATTTCCATTGCCCCCTGAAAGATCGGGATGGCAAGGGAAGAAATTAGGATTGGACCTGGGCTCACCAGTGCCACCAAAGAACTCATGTGGGGCTTTCTTAAACTGCTTTTGTTGTGTATGTTCAAACTGGTAAGAATAATCATTGTTCTTACTTTCTTGCATTGGAACTGGTGCACTTGCAACTCTGGATATGTTAGGCTGATTTGTGGGCTTCTTTGTGTACTTCCCTTTTAATTTTGTATCACTAACTCTTCCAGTATTTGAGTTTCCCATTGGTTGGCTTACTTGAACAGGTTCATCTTCAGGGTTAAAGGTACCAAAATCATTAGTATGAAGCAGAGATTCACCACTAGCAAGTGGGGGTCCTCCAGCTACAAGGCTTGTCCAAAGCCATACACTCTTAGCTGCTGCAACAAGTGGTGCCGATGCCTTGTGTGGCTGTGCCAAAAGAATATTATACCTCCTCATACGCAATTGATGGAGAGCATTAGAAAAATCTCTATCTCCAGAAATCAGCAGATAATTCGAGGGAGCAGGATTGTCCACTGCCCAAAATAGCATGTCAACTAAAATCTTCTTGTCACTTGCATCTTTAACACCTATATTTTTTTCCGTTCTTTAACACGTAAGTTAACACCATACAACACAAACTAAAAAAATTCAAAAAACAAAACTTTGAATCAATTAATTCTAAAACAAAATCAAATATCAGGGATCAATCAATCAACAAATAAAACCAATCTATTTTGGTATGAAATTCTACCGTCAAAGTGAAGATCCATCATCGAAGTCATATTCATAAATAAATAAATAAATAAATTCTCAACACAAAAAAAGGGTGAAAAATGATATACCAGCAGGGACGTGATTGAGAGCAATGCCAGTACTAGAGAGCGCGTGCTGCACAGACGCGGGGATCCGATTGGTGTCGCCGTAGGCGGAGATAGAGACGGGACCACAGTAGTTCATCTTGACCAGGGCGGAGCTGATGTTCTGCGCTATTGTGTGAGGATCACAGTTCTTCGGCACCTGGCAGTTCTCTATGTCCCACCACACCGACGTCTTCGCAGTCACGTACTGTCGCTCCGCAGTAGACGCCATGGGCGCAGACACGGAGGCGGTCATGGTTCCGGTCACATCTCCTCCCATCTGTTGCGGCGCACGATAGCGTTCTGACAGGCGTAGGTTAGCATGAACCTTTCGGCCTTTTTGTTTCTTGCTTTGTTTTGGACTTCACATGTAACTTCTAGGGCAAGTACTTAAGAAAAGCGCGTTCATACTGTCGAACGGTAATTTAAAGAGAGAACTTTTGTGCTGACTTACGATTTTGCCCCTGAATGTTAAAAAAAAAAAAAAAAAAGATCCTTCGTCGGATAATTGGGCTCCGTTTGACTGACTGTTACAGCTAATGCGGCACTGGCAATCATAACATCATGGAGTAATTGTAAGTGATTTTACAGGCACAGCCAAGCTGAAGAAAAATGAAAAATTTTCAACTTAGCGTCCTGACAAGGGCAATTAAGATGAATTTTCCCTTTTTTTTTTTTTGATTGAGGTGATCATGGTGCTAATTTTTGACTTTTCCCGCAACTTACATGTATTACGCAACTGGGAGAATGCTACGGTACAGATTATGTTACTTACACATCAAATGGGATGATAGCACGTGTCCTGCAGGAGGGAGAAAGAGCATGCATTTGGTTTCAAAGCCCTTTGGTTAAGGTAAGGTCTGTAACTTAGCAGACTCCTACGCAACTTATCGCATCCGTGTATTTAAAATGTTATGGGACAAAACTACGTTACAGATTCTGTAAGGTACAGACTGCAGCATCAGCCGTTGGATGTGGAGTGAGAAACTAAACAAAAGAAAATCGGATGGTGGGATGACGGGAGATGTTTGTTACAGAATCTGTAACATAGACAGGTCCAGTGTTATGAAGTATGTTTGATAGCCGTCATAATCTTTTAGATTTCATTTTGAATGAACGTTGACTCCCAAGTCCTCCCGATTTCTTATGAGTGGTAATCACCCCTTTATTGGGTCAAGCTCTTTGGTTTCAACAATTATGTTATGGACAACTTTCTTACGATTTACGAGAGTCTTCAATTTGCATTTTTAAGGGATAAATAAAAAATAAGGAGAAGAAAAAGGAAGAAGGGAAAACATAACTCGCAATTAGAATTTGGAAGTCGAAAGTCTATTTTATTTATAAAAGAAAAGGAGAAAAATTATTTGTTTGATGTCTACCTTTTAATTTAGAACATTATGATCTTCATGCCCGATCAATTTGAAGATTTTTTCATATATTTCACGTATAATATGTATGATGGACTAATTGTGTTTATGTAAATATGTTTCTTGAGGAAAAAAAATGAAATAAATGTTTTTGGAAGATAATTTGTTTCCGACATGCTCTGCTTTTAATGATAGTTTAAAGTTTTCAACTTTTTCTACATCTTTGCTTTAATAATTGCTGTTGTTTGAATTCCAACTTAATAAATTAGTGTGAGATGACACATAAAATGGAAAAGTAGACATCTACCTAATAACCAAACATCGATATTTTCCATCTGTAAACTTGTCTTTGTTAGTCAGCATGAAAACTAGTCGAAAATTAGATCATGGACAAGTGAGAAGGAAGGGGCAAAAAAAAAAAAAAAAACACAAACACACGCGCGCGCACAATAAAGGGTATAGAGCCCACCAACTCTTTGGTCAGCGGACCAAATAGTTAATTTTCTCCACACAAGCACGTGCTCAAGCTACGTCATGTGTGAATTAGAAGTCTGCCCATAACTTGTAATAGAAAGATGCTTAGCCAAAGGTCATAATATTTCTTCGTATAAACTATAGGGAATATGGTCTATACTTAGCCGGCATAATTAAAGGAATTGATCCTTTGATTTCAAGTGGGGAAGTGGATTGCCGATTTCAATCAAGATGAGAGAGACATTCTCGAAGAAGGAAATAGATTTAAATTTGTATCGGCATTTAAAACAGGATAAAAAATTTATTCCACCTTTTGCAGTTATTACTCGTTAGCATTGATATTATTGGACACCTACAAGATAACTTTCTTTACATGTGCTGGTGTATTCATAGAGAATTTGGGTAAAAGGAAACAATGAAAAATGTCTATCATTCATTTATTCTTGATAGCTTCACTCTTTCTAAGATCCTTAAATGGGACTGCGTACTGATTCATAAAGCAGTATCAGCAGGGATTTCCCTGCCCAATAAGTATCAGTATTAAATTTTATACTCAGGCGACCACCTGGGTTGGATTTAAAAATGAAGAATAAATTGAAGTAAGATGCCGGCCATTGCAGGCATGAAGGTCAAGGTAAAGGACAGAGTTTGAAGCCAACAATAAGCATTAGGGGAAGCGCTAAGGCAGCGAGCTGTAAGAAAGAAACAATCTCACATACTATGAACAAAACCAACCAAAAAAAAAAAATTACAGTGTACAATGGAAGGATTTCGAACCTTGCTCAGATAATCTACCAGTGCTACTAAACAATCTCTTTTTTTCCTTTTTTTTTTTACTAGTTTGCAAGCCTGCATGTGTGCGCATACTTGCCCACACACAAATGGGGAGAGAGAGTCACTAGCCTGACTAGCTTGCTGATTCACCAGCAGGTCCAGGCCGTGCATTTAGCAGGGGCTGGAGGGCTTTGACAACAATGCTCATATTTGGACGGAAATCAGCTTCATACTGGACGCACAGAGCAGCAACTGCAGCCATCTGTAATCAGGCGATACAAAAGCCAGAGATTATAAGATGCTAACATTCATAAACTATTTCTCTTTGATCTTCAATCACAAAAGTGAAAGAAAAAGAGAAAAAGCAGAACAAGTACCTTTGCAACTGCCTTGGGAGGATAATCTCCTCCTAGTCTTGCATCAACACATTGCCTAACCTTATCTTCACTAAGTTTCGGTGTGGCCTAACACATAGTGAAAAAAATCTCAGTAACATCAAAGTTTTCACATTCTTAGAAAAATAACAGATAATTATGCATCTCAGTAGCTTGAAATCAAAGCATGTGATAGGAATAGAAGCTTAAAACAGCATCAATCTAGTACCCATGTCACTAGACTCTGCTGTCCACGTGGTAGTGTATGATCGACAGGTTTTCGACCTGTCAGAAGCTCAAGCAGAACAACACCAAAGCTGTATACATCACTCTTTGCATTCAACTGTCCAGTCATTGCATACCTGTAAACCACAAGAACCAGATGTTTATATTATTGAGATCAAATATCAAGGTACACATGCTCACATAGATGCTATTAAATCAAGAATCCTTTAGAATATTACGGCGGCTCAGATTGGCGGGTACAGGGAACGATACACTGAAAAATAACATTTAATCTGGGTGCACAAAGGTAAATTCAAGTTCTGTATTTCTTCACTGAAATATCCTTACAATTAAATGGAGCATTAGTATATATTAGGTTCATTCATAGAATATAGTTATTGAATGAAAACTCAGAGAGCCAATCCCATGATATTCTCTAGTTGCCATAATTTAGTGTAAACAAACGGATCTGTGATATAGCACAAACATAATCTGAAAGCCATACAACAGTTATATATAGCTTACTCAGGAGCATGATAACCAAAAGTTCCAAGAACACGAGTGGAATGAAGGCGCGCTGCCATATCAGGAGCTTGATTAGATAAATCAAAGTCGGCAATCTTTGCTACATCATCATCAAAAATTAGTACATTGCTGGACTTAATATCGCGATGGATAATATGAGGATCTGCCTTCTCATGCAAGTATTCAAGCCCTTTCGCAGCCCCTACAGCAATTTTCACTCGCTGTTGCCATGACAAAACAGGACCAGGCTGAGCTCCTTTTACACCTTTCCTCCCTGCATGAAATAATAAATAGGTAATATCAATAATTAAATGTACCACTTTTTTTATCATTTTTGGTGAATGAACTAAGCCAAGCAGGGAGGGCAGTAAGGAAAGAATTCTCACTGCAGTCAATCAAGCACTATTAATTATCTTGGCCAGTAAAAACTATCCCCACAATAGCAAAGACAACACTGCTTAACTGATTGACAATAAGCAAGTAATAAAACAATTCAGAAGTATTCAAGTGACTATTTAAAGTCATAATAAGTACCGGTAAGTCACACACGACCAAGTCTAAGTGGGATTTGCAAGTCCAATCATTCAATATCAGAACATCAAAATAAAATTCGCAGGGTCACACCATAATGCATCCAAATGAGAAACATGAAGATATATAATTAACATGGCAACCATCAATCTGTATAACTAAATGAATCTATGTTCCATAGACCAGAACTATATCAGATACTGAATTGTGAGGCAGAACTAGAAGAATTCCTTATTTAAGCATACGGTGATTTTATTTTACTTTTTTCCCATAAACATATAATTATATGAAGTTCACCAGAGAATCAACCATTATTGCAGCTCAAAACGTCAAATATATAGTAGCCTCTCAGCTTGGCAATCTGAAGCATAATTACACATACCATGAAGAATATCATGAAGAGATCCATTAGATGCAAACTCATAGGCAAGCACACGGGAAGTCCCATCAACACAATACCCGAGCAGCTGAACAAAGTTTTCAGTGCTTCAACCTTGATACCATGGAAACCTGTAAATTTATGCATCAATGGATGTGTCAATCCAAACATATAACACAACGCCATCATTAGTAAGTAAATAGACAAAGTTTCAGTTGCCATCTAAACCTGTGCTAAAAACTCCTCATCAGGTTGCTTGCTGGCATCCAACTTTTTTATTGCTGCAGCATGTCCACTTTTAAGAATCCCATAATATACTCTTCCGTATGAACCTTCTCCAATCAAAGCATTAGTCCCAAAGTTCTCAGTAATTTCCTTCAATTCATCCACTGAAATAGCTGGGACTTCAATGGGCTGGACTTTCACAGCTTGAGCACCCTTAGGTGCTGCTTCAGATGCATGATAGGCTCCATCAGTTCCTGCGCATTTAAATTCAACGGAGGTTATACCAATCACCATGCTGAAGTAAAAAATACAGCAGTAAACAGCTAAGAAATAACCACTGAGCAATGCTCTCATAACAACAATGTGCAATAAATAGTCTTGCTATATCATCCTCCAAGTATAATTGAGACGAATGGATTACCTGCTGAACTTTTAACCATGTATGCATTGCCATTGTCAGCAGCTTTATGCATATCATCTTCTTCACAACAGCCGAAGCAGCTCATGATTCACTGCCACAATAATACCCCTCTCTGATTCCAAAGTTTACAATTTAATTTAGTTAGAAGCAGCTGAATAGACAATTTGAAGATGTTGATGATCAGATGATGATCATTAAACCTTTTCTAACAAAAGACCTCAACAAATATTCAATCATGCTATCACCAAAAGAATGGAATATACCATCCGACTGGAGTGCGTAAATCATTTGATTGAGTTGTGAATCGAGTATTCCCACCGTTTCAAAATTCGAAAACTAATTGCAAATAGCTATAAGTTCATTACCAACCACATTCTCGCATATACAACAATTTGATGGGACATCCAAACATGCCATGTATGCTTAAAACTCTTAACGAAATCTATGCACACAGGTAAGAAGGGTTAATCTATGTATAAGAATACGCAATAGTGGCAGCCAGGTTAAAGCAAAACATGGCAGTATACTTTTCAAAATCTAAGCAATGGAAATTGTGAATAGTTCACGTTATCAAGCTACAGTTCAATCAATCCAATTCAGCAACCAAAATTCTAGATCGAACCAATAACAAGCAAACAAAGCATATTAAATAAAATAATATTCAAAATTACAGTAGCAACACATAATTCAGTTGCAGCCTCCCGTGAATTAAAAAAAAAAATTACATAAAATTTGCAGCTAACATTAATTTTTGAGCATAAAATTTTCGTAGGGCATAAGCCGCCACTAGTTAATTTCAGATTGATGGCCTGAATGTTGCTCAAATATTGCAGAACTTAAAAAATAAAAATACTCATAACAGAAGTTCAATTGATGGATCCGTACATGAAAGCTAGCTGAGATATAGAGAAAAGCAACGAGCTGGATATTTTGAATGAATCACTATGGAGCCGGCGTGAGGTGCGCAGGATAAGACGACGATGGGTGCGCAGGATGAAGAAAAACGTATAAAGCGCTTTTTGACTTTGGGTTGCTGTCTCAGTCCCGGAATGGAATTATTAAAATGGCCTTGGTTTACTGTTTAAAAATAATTTTCAGTTGTAGTATTTTTGTTTCTAATTTCATTTCTTGTTTGGCTGCGTTAGCCAGAATTGACTCTTACCGTTCAGGTTGATTTTTCAATAGAGCAGTAATTGTAGGGACTGGAGTCCACCGGAATTGATTACGTGTCAATGTCTCACTGGTTTCTGTAAGGTAAAGTCGGATGATGTTGAATACTCTGTCTTAAAAGCAACGTAAGTAGTGCCAGGTCAGCTATTACAGTTTTTTTTTTTCTCAATTTTATTGATTTTGGTTGGATTTAATCTGGATCGGAAGCTATATGGTAAACTTCTTATCCTTTTCCAGGCACCTTCCAAAGTCGTTTGTCTGAACGCCGAAAGTTCCATGCCCTATATAATCACTCTCAAATCTCAATTATTTCATATTACTCCCTGTATCCTTTTTCCTTTTTTGTGTTTTGCACACCGCCGAAAGGGCACACACACACTGTATCAAACCCGCCGACACAGCCCAATCCGAATTTAACGCTCATCCGACATGTTAGTGCCGATAATTCATTTGGGCTGATACAAGCATCTTTTGGCCCATTAAGAAACCACTTCTAATTTGTTTTTTTTGTTTTTTACTTTTGATTACATATAATGACAGTTTAATTTTCTCGTTATAAGAGCGAGATTTGAACCAAAAAAATCTCTTAAAAATATTTTTACTAGTTGGTCCAGTTAGCATTCACACTAATTATGTTATGTTAGTTCATTGATTGTAAATTATTATTTAAAGAAAAAAAAACTAGAAGTCTAAAATGAAGAAGGTTGGTTTGGTTGATGTACCTACAAATCATTGGAAAAACAGCATTACTTTGTAATTAGTAGTATGAAATGGACAACAAAATCTATATGATTTTGATTATGAATAATAATAATAATAATAGCAGCTATTTATTATTCTAAGCAACATGTTCTCAGGAATCATATTTGTCAAATATTTTATAAATTTGTTTGCTGACAACAGTATGATTGGTCTTACCAATTTTGAGTTTCCTGAGAAACAAAAAAGGTTGTCAGGTGGGAAGGGATCAAGACAAAATTGATGCCAATTGGCTGCATTCTTCACGATTGTGGAGTGTGCTTAACTGAACAAACACATGAATTTATATGATCTCTTCTATTAATTATTAAGAAAAGGCCTTTGAATAATTCAGCAAATTATAAAAATGTTGCAGTTCTGCTTGTATCTCTGAGTAGCGCTCAGGTCATGTGGGTGGCTATGGACATAACCAAGTGCGACTGGTAATATACAGGTTGGAGATAAATTAAAGGACGATTGGCATCTCCCTTTGTTGGATTCGTGGGCTCATGTGCCCACTACCAACCCATAAACCCGCCCTTATAAATATATACATGCCATTAATAATATCATAATTACGAAAGACGAATCAAACAAGATGATAAAATAATAATAATATTAACAAATAATCACCGATAAATTCTGTTCTTTTTGCGCACATCACATGTCGACGAACTTGTTCGGTACAAGGGCATATCTAATTGTCTAGTATTAAAAATTAATCAATTATACGGTTATACGATGCATTAGTCTGATAAGCAAGTGGGACAAGAAATTTGCTCCATGTGACTGTCTGCTGGGATTGGGGATATCTCGCGATTTATGTCAATTTCAATTTAGGCAGCCTGCCCTGCGGTCCAAGATATCGTATATTTTGAATTTTTTATTACTATTGATATTCTATGCTTTTTAATACGCCCAGATTGTATTAACTTATATAATATGAATGAATCCAGAGATCAACCCGGACCCGATTCCAAGTGGGTTAAATTCTGGATCTGGGTATGATTTGATTGGACCGCTCCTTCATTTCTGAACAAGACGACCACCTGCGGACTCTTTGACTGAAGAATGGCTCTCTCCTACCCAAAGTCAAAGATTAAGTTTTATTTTGTTTGATTTATGATATTCGGCGGTGTTTTCTTTTCTTTATTTTATTTATTTATTTATTATTATTATTATTATATTTTGACAAACATTGTGTTATGCCTGATGCATTGAATCCAAATCGCCTTCTAATAATTTGCCGTTCGTATTCGAACAATATCCCGTAGATTTCCTTTTACTTGTTTCTGTAAACGGTTTTATTTTTATTTTTAATTTTATTTTTAAAGATCCATATATATAAGCCTAATTTAAAACTTCAGAAAAATATTACTTTTAAGTATAAGTCTAGTGATCCTAGTAAACCGGTTAGGAAACTTAGGGAGAAAAGAGAGAGGAGTTATACTAGGTAACTAAGAAGGATTCGTTATCAGTTATCGCACGTTGTCTTTTACCTGAGCCAATAATATAATAAATCATTAATCCATACCGATAGAAAATAAAAAGAATTGCTTCAGTGTATCCCAGCGTAGGGTAGCATCAAGAAACTTTCCAGAAGATGTGTCTGTTGTCACGTCGTCAAGTCAACTGTTTAATCCCGAAATCGTCACGACACGATAAGAATCAGCTTATCGACTCCACCAACGTCCGCGAAGCACTGGAAAAGATCTCTGTAAAGGAGTAGCACGGAAACAAAAGCCGAGCGCGAGGGGCATCTTTTCTTTTCTTGATAATTATGGTGAGGTCGAGTGAGACACGCAGCGTGGGAGTGGACCCACCCATTTGTGTTGGTTGTAGTGTGTCGATTAAATTATAATCTCTTATGAGCTGTGTGACCGTATCATATCATCAAATAACCAAACTGAAATGAAATGAAATGCAAATAACACTCAACCAAAAACACGTTTACATCACCATCAGCATCGTCCTACAAAATTTCATCCACTTGCTCCGCAGTACGCGACACTCTCCGGCAGCTCCGGCGTTTGTTAACGTACCGGCAAGTGCTGCTATTGCTCTGTTTTTACCTTTTCTTTTTTGTTTGTTTTATTAGAGGTCTTATATGAATCTGAGTGTTGGATTTGAAGAGCTCAGTGTGTTTTTAAGCTTCGAATTCCATGTGTAGGGAGGTTAAATAGCTGGTTTTGAAGAGTTTAGTGGTTTGATTTGCAATTTAGTGGTATGTGGGTTGCTCTTAATTGGAATCATGGATGTGTCGGTGTACTATTTTTGGACTTTTGGGGAAGCAGTGAAGCTGATTAGATACAGTTAGGGGGTTTAATCTCTGGTCTGTGACTGAAAAATTAGTTGCAATTTTCTGGGGTTTTTACTATTTTTGTTTTATACCGAGCTCAATTGCTGGATTTGGATCTTTTGTTTGTATTATCTGGGTGGGTTTGATCAATGGAGACTAGATTTAGAGGTGAAGCTCACCATTTTTATGGTATGAATTCCATGGATTTGCGAGCAGTGGGTAAAAAAACACTAGAGTGGGACTTGAATGATTGGAAATGGGATGGTGATCTTTTCATTGCCAGCAAATTGAATCCAGCACCTAATGAAAACATAGGCCGGCAATTTTTCCCTCTTGCAGTTGGAAATTCATCAAATAGCTCCTCCTCTTGTTCTGATGAAGTGAATTTAGGAATTGAGAATGGGAAGAGGGAAGTGGAGAAGAAAAGGAGGGCTGTTGTTGTTGAAGATCATAATTCGTATGAGACGGCAGCAGGTGGACTTTCTTTGAAGCTTGGTGGGAATGGCCATCCACTTAGTGAGAGGGAGATGGGAAATTGGGCAGGAAGTAGTGGGAAGAAGACTAAGTTTGGTGGAGGTTCTTCAAGTCGTGCAGTTTGTCAGGTGGAGGACTGCGGGGCTGATCTAAGCAATGCCAAGGATTATCATAGGCGGCATAAGGTCTGTGAGATGCACTCTAAGGCTAGTAGAGCACTTGTGGGAAACGTAATGCAGCGGTTTTGTCAACAATGTAGTAGGTGAGTGGTTGTTTTAAATGTGCTTTTAATTTCATGTCCTGTTCAGTATAAGGAATTTACCTTAGCTGCTGATATAGACAATGGAAAATATGAAATTTGCGCAAATTTCTGTTGATACTTCAGCTTAAATCATTAGATGACATTTTCTAAAAACTTTTTGGTAGGTTTCATGTCCTTCAAGAGTTTGATGAGGGGAAAAGAAGTTGTCGCAGACGTTTGGCAGGCCATAATAAGCGTAGGAGGAAAACTAATCCCGATGCTGTTGCTAATGGAAGTTCACCTAACAATGATCAGACTAGTGGCTATCTGTTGATAAGTCTCTTGAGAATACTTTCTAATATGCATTGTAAGTATTTCCTCTCCCCCACCCCCCCGCGATAATTTCAAAACCTAGTTCTATGTAAGATATTTCTAATTTCTTGGTTTCTCACTTATTACTACCTTGAATTGCCTGTTGGTGTCATGGTATTTCATGGATGGTGTTTCTGCTTCGGTATCTCTCTCTTCAACCTTGTGGGGTTACATTGAGATAAACTTGTGTTGTCACATTGGGAAAGATAGAATCAGTTTACAAAAAGGAAGAGATGTTTCCTGGATTCAATGCATGTGAATGAAGCACAAATGTTGCTTTGATCCTCTATAGGATGAGAGGAGTGTGTCTATGGCATGCTCTGATTGGAGGTTATATTGTAGATTGTTTAATTTTCTAGATTGTGCCAATATGATCAGATAGATCATGGACTAGCATATTACTGTGCAATTCCGATCCTTCAAGTTCCAATCTCTATGAAAGACTCTCTGTTGATAGTTTTCCTTTTCATAACCAGTTAGCTTTTCTTCATTTTTTTTCTTGTTTGTTGGGTGGGGTGGGTGGAGTGATGTAGAAGTGCAGAATGACATGATTTTTTGTGTCTCTTGCTATTTTCTGCCTGGAAATTTTTGAAAAGAATTGCAGCAATATATTGGGTAACTAATTTTTCCTTGCATTTCAGCCAGTAGATCAGACCAGAGAACAGATCAGGATCTGCTGTCTCATCTTCTAAGGGGCCTTGCAAGCCCTGCTGGTGAAAATGGGGGAAGAGGCATCTCTGGCCTCTTGCAGGAACATCAAGATATGCTGAATGAGCGAACTTCTGCTGGAAATTCGGAAGTAGTTCAAGCTTTTCTTGCAAATGGTCAAGGCCGTCCTACTCCATTTAGACAACAATTAAATGCAACTGTATCTGAGATGCCACAGCAAATTTCACTGCCCCATGATGCTAGGGGTGCCGAAGTTCAAGATGGTAATGCTGCGCAGATCAAAATGAATAATTTTGATCTTAATGACGTATATATCGACTCTGATGATGGCACAGAAGACGTAGAAAGATCACCTGTCCCTGCAAATTTGGGTACTAGCTCCATTGATTGCCCTTCATGGGTTCGACAAGACTCTCAACAGTCAAGTCCACCTCAGACAAGTGGGAACTCAGATTCAGCATCAGCTCAGTCACCTTCTAGTTCAAGTGATGCTCAGGTATATTTTTTTCTGAATGTACCTGTTATTTATGAAGTGCTTGAAAATTTAACGTACAACATTTGTATTTCTTCAACCATTTCAGAGCCGTACAGATCGAATTGTGTTTAAGCTATTTGGGAAAGAACCAAATGATTTTCCTCTTGTGTTGCGAGCACAGGTACAATTTAGGACTTAATGAAGTGCAATCTTTTGGATTTTTCCCATCTCAGTAAGTAAATTTATGTAGAATTCTTGAACTTGCAGATTCTTGATTGGTTATCTCACAGTCCTTCCGACATGGAGAGCTATATTAGGCCTGGTTGCGTCATTTTGACAATTTATCTTCGTCAGGCTGAAGCTGCATGGGAGGAAGTAAGCATTGACTGCATGAATTTATGATCATGAATCTGTTACTTTTTGTTAAACTTTTAGAATGGTCTATTTCTGAGACAATATTCCCGGCCTTACAATTGCAACTGTTGCTTGCCTTCTGCACAGCTTTGCTGTGATCTGACTTTCAGTTTGAGTAGGCTCTTGGATCTCTCGAATGACTCTTTTTGGACAAGTGGATGGGTTTATGCTAGGGTGCAGCATCAGATAGCATTCATTTACAATGGTCTGCTTGCCTTTGATTTTTATATTTGTCTTTCCAAATTTTGTATTTTTGATTTAACTAATAATTCAAACTTAGAGAATCATTTGCAAGTTAATGCCTTTTTACCAGCTATTTCAATGCTGCAGGTCAGGTTGTTGTGGACACGTCATTGCCTCCTAGAAGTAACAACTACAGTAAAATATTAAGTGTCAAACCAATTGCAGTACCTGCATCAGAGAGGGCTCAATTTTTAGTTAAAGGCATCAATCTGGGTCGGTCAGCTACAAGGTCTCCATTGTTCATCTTAGAATGAATGTTTTTGCTTAATATGATATAGATTTGCTTTATTGTCTCCTGTGGTCTTGCTGGTCTTTATGCTGTTAAACACCACTGGTCTTGCCGACACCTATTTTGCAGGTTACTGTGTGCTGTAGAAGGGAAATATATGGTTCAAGAAGCTACTCATGAGTTACTGGATGATGTTGACGGCTTCAAAGAGCTTGATGAGCTCCAGTGTGTCAACTTTTCTTGCTCAATTCCTGCTGTGACTGGAAGAGGATTTATTGAGGTGCTCTTTTTTTTTTGTTTTGGGGGGGGGGGGGGGGGGTGTTATATATTGCATTATTTTTTCCCTTTCCCTTTCATTTTTTTTTTTGAATAGCAGTAACTCAGCAGCGTCTAATCTATATTTGATCTGTTTAGAGTAGGAAACTTAGGCACCATGAATAGAGGATAGATGGTCTGGAATTTAGCAGCTGCCCCAACTTTTGTTAATTTCCTTGTTTGCAGTTATCAATTTGTAGCAGAAGTGAGAAATAGTTGAAGTATCAGTGTTCGTCTTTTGCTGTCTCTCTATTTTGTCACTCTCTGTACTCTTTTCATGGAGTGTAGCAAATAATATACTGTGATATTTCTTATAATTTTGATTATTTGTATAGTCTTGTGTACATTTAGTTTATTAGTTCTGGAATTATACTAATTCATTTTAATCAGACATGATCTAATTCCGTTTCTGGTGAATGCAAATTTCAAAGTTGGTTCATCTTGTTCTTTATATGTCTGCATAATTCAACAGTACAAGCAATGCTGTCTACAGAAATCTACTACTTTCTTTCGAGTGACTTCTGTAAGCTGAGTTTAATGTCTGCTTTGCTTTGTTCAGATTGAAGATCATGGTTTTAGCAGCACTTTCTTCCCTTTTATAGTTGCAGAGGAGGATGTTTGTTCGGAGATCCGTATGCTTGAAAGTGCATTGGAGTTTAACAGAACTGATGCAGATGTTGAGCGATTTGGAAAAATAGATACCAAAAACCAAGCTATGGACTTCATTCATGAAATTGGTTGGCTCTTTCACAGAAGTCAATCGAAGTCTAGACTTGGGCACTTGGATCCTAATACAGACCTCTTTCCTTTACGACGGTTCAAATGGCTCATTGAATTCTCCGTGGACCATGAGTGGTGTGCTGTAGTAAAAAAGCTCCTACATATACTGCTTGATGGAACTGTGAGTTTGGGGGAGCACCCATCTCTGGACCTTGCACTGACAGAGCTGGGACTTCTTCACAGAGCTGTGAGGAAAAATTCTCGTCCTCTGGTGGATCTCCTTTTGAGATTTGTTCCGCTAGAAGTTTCTGATAGATTAGGATCTGAAAACAAGGCACTTGTTGATGGTGTCCATAAAGGCTTCTTGTTTAGACCTGATGTCATGGGCCCTGCAGGTTTGACCCCAATTCACATTGCAGCTGGTAAGGATGGCTCTGAGGATGTACTGGATGCATTAACTGATGATCCTGGAATGGTAATTTCTCAGCTAATTTTTTTCCGAAAATAATAAAAAACCAATTGTGAAATTAGTTTTCATGCTTTAAAGTTTGAGTCTGGAACATACTAGTTTGTTTATATGTCTGAAAACTTTTTTATGTTTCAAATTTCTGGTTATTTGGGGCATTTGTAAAACTGTTGTGAAGGGGACAATATTAGTGACATAGGCAACTTAAGCTTTAGAACTGCAGGCGCAGCTTTACCTTTTGCACTCTGATACAGGAGTGTTATCTGCAGTATCTACCTTTTTTTTTTTTTTGGGTTGGTCCTTTTCTTTTCTTTTGTTGAATAGGTAAGGAGGGCAGGTGGGTAGTTAAATGGATTTCGGAGTGAGCATAACTAATCTCCTCATTACCTGTCTAGTGTGATAGCTGGATCTTTGAGCTTCCTTACTTTCCAAGTTAATATTATTGGTTGTCCTGTTGCTTCCAGAGAATAAATCCCTTATTTTCTCGTCTATTTATTCCATAGATTGGGAATCAAAATCATCTTTTTATCTGCAGTTAAGAATATTGTGAAATTGATCTTATCTTTTCACAATATCCATATTGGTCTTATCTGTTTCAGGTGGGAATTGAAGCGTGGAAGAATGCTCGTGACAGCTCAGGCTCTACACCTGAAGATTATGCTCGTTTGCGTGGCCACTATTCATACATCCACCTGGTACAGAAGAAGATTAATAAGAGACCAAATGGTGGACACGTAGTAGTGGACATATGTGGTGTTGTTCCTGACTCTAACATATACCAGAAGCAAAATAATGAGTCGACTGCCAGTTTTGAGATTGGGCAGACTGCAGTAAGACCAACGCAGCATAACTGCAAGCTCTGCCATCAGAAGTTGGGTTATGCAACAGCCAGCAGATCTCTGGTGTACAGACCTGCTATGCTCTCAATGGTGGCTATTGCTGCTGTCTGTGTGTGCGTGGCTCTTCTATTTAAAAGTTGCCCTGAAGTTCTGTATGTGTTCCGTCCATTCAGATGGGAAATGCTGGACTATGGAACAAGCTGAATTCCATCAACTCCTAACTTTGATAATAACAGCTGCTTATAGGTGTTTGTGTACTTGTATGCGATTATAAGATGTAGATTGGAGATTCTTATATAACCAGGCTTGTAACTGATTTCGGAGTCGATATTATCCTTGACATAGTATTTATATATATATTTAAACTTACTAAGGAGAGCTAGCATTTGTAACATTCCGAATTTGCAGCAAAGTTTTCAGATTAACCAGTGCTTGAAACCTATGATTGTTAAGCCCATCGGTGAATTGAGCATTATTTGAGTATTACCATTAGTATTACCATTTGTACTTAAGCAGAAATTTTATGATATAAATGAGGTTTTGAAGTTTGAAAAGTTTTTCTTATTTATTATTATATGAGATTATTACTTAAATTATAATTCATATTATATGAGATTAAATTTTATGATATATCGGAGGTTTTGAAGTTTGAAATGTTTTTTTTAATTTGTTTATTACATGAGATTATTACTTAAACTACAACTCATATTATATGAGATTAAATCATATTATTATTGGAATCAATTTACATTAATGTTTATGGAGTTATACCTAGATTTTTAACTTTCACTAACATTCAAGCGATATTTACTCCATTCACACTTAATAAATAAGAAAGAAAACTATCTTCACTCTGATAAACGAATTACCCTCGCATTGCGCTCGTTATTTGAAAAGTTTTGAAACAAACTTATGTAATACCTTCATTTTGTTATATGTCCAAAATTTTCAATTTTTAAAATGAAGGAGCAAAATGTAGATGTTTCTTTCTCACACTTGATTAAGGGTGTGTTTAAAATTGAGGTGCCGTACCTTTTAAGTTATAGCCGTTGTAGAAAAAAATTGTAATTATAAAATAAAAGTTAATAACAAATAATAAATATAAATTTAAAATAATAATTTTGACAAAATTATTAAAAATATAATAGATTTTTCATCATACAAATGAAAAATCATATTATTATATCTTTCAAATTACATCAATTAGTGTTTATCAAACACTTTAATCTTATAACTAATTTTTAAACTACAACTACCTAACCTCAATCTCAAATGCACCTTAACTCAGACTTATTCTTCTGTATCTCTCTCAAATTTTCATCTACAATCTTTGCTGTTGTGGCTGCTATTTTTGAAACACGATGAAGAAGAAGATTTTCTATGGCGAAGATGATTTTTGTTGATTTTTGTCATTATCAGTAAAGAAGAAGATTTCTGATGCCGACGCGGAGAAGATGATTTTTGAAACATGAGTGCTGCAATTGCTATTAAAACAAATATATGAAGGATGCTTGTGTTATGAATGGTATTATTGGTAAAAAGCCATACTAACTGCAAATACTGAAACTATAACAAAAGCCTAATCAAGCAAGAAGGAAAATGACGAAGGAACAAAAGCAGGACAGAAGCATGACAAAAAAGCAAGAAAAGGGACGCTTGTCGATCCCAAAGGCGACTGATGCTAGGAGCCTAGGACTGCTCTATTTCTAAATAAACTCAGCTATCTCTTGCACGATTCAAGAAGCAATAATCTCTAATCCCTAATGCCAACTACTCAAATCTCAAATCCTATTATTCGGATAAAAAGGAAAAAAAAATTCGAGAACTTGTGACCAAAGACTATTATATATTTGTATTGTTGCTGGACCCTTCGATCAAATATCATCTTTCATAATTTTATGGCCCAATTTCCAAAGACTCCATCTGTCATTCCAACAAAATTACAAAAGAAGTAGGCCCCTAATTCCGAATTTGGGTAGGAGTACATGAAAGAAATTAAATGTCAATGAATCTGCTGGAGTCCCATCAAATATATCATGAAACCCCACTTCTACGTGCTATTCACACAAAAATTCTAAATCCCAATTTAAAAAAGTTAAGTTTGTATGAATTGAATGTATAAACCTATCAAAAATTTCTGTTATATGTATATTAATAGTAGTGTATAGAAAAAATATAATTTTTTCTTATTTATTAACTACTAATAGTAATTGAGTTATTTATCAGTATATCATCGAGGGAATTATGATTAACCAGTGAATCATGAGTTAGTGAGTGAGTGTTCATTGTATTGGTGTTTTGCTAAACAGAAGAGAAAAACAAACAAATGAAACAAACAGTCACGGACTGAGACAGTGGATCTGCATTGGAAAGCTGAGTCTGGACTGAGAGACAGTAACTCAGAAGCTGCATGAATGACAACAAAGCAAAAGACAGCTGTTAAGAAATAATCTCAATGTTTAGTTATCCGTCCATCGCTTTTCCTTTGATAATAACCCACGCATTAGCATTATGCAATGTGATTAATCCCTAGAATCTCCCCCAGTTCTTAACTTCTTATATCCGTGAATGTTACTCAAAAAGGACATTGTTTATATCTTTTATATTTTGTACCCATCTCCATCTGTAATGCACTCTCTCGTTTCACTATAAGTACCAATCTCCTCAATATTTACTTTCACATTCCCCAGCGAGGTAGCATTAGGCACCAACGCAACGCAACACAACAATGGAGGGCACAAGACACGCTTTGGCGTTTTTCCTTCTAGCATTAGCTTTGCTGTTCTGTTTTGCGGATTGTTCAGGTGCGTTTTTGAAAGCAGCAGCAGCTGCCTAGGCCTAGCTTTGTATGTTTGTATTTGATTTTAGCTGCAGTTAGCCTACTCAACTTTTAACACTACATGGTAAATGTGGGTTTAGGGCATGCGGAGTTAAGTAGTACGCATTCTAATGGAAGAGTCCAAGAAGAGAGGGTAAGAGTCTTCCACTGTTCCAAGCATAATTGGAACAGCAATTCTTTTTTTTTGGCGGGGGAGAAGAGGTTGGGGTTAATTCAAATAATGTTTAATTTAATTGTAGAGAAATGAAGGCGTGGTGACCAGCTGGTGCATTGCTAAGCCATCAACAGACGATGAGAGCCTCAATCACAACATTGATTACAGCTGTCGGCAGAAGGGAGTGGACTGTAGGCCAATTCAGCCAGGTGGCAGCTGCTTCAATCCAGACAGTATCATATCGCATGCTTCTTTTGCTATGAATCTCTTTTACAAGTCAGCTGGCAAGAATTACTGGAACTGCCACTTCAATGGCACTGGTCTCATCGTCACCCAGAATCCATGTTAGTGTTTCGTAACTGCATATGGGCACGATTGTTTCTACTTTGCTGGCAGATGTTTGCGCTGTTACTGACTTTGATTTTTGTCATTTTCATGTGTATTTTGGCAGCTTGGGGCACCTGCAAGTATCCAACATGATCAAAGACATCACAATTAGGAGACGAAAGAAAGGCTAGCTAGCTTTTCGTTTAAATTAATCAGACTATCTCATTTCTAGTAACCAGTTTTAATAGTAGTAATTTGCAAGTCTCTCGTGTTTCATTATCAATATCAAATTCGGACTTCTTCAGTTCTTTGGGTGTCCTTTTCCAATGAAAAGGAAAGGTTTTCCAGCTCTGATTTGTTGGTCGTGAATCCACCAATTTATCGTTTGAAACGGTGATGCATCAATGACATGTCATTGAGGATTAAGAAATCACCATAAAAATCTTTTTGTATAGTAAAAAAAAAAAAAAAAAAAAATGGTTTTGCCTACTTGCAAAGCTATGCATTACATACATCAACCTGCCATTTTGTTGCGTAATGCGCTTTAAAATAATGCCAACAAATTTAGGCAGACAAGACTGTTGAAAATGGAAGATGAAGGGGGTAAAAGACTAGAAGCCCCGCAAGAAAAAGGCAGCCAACCGTTAGCTGTCTAGAGGCATACTTTGGCTTCTTCTGGAATTAAGGATTGAGGCTCTATTGCGCCGATCAACCGACAATGATCAATGAGACAAGAAGAAAAAAATGTTTAGGCAAACCGCACACACATAGAGTGATATTAATAAGCAAAACAACTATTGGCTTTAGCCAAAGTTACAAATTAATACAATTCGCTGCTGCCTTCATTCTACATTCCAAAAATAGTCGTAAGCAAAAGGAAGAATTTTACTAATTCCAGGCACCAGTTGAGCAAAATTCTCAATCGATATCACTACACAACAGTGGTGACATGGTACATTAAACCAAAACCAAAAAAGATGTGGGGAAAGAAGAAAAAAGAAAGGAATTGAATGGGGAACATGTATGAGTTCTGAACACAGGAGATTTGCTTAGTATTACAAAGAAGCAGCAAGATAATATTCAAATTATTCATCCACTACCAACAGAAGCAAACTTGAACAGCAGGGATAGTTTTCACTTTTCAACTCAAATTTAAGCTTGAGGCTTTTCCCACTTGAGGGGCTTCACAACTTCCCAAGTGAAGTCTGGGTCATCCCTGCCAAAGTGTCCATAGGCAGCAGTCTTCAAGAACCTGCCATTACCGCCCCTTTTGAGATCCAAATTGATGGTCATCATTCCTGGCCTGAAATCAAAGCTTTCCTTCACAATTTTGAGGATCTCTTGTCAGGAATCTTGCCGGTTCCATATGAGTCCACAAAAACAGACAATGGCTCAGGCACACCAATGGCATAGGAGACTTGGACAATGCACCTGCGAGCAAGCCCATTTGCAACAATGCTCTTAGCAGCCTGCCTAACAATGTATGCACCACTCCTATCCACCTTAGTAGGGTCTTTTCCAGAGAAAGCACCGCCACCATGGGCTCCCCAGCCACCATAAGTGTCGATGATGATCTTACGTCCAGTGAGACCAGCATCACCATGAGGCCCACCAATCACAAAACGACCTGATGGGTTAAGGTGGAAGATGGTCTTCTCATCAAGGTACTTCTCGGGGATGACAGGCTTAATAACGTGCTCCTTAAGGTCAGCAGCAATTTCATCATTTGTGACAGTCTCATCATGCTGGGTTGAAATGAGGACCGTGTGGACACGGACTGGGACCATGGCACCATTGTCGTTGTAGTACTCAACAGTGACCTGGGTCTTCCCATCGGGCCTTAGCCAAGAGCAGGTACCATTCTTCCTAACCTCCGTGAGACGAGCACCAAGCTTGGTGGCAAGGACATGGCTCAAAGGCATTAATTCAGGGGTCTCATCAGTAGCATAACCAAACATATGGCCCTGGTCACCAGCACCAATGTCCTCAGGGCGCTTTGTAAAGTGGCCATGAACACCCTGGGCAATATCAGGGCTTTGTTGCTCAATGTTGACCAGGACTTTGCAGTGATCGGCATCAAGACCCACATCATCAGAAACAAATCCAATGGATCGGCAAGTGTCGCGAACAATCTTCTCATAGTCTACCTTGGCCTTGGTGGTAATCTCTCCGAAGACCATGACCATGTTCGTCTTGGTGCATGTCTCACAGGCAACCTTGCTCTCAGGATCCTGCTCAAGGCAGGCATCAAGCACCGCATCAGAGATCTGGTCGCACAACTTGTCGGGGTGACCCTCGTTCACAGATTCAGAGGTGAATAGAAAGGTCTCCATCTTATCAAGCTACAGAATAATATAATAATTAAAAAAAAAGCATATCAGAACACATCGTATAATTAATAACAGGTTCCAAGTGAAAAGAAGATCATTGGTGCGGTAGATGATAGGTCTTGATATCTTAGAATACAGAATAAAGAATAGAAATAAGTATAATCAAGATTGGATGAAATTCCTCAAACATGGAATATTTTACAAACAAAGCAAACCGACTAACAAGCACTGTCATTTACTTTCAAGGGCAAATATAATTAAAGGAATAATGCACTCACACCAGATTCCTTAAGCACTCAGTGACATAAAGTTGCAAAGAAGAAGGAATCAAGGAACAGATTGATTTTTATTTAAAACAATGTCAACCGCAATAGCCTCTTATCAATCACTTTCTAGATGATGAGGAAGAAAATTCTACTGATATTAAAAAGTTAAAACTACTCAAAACAAGAAAAATTAGAAAAAGTGTACGGTATATAACTCCTCCTTCGCCTAGTTTCATTTAAGATCCCACAAACTAACTTTAACACGTTCGAGCACCTGCTAGACTTCAATTACGCGAAGAGGTCCAGCAGCCGATGCAATGAAAATGACATAAGCATCCAGTAATTAAGCATTTTACAAATCACATGCTCAAAATAACGACAAGCACCAGATCCATTAATCAAAACGTTCCATTGCATCAGATCTACAACTTCCCAGTGTGTTACGTCCGTAAATCTAGTAAAAACAACAAGTTAAATTCAAGTTCACGGAACTTCAATCAAACTTCAAAATCTCAGATCCTTAATTCATGAATGTGAGTAGCAAGTTAAACAACTACTAGATAGAGTTCAGATCTGAAAAGCATTGATCTCAAAAACCAGGAACTCAAGACACTTATTAATGAGCAAAGCGAAACAGGATTAAAACATGAAAGGGACGGAGAAAAATTATTCTAACCGAACCGGGGGGAAAAAAAGAAAAAAAAAAAAAAAACACCTGTGGCTGGCAAGTGTTTCGGTGCAGATCTAAGATTCAGACTAAGACCAGACCTCAATAGCAAAGCGGAACTCAACGAGTTTGGACGAGTCTCTGAAGGCTTGAACGCGCTCTATTTATAGGTAAATGGGCCTACTTACGTACTACCGGACTGGGTGGTTAGGATTCTTGGTGAGAATATAGACCCGCTGGTATCTCTATCGCCGTTCGATTTGATGTCAGGATTATTAGAGACGTCGTTTGGTGGAGTTGGTAGGAAATAGGACATGTGGCTACCAAGCTACACATAGTATTATTTTTTTCAAACCGAAAATAGCCGGTTATTCACCAACTCTTGTCGGTAACCAGCTTGATGGCTTGAGGAATCGTGGGTGATTGGGCTTATTCAAAGAAAAATTGGTGAACGGTGGTGATCTGATCACCCTTCTACTTGGATATTGGTTTGGTAGGGCTACTTGTTCATCCGGTAGCCCACACAAACGATTAGGTGCGGTTGTTTGTTCTTAAGTTTTAGATATGCCGTCTACTACTTCTTCGTTTTTTTTTTAATAATTTTTTTCCTTTAAATATGGTTTTAGATGTGCAGTTTAATTGATGAAAATGGGACCAGTAAATAGTTGATCAGTACATAACAGCACACGGAAATTATATTTCAGTTTAGGACAAAATTATGTTACAACAGTTGTATGGTATTATTGTTGCAATCAGTCATTAAATTTATAGTTGTACAAAATAGTACACAGAAATTATATTTCAGTTTGGGGCAAAATTATGTTGTAATAATGGTACGGTATTACTGTTGCAACCAGCTATTGAATCTATAGTTAGTTGTATAATTGCACTAGTAAGATCCAATGACTGAAATCAGTAGTAGTACTGTACCATTGTTGCAATAGAACTGGACCTTTTAGTTTGTTATAATTTTTATATACCCACCACAAATGTGAAAAATCCTAACTTGTCATAATCTTACTACATAAATTATATTTCAGTTTGTTATAATTTTTATGCTGTAGCTTTTTAACAGTGTCGTGGGTTTTGAAAGAGTTCATTGTATTTCTTTAAATTTTTTTTTTTTTTTTTAACCCAGCCGTGCTACTTTGGCGTTTGGACAGTGTTATGGCGTGGTTGAAAACTATGATAATCAATCAAAGAAGAATTACGTCCAAAAAAAATCAATGAGGGATCAGGGACGTAGTGGGCACAAGTATCTTTCTTTTTCTTCCTTTTTAAAGGCATGTGAAAGAATCAAATATGAAAACAAGAAATCAAGAAATCAAATATGAAAACACTATCTTACCCTTTTTTGCAGGGTTTGGGTAATGATACTTCGAAGGGTATTTTGGTCGGCGCAACGAAATGCTGCCGACAATTCTAGGGGCATACTGCTCTGGAAAATGTTAACGGAGAGAAATAAGTTGTGCTGTTATGTAATAATCAAATATGGTTATTAAGATTGCTACAGTTCAACCCCATTTCAGATCTTAGCTGTCATTGTCAAGTAATAGATCATTTTGCCAAGTTATTATCTCTACATAGTAATGAAATCAAAAGATATGGCCCGAACCCCCATCAGGCTTGAACTAAGTTTATAAAGAGGTAGTTGACTTGTGGTCTGTCAGTCTTCAAGAACCCTCGGTGTCTTTAAGGTCGCAAGTCATTGTAAAAAAATGAAGGGGGAAAAGGAAAATCGCAGCTCTCTTTATTATTTATTTACCGATAACGCAAGTTTGGGTTTTGAGCACCAAACAAACAAAAAATATTTAAAAATGAAACAAGAAGCTATGAGGTGAAAGCCAAGCGGAGAAGCAGCGAAAGCTGGAAAGCTAGTGAGGCCCAAAATGATGTGGCAGCAACTGAAGCCTAAAGGGGAAAGTGAGTGCGAGTTGGGGGGCAGTTGGGACTCAATGGGGGCTAATATTAGTGCGCTCTCACTTCCCACGCAAATAAATTCAAAAAAGAAATTAGAGCGTATTACTCTTTTTAATTAATTTATTCTTATCAAGGGATTCCCAAAAGGTTGGGGGCACTGTGTCTGCGGCAGTGGCACGTGCCAGTGGAATGTGGAATGGGGTTGGTGGGATGTGACGTGATGTGGTGACTTATCAAACAATCAACCAAAACCCAAAGCAACTATGACTGGATCAAAGTCAATAATCTCGATGGAAAGGCGGTACAAAATTTACGACCCAAAAGTTGCTTCATGTTTATTAAGTGAATTTATTAGTGAGAGATCATTATTACCCCATGATCACGTCAAGTGCATGTAATTTTAAAATATGTACTTATATATATGTACTTATAGGAATGGTGAACCAAGCGCTGGTGGGCTGATCCACGATCATAATGGTAAATGGATTACGGGCTTTGTTATGAATATAGGATCCTGCTCAGTTATGGTGGCGGAATTATATGAACTCTATCATAATTTAAACAAAGCTTAGCAGTAGGGGCGAAGTGAATAATTTAATTACAGGGGCAGAGTGAATAATGTATATATAGTTTTGAGATATTTTTTAATTTCTATTATAATTTAGGAGATATCATGTATATTTAAAAAAAAATTAATTTTTTTTGCAGGGGTGATAGCCCACTCTAGTCTCTATTAAGATCTATCCCTACTTGACAACATAGTATTTGGTAGTTGATTGTAGAAATTGATAGCCTTTGTGTTACCCCGTTGGTTAAGAAGCTATTGAAAGCTACTGACGAATATTCTCCTCTTATCTCCTCCATTAAATACCTCATCAAGCATGATTGGAATGTTGCCGTTAATTATTGTTTAGAGAGGCTAACTTTGTTGCTAATTTTTGTGCAAACTATACCTTATCTATCCCTCTAGTGTTTCATCACTTTTCTACCTTCTCTTAGTGTGGAAACTTTTATTAATCATTACATATATGGGTCCCTTATTCTCGTTTAGTTTTACTTCATCTCTAATTAGAGCCCTTTGTATTAATATATATATGTGTGTGTGTGTGTGATATTTATAGTTAAATTTAATACAATTATTATTCGTAAGATAATTTTTCAAATAAAATATATATCATTTACTTGTTATCGAATATATTCCAAAAGGGTGATCCTCCGTCATCGTAATTAAAAAATGGTCCCTCATTCACACAAAGGATAATGATTTATGAAGAAGAGGAGCCCATGGCAGCATGGGTGTCTGTGCTGCCTGTTGGCAATATTTAATTAATTGTCTTCTTTTCATTTGTTCATTGAAGCTGAAATCCATGGATCCCACAGAAAGATCTTCGATTAATTTATTATTATGTACTTCAGCAATTTGCATGAATTGATTGTTGTCTCTAATTTAACTTATTTATTTTATTTTAATAGGGTGAAGTGAAGATCTTCCGGATACCGTATATGGAGCACGCTCCACGGCTTCATATCAGGAAGCCGGGGTTCTGTTCTGTCTTTCCTGTTGCTTGTCGTCACGGTGGTGGTTGGTTTTATTTTTTTTGGGGAAAAGGAATTAATATATTCTTTCATGCAGCGCACTTCTAATTATGTTGGTGTTTTTTTAACAAGTAAATTCGTTCTTGGGATGGATAAAATATTTTATGAATCTCATTAGCACAGCTTAATTCATGAACCGCACACACGATGCATGGACTTGACCAACGATCGATGACCATTTGATTTTTGTCACCTCATCAAATGGAACGGTCCAATGCATGCTCTCAAAGCGTAACATCTGATTCTTATCTACAAATTAAATGACTATATGTACTACTATTATAATATATAACCAACAAGCGCGTAAATCAGCTGTTAAGAGACTGTTCTATCTTAACCAATATTTTCGGTTGGAGAATTGAAAATGCAGTTGCGTTAAATATTTATTGGGAGAGGTTTACCATCTTAGTGGTCATACCCGGCTCGAATCTAAATTAGTCGAGACCCAATATAATTTTCGGATACCTGATGATTTAATATAAAAAAAATAATATACGATGCGAATTTATAAACAATTAAGCATAACATTGTGTAATGTGTTTTGTCTATGTATGATATTTTTTATCAGAATCCACGCTGTAAGGTAGCGTTAGCGATGGCAAGCAAATGAAGAGAAAGCATTAGGCATGCATGGATATTAATTTGACATAATCATTTACTATTATTCATCATATATATATATATATATGACTGGCTTGCTGCTTCAACCCCTCGGATTTAAGATTGTGGCTTGATCGGGAGAATAAAGAAATGAACACCGACTTTGACCATCTAATATCTATCTGTAGGCGCATCTCACTCTCACATGGGATATATACGTAGTGATCAACACGATTGACCCCAAATTTTTAATTATCTCAACCTGCTTCCTGCTTGGAATCTATGTATATCTACTGCTTATGTAAGGGTATCGAATATTGATCCACTGTAGTCTGTACACACTAGCCACGATGAATTATATATTCAATTATTTTCTCACTTTATTGCAAAATAATCAATTAAAATAATTAACTCAATTATGACAGTATCACTTTAAAACTTATACACACTATCTAACGCTATTAACATTGGCAATTGAGATTTAAATTAAGATTTAAATATTGAGATGCTTGATATTGCTCTCTTTTCCTTTCTTTCTTTCTTTTTTATTTTTTATTCTCTTTGTTTTCTTTGTTTTCCCTCTCTTTGTTTTCAACCAAAAAAAAAAAAAAATGAACTGATATTTGCCTAACAGCATCTATCCTTAATTATAAGAACAAAATACTACTACATTTTATAGGAGATTCAAATGAAGGTGTGTTGCTGATACTTTTCGAAATAAAAAACGTTAAAGATCCTAAATCTAATTATTCAAAGCAAAGATAAAGGATTATGGAACAAGGAAATACTATTTTCAGTTGTCTCAATAATTCGATCCGAATGAAGAGTCCAAAACTTGATTCATTTGGAACAAGACAAACAAAAAAGGGCTTGAGACTGCTAAAAGGGGGGGGGGGGGGGGGGGGGGGGGGGGGCTAAGGATTTTTTATCTATTAAATAACACCTTTTAAAAATTATGTTTAATAACGCTCACGAAGTGAGTCCTAATAATAGAAAAGCAAAGATCTATAACCTTATGCAGTTTTATAATAAAATAGATTCCGAAAACCTGTCTTTAATTAAGGTCAAATAATAATTAAAATAAAATGATAATTGGGGTCTAATGAGATTGTTAAAAAAATAAAAATGTGGGGGGCAATAGGTCTGTCCTAGCCCTAAATCTAGAGTTCATAAAAATAGACAGCCCGAATAAGTAGAAAAATTACAGCCTGAGTGTATGACTATTAGGCCTCGTTTGGTTGCAGGATTAAAAAAAAATTTTATCCTTGTCTCATGTTTGGTGCTATCAAGATATTGGAATTTAGCTAATCCTCGGCCCACAAACTAATCTAAATTTTGTAAAGGAAACTACCCCAAGGGGGCTATGGGATTAATTAGTATTGGATTATATTGATAACTCAATTAAACATAATAATTTATAAATATTAAAATTATAGTAATATGTGATAAATGTAATAAAAAATATTGATTTTAATACTGTAAATAATAAATTATACTAATAATAATAACTTGTGATTGTAATATTATAATATAAAACATGATTATTTATAATCAAATCCAATATTGCACTAAACACAACATAATATTATATATAATTCAGTATTATCCAATCTAATCCAATCCGACATATTAAACGAGGCCTTATGGTATGTTAGTAGTGGGATAAAAAGCATAGGATTGGACTATTCCAAAACAATATTATACATAATCAATCATAGATCCTCAGTAACAAACGTACCTTTAAAGTGCAATCTTTGGGCCATTTTCACAAGTACACCAAATACCAGAAGAGTAGAGCTTTTCCCACCCCTCTGAAATAAATTCTTAAGAAAACTGTCTTATATTTACCATTTTATCCTTTATTAAATTACATATTTTAACATACATTTTCATACACTCTGCAGACCATAACCATTATTCTTTCTCCTCTATCATCCCCTTTGGATTTTAAAGGTCAAATAATTGAGACTATCAAACGGCTTCATGTAAGAAAAGAGCGCAAGTCGATATGGATGCCTTTATGCGTATGCATCAGGGAGCTCCCCATCGCAAGCCTCATCGAGTTTTCTTCCTTCATTTATAAAAGACTATGGTTTTTTAAGACAAGACAAAGATGTTTGCATTTAGAGATTTTTATTTTTCGAAACTTTCTATGAATTTTGGGTTTTTATAATGCATTTGAATGGGTTTTAGCCGCTACAAACAATTGGCTTTACTTTCATTAATCATTTGAGATTTGTCTAGTCATAAATTAATGGTTATCATCTTTACCTTAGAGAACTTAAACACGGTTGTGACTTGAGCTTTGGATGTTAATTTCCCAGATCCTACAAGAAGCGAATTTCTTCTAGATTGGCACGCAAGATGCATCATCATTGGGGAACTGTTCGTGAGCTTCTTTCACCTTCATCAGGACCGCAGGCTGAGGATAATACACAAAGATTTGCAACTTATAAATAAAAACTGAAAAGCTGATGATATAATTTAATAAGGAAACAACAATTCATAGTGTTTACTAGAAAAGTGTTATTTCTGGAACTAAAGTGGCTGTGATTAGAAATATTTTGTTTTAATATAATTTGGTTGGGGTATACTTAGAAGATGGGTTTGAAAAAGACTTTGGAGGGGTGGTGGCAGATCGATAGCAGCATAAGCCCGCCCAAGTCCTAACTGTTGGATATAATCAGGAAAAAACGGCCCCCCGGGGGGGAACTGTTGGATAATCTTTACTTGCGACCGCAACTTTTTATTGACAACACCAACCCTCGCGTAACAGGAAACAAGAAAGAAACTGTTAATCAGGCTGAGTCAACCCCAGAACTAAAAAATTGGTTGACCAACATGCGTTAACAGACATGGATCCTATCTGTGACTCTTTCTAATGTCGTACTGCCGATGATGATGACATTCCCCTTGAGCATCATGTGAAAGAGTTTAAAGCAGCAATTGTACACCTGGTTATGCCGAATAAATTGAATTTCTTCTTGGATGCTCGAACATGGATCAAAATCACAATCACCAAAGACCACTTTTTATTGTTCCTCATCAATGTCAGTCGATGTGTGGAACTCAACCATTTGCATACCTCTTCCAGCTACAGCAATTTCGTAGTGGTTCCTGCACAAGGAGTAAAGGATCCACACAAAAAGAGCGTGGAAACAAAATTCAGAATCATGTGTTTATGATTTTGTCACATGGGACTTTCCTGGATTTGTAGTCAAGTATAATGATGCTTCACTCACCTGCCACAGGCTCTGGCACTCAATGCTTCTGGCTCTGGCACACTGACAACTAAATGAGTATGCTGACTTAGAATACTGTGTTCCTCTAGGAGCCAGAAACGGACACGCTGATCAAGTCCAGTGGAAAACACCCAGGTGCCATCCGTCCAAATGCCTTCATGTACAGAAACCCATTTGTAATTCATCAAAAGCAAAAAAAATATTAGCATGAAAGACCTTGCTCAAACATTATTAAAAGGCCTGTATATTTGTTCTTTCAGGGCAGCATGTCATTTGAAAGGAATACAATCCTAACTAGAAGATTATACAGAAAAGATTATTTATAAGATGATCATTCATATTACATAATGTTTGATAGGAATAATCAGTATATCAAGTAAATGAGTCACAAAGGTATCAAATAAAATACCAGCAACACACACAAGGGAAAGGAAGAAGGAATTCAGTAAGACATGCTCATGAGATTATGAGAAAACCAAAACCTCCACTGGAAAGATTTAGCAATAGATGGTAAAGAAACTGCAGGAGAAACATAATATAGCTAGTACCGTCATTTTTTTTCAACCATGAAAAGCAAGAACACTAGACCAGTCAAAAGATAAATGATTGGATCACGAGATTAAGTTATTTTCACCTTTTATGGCGGAGCTGTGAGCAGAGGTGGCTCTGAAATAATTGTAAAATCTGATTCTATAATTTTGGTTCTGCTCCTGCCCATAATAAATTAAACTCTTCACATCTTCAGATTCAGAGTTTGAATTTATGACATCTGCTGCTATAATCTCAGAATCCGGACCTCTTGATAGTAACGATAAATCAACTCTTAGACAATGAATTGCTTGATCATCGCCCCCACTTACAACATAGAAATGGAAACCACATTCAGTACTCCAACAGTTCTTTATCTTTGAAACATGAAGGCAATTAACCCCAGATTGATGAGCATTATTCAAAATATGTATTGGCCGAATTTCAGAAATCTCAGAAGTTGAATTGACTGCATTTAGTTCTGGCTCACAAGAAACAATTTGTCCATCTTCAACAGTGAAGTTTTCCGTATCATTTACCTTCGCAGACACTCCACATGCATCATGATTTTGTACTCCCCCTTCAGTTCGCACACTAACTATACTGCTGCCACTTTCTTTATTAGGCCCGGTATGCCTTAAATTTCTCCACCATCGTCCACCCTGGCTTCCTCTTCCTGTACGTGGCCGTTTCTGACAGTCTATGAAGTTCTCAATATGAAGAGTAGACACTTGCTGCACAAAAGCTTCAACATGCCCAGTCACGTCCCAAAAGGCAATGCTTCCATCAGTGGCTCCACTAATGACAAAATATGAGGATCCAATTTGAACATTCTCTGTAAGAGTAGTTTGTAACATTTAATGACCCAACGCAAGAAACGAAAGACATTGAAATGCCAAAATGTGGCACGAGTACATAAAAGGCTTCAATTATATACTAAATCCACAATCGCTTGCTCTAAGATTTAGTTTCATAATAGCAATACCAAAAAATAGCACCCATAAAGAGCCCATTTAGTCCAGATTATACTACTGAAGTCCCAGCAAATAGCCACCCTTGAAAGAAAAATGAATATAATGGAGAAATAAAATTGCACTTAGTTTCACAAGGGGAAGCATACCCCTCATGAGAAAGAAGCCTACTCAGAAATCTCTTAGTTTCACAAGGGGAAGCATACCCCTCATGAGAAAGAAGCCTACTCAGAAATCTCTTAATATCTGAATTTATAATTTTTGAATGTTCAGAAGGAGTGCAGATGAGACAAAGACTTGCAGGTCATCCAAAGATACTACTAATTAGACAAGGGTTAACAAATTACGTGTTGCTGGCTAAAACCAATTAGGAATTTAGGAGAAGGCAACCTCAAGACAATCAAATTGCAATATTTCTGAAGCACCAAATGTGTGTCACTCATAACAAATATGATTTAAAAATATACGAAAAAATGACAAATATATACCAGAAGGGCAGTCATTGCTGGAAGAAAATTTTCATATTTAAGAGTCTTTTAAGGATAAAATGCTATACTGGCACTATTTTTAACACAACTAAAGATTTTTAATAATCAACTAACCCTTAGAAGGAACATGTATAGGCATGATGACATGCTGCAATGCTAACACTGGTGATGACAGGGGAACCAACATAGCAACTTCAAACCTGGGATGAGGTAAGAAGAAAAAGTTAACACTAAGCATGACAGGGAGTGAATGACTGCAGACTTATCGAAAATCCTAAGTAAATTAAATTCCAAGAGCCTACCATAACCGAAGCGGTAAAATGAGTGCCCGTAAGGCAAGTGTGGCATCCGAACAGGCAACAACAACAAAACAGACAGTTAACCTGACAGGAGACACATAAGAGAAACTTTTCACATACCAGGATTTAGGTACAGTATAGAACATATCAAATCGGCAGCACAAAATGAAGTTTGTCTGACCTGGAACCAGGACATTTAACAAGAAATGCAGTGACGGCCAGGTATCTCCAGTCATCTTCATATTTATCTCCAAGGAAAGCTTTTGCCTCTCTCTCCCTGCTTTCTGAAGAAATCGATCCAGTCTTTGCATTAGTGTTCATACTAGCAATGTTTCTGGTAATGTGATCCACTTTCTTAATGTCTTTCTTTTTCCCATGAGTGCTGGAATTCTTGGTTGGCATGTCAGTGGAAAGCCACTGGAATGACAATGATGAGGATGCTCCCAATGAGAATTCCAGGTCATTTCCATTTCTATTATATTTTCTTTCAACAGTTGTTTCTTCCATCTTATCTACCCCCCTATGTCTCAGCAGCCACGAAGTTAGGACCCGCTTTGCTCCAACTGATATCAACAAGAATGGATTCTCTTTGTCCTCTGCAACACCATTTTGTCTATTGATCTCTTCAGATACGTTGTCCACAACTGCAGAAATTTGGTTTATTTCTGAGACAAAACATATAGACCTCACAGCTGACCCACCAACATGCTCCCCAAGCAGTTTTGATGAGGACCAATTCTCAAATCCAGGAGAATACCTAAGTAGAAAAATAGGTAACTATGTTAAACTTCCAGATCACTACAGCTGTAAAAAAAATAATGTAATAAAAAAAGTAAAACTCGGGTGATGTTAAAACATGAAAAAGTTAAGCACATCCATTTTATGTCAGATTTCTGGTGGAAAATAGTAAACAGCATACCTTGTCAACCTCACAGTCCCATCTTCACATCCAGTTGCAATCCAACTCGATTTATTCAAAGCACTCTTCTTCACGTTTGCTCCAACTTGAAAATTTTCAGACACAAAGCATAAGGTGTGTATTTCTCTACCGTGAAATTGCATATGCAAATTCTTTGGGAACATCTTCCTCTCACCATTTGATATCCAGTGTCTATGAATATGGATAACTTCATCCTTAAAAAGAATATTGAATGAGGGGTAGGAAACAAAAATGAAAACAAGAGAACCATAAGAAGGGCACTGAAAGATGACAGATGAATCCATACAGGAAAAATAGCCACAGGGTCATTTCAAGGCCAATTTTGACAGAATTGTAGCTTAGATACAGTAAGATTGGGTTAAAGGACCATTGAAATATCATGGGTTAATATTTAAAACATTAGAATATGATGAAGAGCCCGATACGTTGGTCGTAAGAAGTTCAATGCAAATCCATGCTACCTTGTAAAATTCTTTTGAAAAAAAAAAATGAAAGCACCAAAGATCATAAAAATATTGAAGAGAAAAGAACACAGAAAATGTCAGAGTCTATAGTTTCATAAGGAAAAGGACATAAGATCATAAGAATATTGAAGAGAGAACACAGAAAATGTTTATATAGTTTCATATTATGTAGGTCCTGATGAAGAATCCACCATATTAAACTACATAAGTCTCTCAATAGCCAAAGCTGATTTGCCTGTAGTCCAAAGTGTAGAACATTGTCACCATTCGTTCTCAAGAAAGTAGGAAAAAAAGGGCAGATGGAGGCACGGTTTAAATAAGGATAGACATGTTAGCAACAAATATATCATTAAACCCTACTACAGTAAGTGGGGCAAAAGCAAGCAGGATAACCAAGAAATTTCTCCAAATACTGTCGCGGGAAACACCATACAGATGTTACAATATCTGATTAAAATGGAACTGTCGGACATGAATGAAAAGATTCAGCTAAAACCACAGTCAATACATTTTTGTTCGACTCTACCAATGTTTAAAGCAGATTTACCCCACTGTGCCTATCTGGCAACAAATAGACCCAAATTCAATTTCATTGGATAATCCCTAATTATATATTCTATCATTATGCATATGATGATGTTCTAACTGTGACATGTTGTACAAAATCAATTTGTAGTGTCTTTGGTAGCTAACATTACTAACTATTTTATAGTTCCCACTTCGAAGCGTGTGCAGTTGCCATGCAAGTGAATCAACAATTGTTATCTTGTAATACTTGATTTCCTGACTTCACACCAAAGAAATGTTTGAACTAGGGTAAGTAAACTCACCTTGACATATGCAAAACAGTTCTTTATCTCTGGTACATCACCAAGAAAGTAAGAATGAGGGCGCCGCCATCCACCACATGGAATTTGCACAACCTACCTCAACATCCACCCTAAGGCATCAAAAGTACTGCAACAGGACAATAGCAAAGCTGATTTTTTTCTTTTTTCTAGTCAGCAGAGGGACTGAGGAATTTACCTTTGCCTCAGTTATTAAGTTCCATATTATGAAATCTGTTGATGCAAAACCAGCTGCGTAGTTGCAACTTGCCAAATCAATGGAATTGTTTTCAGCAGAGACAGATTGAATCAAACTCAATTCTTTCACTTGCTTCATCCCAATAAATTCTAGACTTTCACGATCCTTGTCATATTCCAAATAGCATATGCAACCGTCTCCCCCAGTCTGAAAAGGAAAAGTAAAGAAAACGACATATGGAAATTCTCAATCACATATTCATGTCAGGAAGTACACAAAAATGCAGGCATGCACACATTTCCCAGACAGTGGATTGACAATTCCTTAAAAAAATGCCGGACGCCGCCAGTCAAAGAAATGACATCTGTGTGACACTCTTCTCACATCTTTTTAGTTATGTTCTTTACGTTTCTTTAACCCCTTCTATATTAGTAACTAATAAATTCCTCAGCTTGTTATCTGGGTTTGAAAATATCAATTGGTTGTTGGGAACTTGATGGGATATATTATCTAGGCAGTCAGTCCCAGAGAGATTTGAACCCATGACCACTTGATTGGAAATGGAGTCATACTAATCAACCATCCCATGGGTTATTTCTTTTAATTATGCTGATTTTTGTACTACTTTCTTGATGACATTCTTTTTCCATGTCTCTAATTGATAAAACAAATAACAATAATTGGGAAGTATTACAATAGTTTTCCTTCTTAAGAAAAATACTTAACAGCAACATTTGTGATTGATTTGTTTGCATATCTGAAAGGTTGATTTTGGGTCATACCGAGCGTATTTCAGTTTGATTGGATCTCAATTTAGCAGCTGAAACATTAGAAACAGTAGATATGCCATGAGCTCCTTTAAAATAATTTAGTGGAGATACTGCCACATGTAAAGCAACAGATTTGTCGTTCAAGAGGTCCCTCAGCAAAGGGAACAAAACCAGATTCCCACGTAAATCTCCACAAAACAGCACCTGCACATATTCAAATACTCTTAACCAGTAAACAAAATTCTCTTTGAGAAAGAGAAATGCATCAATTGCATGTATGTACAACTGAACAATCAGGAACAGTGTTATTCATTTAAGTATTTGAGTTACAATTCCTATCTTGTACCTAATGCAAATGAAATCAGAAAAAGAAATGAGACAAATAGATACCTCATCCTCAAAGGATGCATCCAAACACATTATTCGTGCCCCAAAACAGGAAGAAAATTCCACAACCAGAAAGACATTGTTAGTCTTTGAAGATTCATAACAAACAGATGAGAAAGGATCACATAACCGCCAAAGCTTCAACCTTCCTTTAGGATCTGCAGTGAAGATAAACCTACAGTACATGAACTAGTGTCTTGTTAATACCTTGAACTTATCTATAAGGAAGCAAGAAGATTCAGATATCTCTCATTTAAGAATGAACGTGGTAAGCATCGCAGACAGGCAGGACTTACAGCATGGCATGGAATTGTCACTTAGAAACTAATTGAACAACACCACAACCTAAATGTTCTTTTGACCCATCAAAAGAAATAAAAGCAAAGAGGCAATTGATTGATCAAATGATCAGTTTAACATTGGAACTTAGTAATTAATGCGGCAACACAGTAATTAATGCGGCAACACATTCAAAGCTATCCTACCTATTCATACTAACCAGAAAACCTTAATTTGTTATCTTGATAAGGTGAAGAAATAATTAATACCTATGTCCCAGTGACTTGCACCAGTAGGTTCCCAATAGCTGTCTCTCAATGCCAGCTGACCAAGTAAAGGTGAAGCTCAATTGAGGAGTATGAACATCACCAACTACTCTAACAATTGTCATATTTCCTTTACCGTCTCCAAGAGCAACCCAATCATCAATTCCACAGGGATACTTAGGCTCATTTGACAACAGATCCATACAAATAATTGGCATCCCTTCACTAACTTGCAGAATTTTATTCCAGTTCACACTATCCATGTCACATAACTTGGTATGGTACAGATAACCATGGTTTGTGGCAATATAAAGGGTATCTTCAGAAGTCAAATGCAAACAACGCACATATTCACTTTTGCTGCAACCACAAAGTCAACAGTGCACAGATTATACACAAAGATTAGAACACTATAAAATACCAAGTAGACATGAAGGGATGAGGCATCGAGGAGCATGAAAGTTTGTGAATTTCCAACTTGTTTGTTCACACATTGAAGATGTCCAAACAATACAACAAGTTGAGAAGTCCACACCATCTATATCTTTGCCTTGAGGCATGGAAAATAGAATATATGGGTAATTAGTGATGTAGGAGTCAACGTCTGAGATTTCCAATAATAAAACACAGGTTTACCTGTCTGTAAGCCGAATCTGCTCTGAGAAATTTGGGATTTTTAGGCTGAATATTTCAGTTCTCCCATTAAACTCTTTTGCTTCAGGATGTGACTCCAAGCTTCCAGGCAAAAAAGCTTGGAACTGATGCACTTTGATTGCAGAATCAAACCCAGCAGTAACAAGAAGAGAAGATAATGGATCATACAAACATCGCCATATGCCTCTTCCTCTGTGCAACAACAAAGCTGTAAATGTCTTCCATCTATTCTATCATGACATGAATACTAAATTACAAGTTAGATGAAGACTAGCCCACTTTACACTTGTTGGTTAAACAGGTAGTCACGAGTCACAGAGGCTGGCAAAGTCCTAAGTACTTACAACCACTGACTAGAAGAAGAAGCTCAAGAAAAGTTCCTATTTTACTTGCCAGGAAACCAGTCCATATAGAGCAAAGAAAGCACATATGCAGATATGCTACATTATCTGAAGCACCAGCAAAAAGAGAAAATTGAAACCAAAATCATAAGAGTTATTGTGAAGACAGTATATGTCAAAATGCTTGAACTCCATGATGCGCTCCATAAAGGATCTAAGGGTACAGCAAAAGAACCAAAATTCCATCATGGTACCACTCAGTGTATTATGTTCCCTTCCGTTTTCATGTTGACTTTATCATCCTCATGGCAACTAGAAGATTTTAAATTACCAATAGAACCCCCAACCCCCCCCCCCCAAAAAAAAAAAAGAATAAAAAACTGTTATAGAGCATAGGGGCCTACAAGTAGGTCATGCTATAGGTAGTCTAAGGAGAGTCAGAATCTGGTAGGCACCCATATAGTTCTTCCTGAGATACTTCTATCCAGAACCCGGACTACATGGTCCAAAGATGTAATAAATGTATACATCAAACTTATGGTTTTAATGTCATACATCACGAAAACTAAGCTGTAAACACCCATTAAATCTCAAAAACAAAAATTAAGAAAACATATCAGCAACTTACATGTGCTCCTTAATCATCTTAAGCTGTTTACCATCTGATCCCCACACACGACATGTACAATCCTCGCCAGCGGTGATAATGAACTGAAAAGTATGCAAGAGAACTCAGCAACATATCCTAAAGTTCATATCTGAATAAAAAGAGGAAAACTCAACTTTAAACATTAGTTAAAGACAAGATGATGACAACCACAAATGGATCTATACCAATCGCACATAAGAGTAGAGCATTCGCAGCATATCTCCAACAAGAACCAGCCGGAACATAAAGAAAAGACAACAATCAACAAATTGCATGCTCTCTAAAGTTACCTAGAATTGATACAGGCGACAGAAGATCTTATAGTTCATCACATAAGTCCATATTTATTAAGCCAAAAGAAGATATACACTTCCAATTAAATAATTCCACGACGGAGTGAAAGGAAACATTTTCAGCTATACTTAATTTTCCAATGGAAAGTCATTCCACAGACATGGAATTTTTTTTTTTAAATCGACAAAAAATCTCAAGCATTTAAAAACAAAAAAAAAGACACTGCCATCGAATAGAGCTTAGAACAAAGAGACTGGTGAATGCTGCATATACTTGTAATAACTTGTTCCCAATAGTAAGCATGTTTATTCCTTTGCCACACTATTTTCATGCAACTTGTCTGCTATGCATTATCTAATGTTATTTTCAATTATTATCTACCTCATAAAAGCCCATCTGGCCATTAGCATGGAGAATTAACCATCTAAAAACATAACCACCCAGCACACCAATATAAATCCATCATAAGCTAATGAAAAAGGTGACAAACCAAACAGTGGTGCACATATAGAAAGGATTTAAACCATTTTAAAGAATATAATTGGATCAGAACTTCAGATCATTATGAACACCAGAAAAGAACACCACATAAGTGTACTGGAAATTACAAGACTTACAGAATCAGTTAAACAGCAGTCCCAAACTCGAGCATTGTGACCATATAGAACAGAGCTGCCAACCTCCTCTATGCTATCAGAATCTTTCCAATATTCAGCACGGACTTCCCAGATACGAGCACTGTGTGAAACAAGCACATGATGCATCGAATCACTCCAAGAAAGGAGTAAAAAGAAGGATGATAGTACTTGGAAACTTATTCACCTACGATCATCAGAAACAGAAACCAATTTTGATCCACAGGAAGACCATTCTATTCTGAATATAGAACCTTCATGTCCAACGAGTCTAAATAAATTCACTGCTGTATGCTGCTGATCCTGAAGTTTGAAGCACTTAAAGTCTGAACTGCTTCCATGTGCATGGTTTCCCTCAGGACTATTAAGAAGAGGAGCAACATGTTCCCAATCCACTTTCCATACAATAATCTGCAGAAAGTAGACCATTCCAAAGATAGCTAGTAACTCAATGATCAAACTGAAAGCAACAACTCCAATCTCTAAAGCGTAATAGCAATGCCATTCTTGTTATATGGATTTTTTTTTTTTTTTGGTTTTTAAAGGAAGTGTCTATGAGTGATAAAATGGAAATATAGAATAACAATCACAAGGAAGATTAGCCACCTCATTATAAATGGTACCAGATGCAATTCGGAGAGCTTCAAGATTGTCACCCCATAATTTCATCGAATACAGAAGGCACCTCTCTACATTTAAAACCAAAGGGGAAAAAAAAAAAAAAGGCTAAATGAATAAATAAATTTTATCACAAAAAGAAATTGTCACGCATTAAAAAAAAATAAATAAATAAAATAAGCCAGTTTGAGGAGTAGAACTAAAATTAAACGAACCTGGAGAATGAACTTCAAGAATGATACTAGAGTTAGAAATATCCCACACACGTATAGAATTGTCACTACATCCTATGGCTAGAGAACGGTTACCGTTGCAGACCTAGCACCCATAGAAGGGGAGCCGTTAGAGCTTGCAGCACTTCAAAAATAGGTAAGAAATATACATGTTAGACAATGAGTACCTTTAAGAAGCAAACATCGAACACCCAATGACTTAACCTCGGCAGTGACCGAACCAAACTCAAATTCACACATGTTTCTGGTTGATATTGAGAATTCGGCGACAATTCAAAATTTAATTCAAACAATTTCACTCTCTTTTCACCAAATAAGGCCACTTCAAACGTGACCCTCGTAGAAACTGATCCTTCAGTGCAATTAATAAAATTACAAGAGATGCCGTGCAAACGAATCCCTTGAAAGACTTGAAACGGTCTTATCAGTGTTCCCGCTTCCAAGTCATAGAGCAGCACTTGCGAACCAGAACCTTGTTAAAGAACATAAATTAATCTTTGAAGTTAAATAAGAGAAGAAAAAGCGTAAAATCCAACATTTGAGTTAGAGAGAGAAAGGAATAGAAAAAGTACCGGCGAGGAGAAAAGGAAGTGAAGAGAGGTGAGAAGGGAGATGGACAAAACAGAGGGCTGAGATTTCTCCGAGGTATTGGCCAACGTCTAGGCGCCATTCACTGAGATCCTTCTTCCCCATGGCGATGTTCGCGGCATGTAGTCTATGTTTTTGATAATATACGACGGCGCGGGTCTTGAGAGTTCATGATGTCACCTTGAAATTTAATATTTTTTAAAAAAATAAATTTTTGCGGTGAGCGTGGATCGAACACGCGACCTTCAGATCTTCAGTCTGACGCTCTCCCAACTGAGCTATCCCCGCGTGATGAGAAATTGTCGTCACTTTTTTAATATATTAATAGAGCCTATTTATTTATTAAAATAAATAAAGATTTATCCAATTAGTTAGACGCTTGACGGGTAGTTCAGCCGTTTGGGTTTCTCTTTCCTTGAGAGTTGAGACGATACGGAGATAGGAAAGATGCAATCTTTCAAGGACGAGTTCACATTCGGTTTGTTCCATTCTTCTTTTGCTTCTGATATCTATAACACAACCTCTATTTTAACATATTTTCAGTGCAACTGCTGACTCTCTATTTTTTCTTTTTCTTTTTAACAAAACATTTCAGAGCAAAGACTTGAAGAATCGCGCGAAATCATTGCGAAATACCCCGATCGAGTCCCGTAAGTCCACGCGTTATAAATTTACTAATTCATAGGCTCTGATCATTTGGTTGCTTATCAACTAATGAGCAGCTGCGAACTATTAACGGCCATTATTTTGTAATTTATTAGAAATGGGGAATTTTGTATGTTATAACTACTTGTTTTTATTTCTGCAGGTAATTGCTGAAAGATATTCAAAAGCTGACCTTCCTGATATGGAAAAGAAAAAGTAAGTTTTAATCTCTAGTTTAACTTCCCATAGCATTTTCAAAATAATTATGTACGCCTTTTTTTATATTCTTTCTGTTCTCCTTTAAAAGAATTTATCTTTGCTTATGTCTACTTTAGTTATGATGATGATGCTCTATTGTGCTTTTACTGGTTTGCTGGTATCTGTTACTATTGGCATGACAAAAGTGAATGAGGCAAATAATGGTGATATTCGTGTGAACTTGAAACTTGAACTTGGGATATTTTATGAAAGCCGGATATTGAAGAAGAATCAATCAGTATTATTATTGTGATATCTCGGGGTTATTAACATTTTTCATGAACTGTTTGAGAATTAAAATTTTCTTCCAAAGTTTTGACTTTTCATTGGCCTCTTTTAGTAACACAATCATGGATTTTACTGCTGTGAGAGAATGTGAAAAACATACTGCTCAAGATTATGGATCTGGTTTGTTGCATGGATACTAAACACAATCAACTTCAGTGATTTAATTAAATATGAATAACCGCATAGATTTTGACATATGTTTGTGTTGGGGAGTGCGGAATAATTGTGTTTAACTGCCCAAAAGAATCTGAGTTGTGTTTGACAAAATACTTAGCGATGGTCAATTATGGTGCACAAGTTCATGTTAGAACTATTGTTTCAATAGAGTAAAATTGCTATTGAAAACAATCTCTGGACCTAAATTGTTATTGAATGTCCTGGGGCCTATCCCACTGGTTAGAGCGTTACCTCAATGGGGCTGGAGTAGCCAAACTTTTCTCTGGGTAAAAGAATTCTGAGTTCTTTTAATGGGGATGGATGAAGGCACAGACAGAGCTGAATTGCTTCAGAAGGAACTGACACATCGCTGCAAAAAAATTTCAGAAAAATTTGTTTGTGAAATTTCTGTGCTTTTTCTTTACCAAGAGTTTCTAGAGAAGACTTGATCTTGTTATTTAACTTTCGGGTAGCTTCTTCAGGTTTTCACTTTCTGTGTACTTGAATGCTTTTTTCTTTTAATAAGTTTACTTATTTATTAAACCAAAGAATAAAAGAGTGGATGGAGCATCGCATGCACTGATTAATATTTCCTTTCATGATCTTTAATCTTTTGTTTCTTCTTCAGAACTACTCTAACTTGGTTTAGATGGTCTCCATAACTTATTTCTGTTGGTTATTTGATGATAGATTTCTGGTTCCTCGGGACATGTCTGTTGGGCAATTTATTCACATTTTAAGCAGTAGGCTTCACCTGACCCCTGGAAAAGCTCTCTTTGTATTTGTGAAAGATACTTTACCTCAAACAGGTGAATTTCTGGAAAAAATAAAATAAAATAAAATAAAAAATTCATGTTTTTTGAATATTGTATGGAGCTATCTGAGAGAATATCTACTGATATGTTAATCTACGACTATTATCTGCAGCGACTTTAATGGACTCAGTCTATGAATCCTTCAGGGATGAGGATGGATTCCTGTATATGTGCTACAGCAGTGAGAAAACCTTTGGTTATGAAAGAATTCAGACTTTTTAATACTTGAACTTTGTTCATGGCTGTGTGCTACTGTGCTTGACATGCCACTCCTTGTTGTGAAATGATGTATATAACTCAGCATGGGCATTGATGTTGTATAATCTGTCTTAGTTTATTCTGCAGATTGTTTAAACATCAGAAATGTCTTGTGTGTGGATATAACTTATGATTCCATCAACCTGCTTTGACGTTTCATATGCAATCATTTTTTTTTTTTTTGGGGCAATTAGTTTCAGTACTCTATAATTCCAGGTCTGAGAATCGTTTGTATTGCAGATTAGTACTTGGTTGAGGATGTGCTTTTTATTTATATATCTGTCTCCTCTTAGAGTTATGTGGGAAAAAAGAGTGAAAAAAATACCAAAGCTCAAACAAGTGGAGGGAATACTGTATTGCGTTTGGGTTCCGGAGGGAATAAAATAATAAATCGCCAACGGAGCTCAACATCTTCAAAGTATTGTTTAGTATTCTGATAAGCTTCACGGCCTGGTGTGGGATTTCCGTGGGCCAACAAATTTGTTATTATATTTTATATATTTAAAAAAGAGAAAGGGGGAGAATAAAATGTTACTTGAAAACATGTACATTTGAGAAAAACAAAAAAATCAAAAACAAAAGGGGTTGGGCGGGCGAGAAGGAGAGTTCAATCACTACGATTCACCGCACCTGTTCGCTACCTTTGGAGGTCATCATATATTTTCCGAAAATAAATCCGGTACTTTCTATGAAATACACAAATTTATTGCATTTAATTATAAGAAAAACTCGTACAAATTATATCAAACCCAAAACACAAGACCTTGAATCTTGTAGTATATTCTTATTTATGTAGTGTATATACACACTTTCATATGTGATGAAGATACTTCGATGAAAGGCAAAGAGCCCATTCAAGCAACAAAACTTCCTCGCCGACAGACTTAAAACGGCTTAAACGCAGATGCCAAAACAACTTGAAAATGACATTTGAAAATCTTTAAAATCCAAGGATCGATACAAAACATATTCCCACTTTCCAAAACTTTCAGATTTCATATAACCATCACTTTAAGAGAAGAGTTTGTGACCTCCACCCCTTTTCCAAACACCACGCACTGGGACTGGTAATCCTTCGGCTGGATTCTGGTTGCCATCTAACCTGTTGTCCAATGGCTCAGGATCAGGTCCAGAATCAGAATTTTTTAGATCCAAGAGTGCAGCCATTGAGCCATCACCAAGCCGCACTCTGTGGAACTTTGAGGTTTTCTTCCGTTGCTTTCCCCCACCACCCCTATCCACTGAAGTTTGACTAGATCCACCCCCAGCAGATGTCAAGTCATTCTGACCCCTAAGCTGCTCATCCACCATTAGTTTTGATTTTCCTGTAGCACCGCGATATCCATCCTTAGACAATACCTCCTTGTCTTCTTCTGAAGGTTTGAAACTTGATTGCAGTTCCCTAACAGTGCTTAAAAAATTATTTGCTACTGTATGCTTAGAATTACTGTCATTAGCCACGGTAGATTTCCCTTTATCATTTTTACTGGCTTCAGTAGCCACAGACTTCCCTTTGCTTTTTTTGCTGCCATTAGTATCTTTCACCCGGACACTGATGTGAGCCCAATCATTGTCTAACTGATTATTCCCTTGCAAAGTAGCATTGTAGGTCTCGATCAACTCTTTCTGTTTCAGAGTATCAGGACAGAGCCTGGCCAACTCAAGAACTAAATGTGACAAGCCATATTGCTTCACATATTCTAGATATTTTCTCGTGTCAATCAAACCTTGCCGGTACTGTGCAGTTATGTCTTTAAAAGCAGTATATTTGTCTTCATCATATTCAAAAGCAGCACGCATCCTTTCTACCAAAGATCTGTTTGCAGCTTGAATATTCTCAACACTCGGCGCAGGCTGGCTTATCGAAGGCATTTTGTCAGTTCTCATTGCAGAAACCGGAGGGAAATCAGAAACAGAAGGTTCTACTGATCCATTTGCAAGATTTGGAGCTGATGCAGAGTGGGTTATCCTTCTGCTGTTGCCTGAGTTCCTTGAAGAAGCAGATGAAACTGCTGTTGACTGGGCCAGTACCTGAGCCTGAGCAGAAGCTGCATTACACAACACAGTACGGCTACTACTAGAACTTTGTGACACAGCAGATGCAATGTTTGCTGCACGCCTAGGTTGGGTTGAGTTATTAGATGATAGCATAGGCCTTTGACTTGCTGATGGCCAACCAAGGCCTGCATGGAGAACAGTTACATTTCTGTTATTTTTGCGCCGCAGATGTGCTGCCATGCTATTAGGCAAACCTTCCGAATTACTTCTGGAATTTCGTTGACTGCTGCTGGAAGCCATGGGAAGGGGAGGAAAAGAAGACTCTTCCAGAGGTGCTGTCCTTGAGTTTTGACCCAAGGCTTGAAGGTATCTTGAAGCTAATTCAGAATCGGTTGTTGCCAATGATTCAAATGGCTGAATGAGTGTATCAATATCTTCTGCATCTCCATGATCAGAGACTAGTGATCTGGAAGATGATGGATCATAAGAAGGGCTATCAGCACCAACTGTCTCCAGGCTAGCCTGAATGGCCATAGAAAGTTCATTAACATCAGATGACTCACGATGAAATGTCCGTCCCCTTCCACGACGATGTTCTTGTTCATTATTTCGACGATAACGAAAGCAAATTGGGATCTGATACACAAAATTTGTTAAAAATAAAAAATAAACAAGCAGGGAAATAGAGGATGCAAGAATTCAACTGCAACAACAAAGATAATTACAAAGGATCAGATCCCCTTGCATTTACAAATGGAAGAGAAAACATGCCTGAAGAGCTGCATTACGTTTAGCACGAGACATACGTCCACCATGTTCAATTGCATTATGCCTCTGGAAAAGAAGAAAAAAGTCAAGGCCCACCATGTTCTAATGTGGTAAAAGATCAAAAATGAGATTGATAGGGTTACACCAAGAACACACAGAAGTAACCCAGCAAAAAAAGCATACAACCTTCAATATTCATATGGTCTAAGAGGTTACCTTCATCTCTGCTTCAGATTGAAAGACAACAAACTTTTTGGCAAGACACACTTCATCCTCACAGAGAAAATGATTTTGACGAAAGTGAATCTGTGCCAGTCAACAACGCTTGTTAATAAGACGCTCTTAGTTTGAAAACAATCACGAAGCAGCATAAAATTTTAATGCCATTCAGAATCAAAGACAGAAGAGAATATATCTCGCCTCTAGGTCATCATAATTCTTGTAATATTCATATTGACCTGGATGCTGCCTGCATTCAACAACAAACAATCACAAAAAACAATTTAAAGTCCTAATGGTTCTAAAATGAATATTCACAAAGTTTTCATTAGGAGGAGGGAAAAAAAGGGCACACGTTACCTTTGGCATATATGACAAGTATAGTGTTCTGTGGACATATGTGTATACAGCTCATTATCCCCATAGAACGGGGTTCTACAAAATTCACACATAGGATGCCCCATAAAGCCGCCTCTTTCACTTTCAGTTCCATCAACCACCGAATCACCTGAGTTTATATGTTGATTCAATTGAGCTCTAGTATATAACTTTTGTTCACAAATAAATACCTGTATTGTTCAAATAAATTGGTGAGACAATAATGCTTTAAACAGAAGGAACATAGATTTAGTTAACTAATACATGCAAAAAAAATATTGAGACCATGCAACCCAAGGCCAAAAATTTAAAAAAAAAAAAAAAGGTGTGTGGCCATATTTTCATTAAGACAGTAAACAAGAAGCCAAGTGGCATCAATTTTGAGGACTATTTCTTGGAAAGATAACACCAAATAGATATATTTCTAACACCTCTGTAGGCAAACACCCAAAAAAAAATATATATCATGAACAAGATGCCAGACATATAAATCTCACCTTTCGTCCTTCCAAACATAGACTGCACATAAGCAATTTATGTCGATGAAATAAATGGCCCTTCAACTGCTCAATATTTCTAAACCTAGCCCGTCGCTTTGACCCATCATTTGGTCCCTCCATGTTGTCACACACACTACATGAAAGCCGGCACATTGCCTTGATCATCTTGTAGTGATCAACATCATCAAAAAATGCCTGTGTGTCCTCGTGATACCAGTATGAACCTACTCGGCCTTCCCTCAATTCAGTTGGCAAGACTGAGAAGTCACTGATCATCCTGGTATAGTCACCTAAAGCCTGAAAAGAAATCAATCAGGAGGGAAGTTCGTAAATTAATCAGTAAAAATGGATTTCCATCAACTACATTCACCAAACTAAACAGAAATTAGTTGTCTAAACATTTAAGTTTAGTAATTGACATCAGTAAGAAAGTCATACAAACATCAAATTCTAATAACTAATATAATGCCACAACACACAACTTCTCAGTATTAGTAACGTGTTCTATTGGCACATCATTAAGCAGAGAGAGACGCACTTAAATCAAAGCTCAAAAGCCATCATATCCTGTTCATCATTTCAAGGGAAATCCAGTGCTTGGATTTACAATATCTAGCTTGTATATGAATAACATTAAGATTTGTGTATCTTCAAATCTATAGCACACTTTTAGAGGGCGAGTTACAACTACTCATACCTAGTAAATACAACACAGTAGCATAGCACTATCAATTCGAAAAAAGTGAACGCCGACAAAGACATTGACAAGATACAATATTGCAGCCGGGAATTACAAGTTGAAATAATGTATAGCAGAATTATGATGAAATCTATTTGTTAGTGTTGACGGTAATTGAAAGAGGGAAAACCCTAACAGACCTTGGTGACAAAAACGACGTTGTTTTCGGTCTTGCAGATGCAGCAACGGCGGTCCTGGCAAATGAATCGGAGCCGAGCCACGCATGTCGAACACACTTCTCGATGACCGCACCCCCCGTACGCAACCCATTCCAAAGTATCGGCACACACCGCGCAGCTATCGTCCATCTTCTCTTGATCAAAACCTAATTTCACCTTCAAAATATAGATGACAATACAGAGAGAATACGTATGGCAAAATATTTATAGACGCGGTCGGATGATGATTTCAGATGAATCTGGAAAGATGGTAGATTTTTTCGGTGGCGATGTATACAAATATTAGTCTCCGAACGATAAATAAAAAGGGACTGTTGGGGCTCCGCAATAATAATATACTTGCCTTTGCCTAGGGGAGCTCGGAAATTACCTTTATTTTGGGATTAGAATTTATTATATGATTTATCAACGTAATTGTGGACCGGGATCAAACCAATCGGTTGACTCTTTAAGTTAAGGCTGAGGTCAGACAAGCCAGCTCGCTTGCTCTCCAAGCTTTTCTTTCTTTCTTCCTTTTTTCCCCTTTAAACGAAAGAAGTATCAATAATTGTTTACATACGGGTCCATGACTGTAATTTTGACATGAGAACCAATTATATACAATTAGCTATTTAGACAATCATAATCCTATTAATTATTTAATAAATTATACAATATTATCTAGTTCTATTCAAATATATTAGTTATGGTTAAATATATATATAAGTAGAACCTTGATAAATTAATAATCTTAAAATTATTAATTTAGTCAATATTAATATATTGGTAAATTAATAATCATTAATTTTTACAAAGTAATATCACGTTCATAATATAAATTTTTATAAAATATAGAGGTAGTGTAATTAAAGAATATAGTGATTCCGTGAAGCTATGTGATATGATTATAATTTAATCTTATATAATGAATGAATCATTCACTTATTAATTTTTTGACTAGACTGTGATTACATAATAACTTATAAGAGAAGACTTTTTGGAGCCAAAATATTAAGTTGATTCTCTCTCTTATTTCTCTTAACTAGCACGTAGAATATAAAAATAATTTCTCATTTGCAAGGTATAAAGAAAGCAACAATGACCAATGAAATGCATAAAGCATTATACCAGTATGACACATAAAATCATTGACAAATGATAGGTATTTAGTTTCAAATTAGTTAATTATTAATTTATATATTATTTTGAGCCTACTAAAAAACAAGAATTTTTTAAAAGTTATCATCTAATAAACGTATTAAATTATTAATTTACCATTTTGGCATTAAGTTGAGACTATTAAAATATATCATTTAATCGAGCTTATAAATTTATCAAGCATCAATTTAACGAAGTTTCTAGAGGGCTTTTGTGACTGTTGACGTGTCCCCCGAAGCGAATTTAGGAAATTGCACTCTGCGTGATATAACAATATTATGTGTTGTATGCACGACCCAATGCATTCTAGAATTTTTGGACGTGCTAGACTATTTTTTTTTTTTAATATTGATTACACATCAAATTACTGTATTACACAAATATTTATAACAACTGCTATTATAGTATATATATTACACTGATATTTATAATCAGATATACATAATTGAGACTTACATTATTACATTGAATTCTGTGAAGTACATGCCCAGACAAATAATCTCTCGTAGAAGAGAGATGTTCATACTCCACTCGCATTTCGTAAGGGATAATGATTTATAAATATTAAAAATATTTACCCCCACAATACTTGTAACAGCCCACCACTTCGGCCTTGGCCGAAGTGGCCGTGCTAGACTATTCTTAAGATCACTTGTGACGTGCAAAAATGAAAAGACAAATCAAATATTTTAATATTAATGTGGAACAAAATAATAGAGACAACAAGAAGCCATTTATTCATCTATGTTTGTACGCGTACAAACATTATATTTCTTGTTTTACCGATACGATACAATACAAAACATTATGCTTAATCTAAAGATTATTCAATTTAAAGCGTGCATAAATTATAGCGGTAATAGACAATGCACAACTCCCATGAAATGAGTTACATTCTCGATATCGCAACGAACATAATGGAAGTTAAAAATTGGTTTAAAAATCACAAGAGATCCAAAGTGGCTCATCAAATTGGCCCCTCAGTTTATCTCCAATGTCATCCTCGAGACGCAATTTCCCCAAATCTAGCTGATTGCCTGGATGCCACGCTGGCGTTCCATTTTCATATCCGTTCCATGTCAGCCTGCTTAATCCACTGCCATCCAATTTGACCACGTATAGGTCTCCATATGGCTGGAACTGATTGGGCCACGACACCGGCTCAGCTATTACTGCTCCCAGATTAGCCGTGAACAAGAGCCACTCCCCATCGGCACTAAAGCAGACGTGATTAATCCTCTCCCTGTCCACGTCACTTGACCCCTCAGGGCCGGCCACATGGATTCGCCTTAGACCAGAGCCGTCAGGTTTAATAACATATGGACTGAACGCTTCAACGTTATCTGGATTATGCCTGTTGGAGGAAAAAGCTATTAGGTCTCCTTTAGGTGACCAGCTTGGCATTGTATCAATCCACGGCCCATCAGTTAACTTACGAATGTCACCGTTGAACTCGCCCTTGACAGCGTCAAGTACGTAGAGATTCTTGTGACCGGACCGTCCTGAGCGAAATACGAGAAACTTGCCATCTGGCGAGCACGAGGGGAAGGCATTATTTCCTGTTTCTTCTTTCGTAAGGATCTTTACATCACATGGGATTTCTTCCCTATTGTTATCATCGGAAGGGTCAAGTTGAAACGAAACTCGTGCAATCTGGACCGTCACTCTTTCTGACTGAAAAATTGGACCGATAGATGTGTAGATGACGTGTTTCTCTGTGGGACTCCACGAGTTGTAGAAAGCTGTACGGTCTTTGATTAGAGTCCATCGTTTAGAACCGTCAGATTTAACGATCTTGATTCCAGAATTCAATTCAAAATCATGATTGAACACAATCAAACCACCGTCTGGGGAGAAGGAAGGGAATGAGCCGTTGAGTCTAAGCATTCGAAGTTCTTTAATCGGAGATGCTACCGGTTCCAAATGAGGAATCGTTGACTGGCCTTGGGTTGACTCACCCCGAAATCGATGGTAGCCGATGAACTCTGAATTAGCAGAGACAAACGGGTTATAATGGTGGAAATTCGGGTTGAGTGTCTCAGTCACCGGGAAAAACTCCTTTGATACGAGATCATAAATCTCAATGTGTCGAAAATTCCTATTTTTCCTCCGAGTTGCAACGGCGAGTCGTTTGCCATCGTGAAAGGCGGCGGGAGTAAAGCAGTGAACACCCGGTGGTGTCACACGAGTAGGAGCGATCGGGAAACCAAGAAATTCTAAATTTTCCGGGAAGCTAACTCGGAAAATGCTCCACCAGCCATCATCAGCTTGGCGGTGGAAGTAAATGGTGGAGTCACCAGACCAGGTGGGCCAGCCGCCTCGTTCACATACAATCACTCGCTTATTCGGATCAGATTCTTGAAAAACAACTATATCCGTATTAAGCTCGTGGAATTCACCGGGCCAAGGTCGAGACTCATAAGAGGCAACGGCTATAAATTTGCCAGAGTAAGACACACTAGGACTGTAGTCGACAACTCCATAAGGGGTCAATCTGGTAAATTTGCTTGCCTTAAGGTCGGTGGAGTAAAGAGCAGACCAGCTCTTGAAGATTTGGTCGGGTTGCTCATGAGCTGAAATGAAGAAGAGCTTGTCGTTTCTTGCAACAGGGCGATCGTGAAAGAGGCTGCAGGGGATGGAAGGTAACAGCTCCGTTTTGGACGATCCGGGTCGGGTCTGGTAAATACGGGGAGAACCGGAACGCTCGGAGATGAAGACAATGGTTTGATCTGGTCCGTCGACAAACTGGGCGTTGAAATTGATGGAAGTGCCATCGGTGAGGCGATGCTCGTGGAATTTTGGTGCATTGACGAATGGCGACTTGATTGAGAAAACGTCGAAACCGTAGTAAGGCCTGCCTACAGTGGTGAAGACGATAGTGCCTTTCGGTTCCATATCCATTTGAACCGATGACTGTTCAGTGACCGTTGGATTGAAGATGGCGGTGGTTGTATGGCTTTTTAAGAAGCGCCGAAAGTGGAGTAAAGATAGCCCGACTCTATCTGTTATCTGGGTTGTGCGTAAGTAGTGACGTAGCATTTTTGTTCTTTAGCACTGGATGATGCAAACTGCTCTGAATAATGAAAATAAAATAAAATAAAAAATTCCAAACGTAAATCGCACCCTCTGAAATTAATAATTAAGAAGCCAAATAGTCCATTACTTCTTGCGCTAGCTTTGAAGATAAACTCTTAAAAAATAAAAATTGAATATAGAAGGTTTTTTTTTAAAAAAAAAATTCTTGTTTGTATACAAGATAAGATAAAGGTATGTGTAATGTCCCGTCAAAGCATTCGTAATCGTTAAAACATATAGTAATTTAAATTGTAACACGTATTTAGGAATATCATGAAATACATCAAAGAATTAAAAAAAAAACTTTTGATACCCAAATCAAGATAAAAAGGACCACATGAACACATAAAAAATCAAATAAAATTATATAAAGTATAGAGATGAGCTATAGTTTAACCCCAAAATATAACAACTAGCATCACGTTATTATTAACAGAGTCATGTTCTCAAAGCTCAAATAAGACAAAAAAGGTTATAAATCTAACGATTAAAAAACAAAGCATAAAGATTTGATAACATTAGATCTAAATCAAGATTTCCGGCCAAGTCCACCTTTTCAGCTTACAAATACATGCTAAAATGATTGAGGAAGGACTTTTGACTATTTCATCATTAGCGAAAAAGAAAATCAAATTTGGATTTACTAAAAAAACTCATAGAATACAAACTAATAAGAGCGTTCGAGTGCCCTCCACGTCACATTCGAGTTAGCTTTTGAGGAGAGAATATTAAAGACAAGAACAAAACTTACCTACACCAAGTAATCAAGTATATTCTGAACTGTTATTTCATTAATTACATGTTCCGGATCAGTGAAGGATTTTTTATCCTTCAGTTTTGATTGACTAACTTTTAAGTGGATAAGCAATTTCATTTTTAAAGAAGTAGAGAAGAGGGCTATAAAATTAAATTGGGTTCTATCTCCTGTGTTAAAAATTAGAAAAGAAGTTTGTGAAATATAAAATTAATAAAATATTAATAGAAAAAAGAATCTAAATAGGCATCAGCAAGCATATAGGGTTTTATGGAAATACCAATATAACTAATGAGAGTTCCGATTTGTTCTACCAAAGTCGGTAACTCGGGTAGCGATACTGAGCCAAACCCGTATATTCGTTTTAGCTGGAGCGATCGGTAGCTCGATAGCCATCTAGCAAAAAAAAAAAAAAGTACAACCCACAACGTCGTTGTTTCTTTGTATGCTCGTTTACTTTTAAATAAGAAAAAAGAAAAAAGAAAAAAAATAATTATCGGCAACCGAAGAAAGAAAATCCCTGCCGCCATTAGGAAATCTAACTTGATCCTCTATCCATGGCGAAGGCGACCATATTTTTGCTGAAAGCAAATCCGTTGTTGCTATCGCAACAAAGACCACGCTATTTTCATGGCAACCTTGGTTGCATGAAATCCGCGAAATTTAGCACCACTTCCAGAATCGACAGCGTTGAAATGAAAAGCTTTACGAGTACTCGTCGTTCACGTTCAGCTAGCAAAAACAAGTACGCTGTCCCGGCTTTTCCTTTTAACTTTGAATGGCCATCAATAACTTCTGAACCAAAGAGAATCCTTCTGAAGCTAAAATGTTTAACAATATTTTTTAAACGGAGAAAAAAAGTGGCCAAAAAGCCAATCAATTCCTACATACATACATGGTGGTAAGTTATTTGCATTTTTTTTTCCCCATAAGTTTTAGCATATTTTCTTTCTCGAACACAGTTCTCATCTTACTCGTGAACAGAAAGACAATTACATATTCTACGGGCATGCCTTGCTATCGATAACACTATGTGTTGTCCAAGTAGTTAGTGAATATTACTTGGGAAATTTGAAATGATGCGAATGACTAATGTTAATATATACTTCTGTTTACAGGTTACAATTTTGGTGTCTGCTAGGTGTAATTAAATTGCCTATTACAAAAGATAGTGAAAATATGAAGAAGACTTTGGAGAAGCTCAAGTTGATTAATGCTTCTGGCTGCGAAATACAAGTATATTCAAGACTCGTCCTTTTTTAAAAAAAAAAATTAATATCGTTCTTGATAATCGATTTTTATGGCCCATTTTGTTTTGTTGTGGTCATGCAGGCGGTGAATGTAATAGGATCCCTCAGGAAGAAAATGAGACCATGTCACTTGAGGAAATTCATCGAGATTGTCCACATCTAAGGCCTTTGAGTACATGATTATAGTTAATCCACATTTAGTTCTCCTGAATCTCAGTACTAATTTTTCTCTCATTTCAAATTTATTGGCAAACATTATTTTTCATTTTAATTTAGAAGAATTGTTATAATTATAAAAATTTGGTCGACACAAATTGCAGTAACGAATATTGTGTTCTTATTGTAGATATTTTACAGACCGCTGCTTCATCAAATCTCACAATAATATTCTTCGGGCCTTCTAATACTTCTAGAATATATTTGTGGCAATTCAATTATTAAATTTAAAAAGGAAAACTAATAACAAATTTTCACAAATACTTTATATAGAAGCCATAAACAAACAAGTATGTTGTTCAATTTGAGATTTTTTTTTTCCTTTACACATATATTCTAATAAATCATAAATTTTTTAAAGGACATTATGACGTAAAAAAAAGAAGGTGGGGCTACTTATATTCTAAAAAAATACTCTTAACACTCTAATTTCAATAAAAATATGTATTATAAAAATACTCATCATATTAATTACTATTAAGGACAATTTATTATAAATTAATATTACATAATTATTTTGAACACTTATATAGTACATTCATTATTCAATTTATTATTCTCGTACCTTAAACCTAAAATTTTTATTTTCCCAATCTTAATTAATATGTTGATGAACAATGAGGAAATCAATTTTGAGAATAAAATTTGACTATAAAGCATGTGTGATATTTTATTTTAAAAAAATAAAATGAAAAAAGGTAGAAAGTTCTTTAATTTTTTTTTTTTTGCTTTGACCTTTCTTCTTCATCTCTTTTCTTCTTCTCTCCTCCTTTTTTTTGTTTGAATTATTTATAGAATATTTCTTATTACAATGTTCTCATTGCAATTTATTTTTGGTGCAAAATTTAATATTGGACAAAAATAAATAAGAAATTAATAACTAAAATTATGTTAAACAATTTATCTATAACTTTTACCTAATTATATTGTTGTAAGTATATATTAAGTCTTTTAAAATTAATGTGCTAAATAGTTTTATTTGTGTTTTAAGTAAATAAAGTTAAGTAAGGACATTTTTAAAATTTTTAAAAATATATAAATTAAAATTTGATTTTTTTATTAATTATTGTATGGGTGTGGAGTTATAGAGTATTTAAAATAATATTTAGAGTGTATATATTCCATAAAAAAAAATGTAATGCTTAACCGAGACAAACTTTTTATTTCGTTGCAACGTCCTTTGTTTCATGAAATCCGCTAACAAATTTGGCCCACATCACAGATTTGTTAGGGTTAAAGTGAAATGCTTTACGAACTTGAATCCAACTTCAACTAACGATGACAGTAGAGGTTGGGGACAAAAAGATGAAAAAAAAGAAAACGATGTGGGAGGTAAAGAAGTGCGAGTTCAAGTAATTCACTAAATTACTTTCTGATTTTCTGAAGTTGTTAAAAAAGTAAAGTAACCAGTTGAGACAAGGCAGTAAGTAACAGTGGAAAAGTTTCAAATATATAATTCAAGGATTATATGGACTTGACTAGCTTACAGAATCTGTAAGCTACAGACTGCAGCATCAGCCGTTGGATGTGGAGTGAGAAACTAAACAACAGAAGATCGGATGGTGGGATGACGGGAAATGTTTGTTACAGAAACTGTACCATAGACAGGTCCGGATTATATATATCCCGATTGAAATGTGGCAGTCAAACTTCTGGAATCCATTTTCTCTTGCTCCGATTATTGAAGGAAGCAGCAACATCTCCCTTCTCTAACATAATCAATGAAATATTTAAAGTTTTATATTAGAATTCATTGATTCGAGGCTGAAAAAAATAAGAAATTATTTCTAGGTCTGTATGTTATTACTGATTATTAAAATGAAGAGGACATGCAGTTTGAGAAACTATGAAGGTTTTTAAAAATTATTAATTAGCCTTAAACAATGCAGTTCACGCTGACTTTCGATTCGTTTAACTCCGATTTTCGTTAAGGTCGATTTTGGGAGTTTTCTAAATAAAGGCATTAAAATAATAAGGAATCAACCATAACAATGAATCATGTGTGTGAAATTATTTAGTTCAGACAACTTGCAAAAATGAGGTTTTAAATTTTACCATTTTCAGTGATATTCGTGCGGCTCTAGTTTCGATTTTGGTAAACAGTAATTTGTTAGGTTTTCAAATTTAAGTGAACCTGCAAAATTGAAAGCGGAAGCTTATAATATCGTTTGGTGCTACTATTATTTTCCCCTCTTTCAAACCCTAATTACTCTCATTTTTCCCTCTTTCATTTTTCATACCCAAAATATGCGCTCATCGCTTTCCTTCTCCCTCCATCAATTTCATTACCCATTACCCCGTTAACTGCAATTTTCCGAAACCGTTTCGGGAGGTTGCCCATATTTTCTTTATAATGATCGTTTGACCATTGCACGTGTACCTCATTCTCTGTTAAATTTCTTCACATCCGTTGGATTTGGAAAATAACAAATCCAACGGCCCATATCGACAGGTTGTTTGTTGCAGCAAATATAACATAGGCGCTGCCATATACACAACAAGGTGTCCGGACGATCCCCTGATTTGAGGACCAAATAATTAGTGCAGCTCAAAGCTCAATGCTGCACAGTAATTTCTGCTTCCTGCACAGGAGGTATCTACTCTCACAGTACGCTATTGCTAATAATAACGCTAACTGGAGCGCCGCAGCCTAGCTACTTAAATCCAATTATATGCAAGACAGATGAGCTTGCATTCCATGTTAAGAGCAGCTAGCTATAATATAAATACGTTGTAGGTAGATTTTAACTACTGTTTTTTGAAAATATTAAAGTTATAGATAAATTAAAAAATATAAATTTTATTACACCATAAAACATATTGCATTGAAATTTATATATATATTTGTATGATTTAATCTGTTTCTAACTTTAATATATATGGTCGTTGATAAATTCTAATTACAATATTTCTAATATATATGTTGATCTTAAATACTTATAACATAGCTTAAAGTGTAGAATATAGATTTCCTATTTATTCATTGATTATTATTGCCTTCAAATGTTTGAATTCTCTTTCCTTCATTACTACTGCTTCCATCTCTTCCGACAACGTTACCATGTGATTCGGCCAACGAACAATGAATTGAATGATCTATAACCAAGCTGCAATTAATTAATTAAACCTTATATTTTTTTTTCTTAATTATATGAAATTTTCTGATGATGAGCATACAATATGTTCAGCAGCACTGCCGCTATAAAAGTATAAATTATGTATAGGATTATACCGATTAGTTTATACAGTTACTTCAGTAGTCCCATTGACTTTAAATGAACGGCTGATTGTGCTCTTGCTCTTTGTTTCTGAATTTTATTATTTTTATTTTTATTTTCTTAAAGCCAACAAACAAACTTATCAAAGTTTTTGCACGGTCAAATATCTTCAGCTCAGTGCGACATTTTAGAAGAAGAGATTATAAATTTGAGGGAACACGGCATAAGGCAACATTAACAGCAGATCCAAGAGATCGACTTTTAGAAATTTGAGAAAGCTCATCAATAAAAACAAGAATTTCACCCATGTCTAAGCCAAGGTGACCATCTATTATTACTTAATTAACAATCTCAGATCTCCATTAATGCCTTTTATGTTCATGCGATTTTTATTTTTTCAATAATTAGGATGGAGGGTAAGGTGGCGCTTATCACTGGTGCAGCTAGCGGGATCGGCGAGGCAGCAGTGAGATTATTTGCTGAGCACGGAGCCTTTGTTGTTGCTGCTGACGTCCAAGATGAGTTAGGCCACCAAGTTGCTGCATCTGTAGGCACAGATCAAGTTTGTTATCACCACTGCGATGTCCGAGATGAGAAGCAAGTTGAAGAAACAGTGAGGTACACATTGGAGAGGTATGGAAAGCTTGATGTTTTGTTCAGCAATGCTGGAATCATGGGCACATTAACAGGCATCCTAGAACTTGACCTCACTGGATTTGGCAACACCATGGCCACAAACGTCTGTGGAGTTGCGGCAACCATTAAGCACGCAGCTCGTGCTATGGTGGATAAAAATATCCGCGGCTCGATCATTTGCACTACGAGTGTTGCCTCTTCGCTTGGAGGAACAGCTCCACATGCATATACAACATCGAAGCATGCTCTAGTTGGTTTGGTCCGAACAGCGTGTAGCGAGCTTGGCGCTTATGGGATCAGAGTCAATTGCATCTCCCCGTTTGGAGTTGCCACGCCTCTTTCATGTACAGCTTACAATTTGAGGCCAGATGAAGTTGAAGCTAATAGTTGTGCGTTGGCTAACCTGAAGGGCATTGTTTTGAAGGCCAAGCACATTGCGGAGGCGGCATTATTTCTTGCTTCTGATGAATCTGCTTACATCAGTGGGCATAATTTGGCTGTTGATGGAGGCTTCACGGTGGTGAATCACAGTTCTTCTTCAGCCACCTAAATGTGTGCTGATAATAGTAAATGACTCACAGGTTGCAAGTAGCCTTTTTTTTTTTTCCCGTCTCCCTCTTCTTTAATGTTATAATTGGAATTCATTTATTTCTTAGTGTAAAATTTAAGTGATTTTGTCGAAGTCAAACCTTGTTACCAGCACTTGGCATGTGCAATTTCCTTGTATTCTGCAGTGTTATCTTCCATCTATTTTCCACATCATAAAGTTCATGAATCCTGTCCGCCCACGTCTTATGCTTAGCAGACCCTCAACACCTTGTCTTCATCTTGCTTGTAATACAAAGTATAGACCCTAGAAAAAAGGAAAGTAAGAGATTATAATAGTCTTAAAATCCGGGCAACTTATTCGAGACATGCAGGTTTCTTTCAAAAAGCATATAGTAAATTCAAATAAAAATTCAAATATTTTAATATATACCTTTAAAATTTGTAATAATGATAAAGTTTGCCTAAAAATTTACCCTAGCAAAGTTAACGTGTGGTTCGTTAATGGGGTGCATATATTTTCAGTAGTGTAGCGTTTTGGTTAACTAGCTAATTGTGAAAATTCCTGCAAATAGGAATATGATCTTCTTATGATATGAACTCTATTGAGTTTTTAAAGTTTTTCAGTCATATGTCTTTTAATGGTAGTATATAGGTAATATTTAAATTCTTTTTATTTATTTATTAACTACCAATCAACAATTGAATTATTTGCTCATGACATTATCAGATTATGAGAGAATCATAATCCTTACAAGTAATGTTCTCATACTTATTTTATCCTTTTTATATTTAATTCTTGATATATATATCTATTTATTTTAAAAGGATATTAGAATCATGTGGATAGCATTAGGGATGAGCAAATAACCTGATATGACCCAATTGTATCCAAAAAAATTGAGTTCGGATCGAATGATAATGAAGCTTTTCAACCTGATGCAATCTGAAAATTCAATCAGATTGACACTAAATCAAAAATAAATAAGTAAATATTTTAGATATAAACTTAAGAGTGAGCAAATAATCCAACCCGACCCGATCCGATCTGATTTGATAGTAGTAGTCTATTTTAATTTTTATTTATTTGATTTCATGTTAGTCGTTTTTTATTTTTTGTTGAAAATTGGTAAAAAAAAACTAAAATGAAATAATTACATTAAACTATCTTCTAATAAATAAAATAATTTGTAAAACAGCTCAAATAAAAAATAAAAACAAAAAGCCCCAAATTTTGATCCGGTCCAACCCAATTCGAGTATAGTTTCAATTGAATTACAAGTTCGGTTTGAATTCAGATCACTTTTTTCCAACTCTTTCAAATTGAAACCCCATTGGGTTGATTCAAACCCAAATTTGCCCACTCTTAGCTAGCATCCAATGCTGCTGTTTTTTTTCCTTTTTTTTTTTTTTAATAGGGGAGCAAATAAAGCCCAAATATAATATGTTAATCAAACAAAAAGACTGAAAATTACTTGATCATGCCCTTCCAAGCCAATACAACTAATAAATCTGTCGTTTTAGCTCTTAGAATAACTCAGGAGACAATTTTATGTAGTTTCTAGTTTTTGTGTCCAATTAGTAGCCGAGCTGGAATCTCTTTCGTGTGGGTTTCTAGTTTCAAGGGACCTGATGTTCCATGCAGATGCAATATTAAACCAGTGGCCAACCCAAGTCGCTGCCCAAACCTTTTGACACCGGATCTAAACCCATTCTTAATAATGAACATGCCAGGCTATTATTCGAAATACACGCGATCGCCTAGTGAAACTGGAAACTTGGAAAGCACGTCCGGGAAACATTTTAAAAAATTTGGATTCCACCCTGATCCAACTGTTTGTGATTTGTCAAAAACTCACAATTATCCTTTAATTTTGCATACTTAATTTGTCACCACCTGGGGGTCAACAACATGACAATTCCTTAACGTTCACGTTTCGAAAGCTAATTAAACCAGACAGTCAAAACTAATAGTCCTATGTCAAACCATCACCTAAAAGTATTTCTCCTCTAAACATGTGTTCAGATGTTCTAGAGTTTAATTATACCCAAAACCAATATCAATTTCAGTTCCTCTCTTTGAAACAATCCGATCATTTTTTCAATTTTCCGATTTCAGGACTAGTGCATACTGGTTAAAGCCTTGCCATGGCGTTAGTGGTGTACTGGTACGATTTTATTTGTTTTGGCATTGTGGTTGCTGCATATATAGGCTCCTTATGGATTCTCTGGAGGAAGGAAGGTGCCTCCAGATGCGATGACAATACCATTTATGAAAGCCTGCTAGCAGCTCAAGCTGACGGTGATGGGTTCGTACGTGCCACCCATAAGGCTCATGTTGGCTCAAACCAGCTTTGGTCTAGTTGCTGGAAAGGGGTGCACCCTGGCTGTCTCTTGCTGACTCGGTTCTTGTCATTTGTAGCCATGGCTGTGTTTCTGTCTTGGGATATTCTGGATTGGGACGCCAGTATCTTCATCTACTATACTGAGTAAGTTGTTATTTGTTACTGTGTGCTGTTTCCTTTTATTATTATTATAATTAAGAATGAGTTTCATGTTGAAATTTTTTCCAATCAATCACGATTCTAGCTAACGAGTATAGACAGATAATCCAAATAAAAAATGAGAACAAGATAGAAAGGTTGGCTATAGAAGCATCCTACGGGCTTGCGCTATCCTTCTTAGTTGCCAATTAGGACTTTTTAAAGTCACGTGCAACTTGCTCTCTGGGAAGTCAACGGTTTTGTGGAACAAGAAACAGAGATCTTTCATTAATCAAACGAAAATGCAGAAAGAGATCATAAACCTGTTTGAAAGCTGCCTGTAAATATCTAATCTCAATCTCCCTTTTCGATTCTACATTGTGTTGTTAATCTTGATATGTCAAATTCAGATAAGGAAGGTCTAGCGTACTGGCTTAGATGGCAAGTGCCAGTATGTGCACTGATAATCTTAGTCCCAACTTCGTTAACTTTGTGTTTAATCAAGAAAGCAAAAGCAAAGCCTTTATTTTTGGATGATCTTTGGACATCATGTTGGAGAAAGCTCAATCCTGTGTGGCTTCTCATCTATCGAGCTTTTGCTTTTCTTTGTTTGGCTTTTATGCTGAAGGCGGCTGTGACTTTTGACGGAGCTTTTGCCTTCTATTTTTATACGCAGTGAGTTCATACCTGAACTCCCTTCTCGGATTGCTTTAGGTTTGCTCAAGATGAATTTTTTCTCACCAGCGTTGTTCGAAAGCCAATACTTGCATTTGAATTAACAAATACAACAACAATAGGACCTTGTCTAATAGATTCTAATTTAGCACTATGGATGCATTTTAGTTTTTTTGTTTTGAAATGAAAACGTGTTTCATTCATTTGGTTTAATTGATCTGCAGGTGGACATTTACATTAGTTATGGTCTATTTTGCGGTACGTAATTCCCTTCGCCATGCTTAATACACACGTGCATATATTTGACACATGGTAACTTAAAAATCATTTTAGTTTCTACATTAAGCTGCCACTGAATGACTGAATCACACATTAATGTTTCTTTTGTGCAGTTGGGAACAGTGATATCTGCATATGGATGTTGGGTTTACACAAAGGGACATCCTTCCGCAAATGGGGTGAGGTACGAAATTCTGAAAAGAGACATGGAAGAAAATATAATTACGAACGGTATGACATACAGAGAAAAAGAAACTAAGGGTAACATCAAGTTGCAAAGCCACTATGTTGAGGAGGAGATTCAACAAAGAGCCGGATTTTGGGGATATCTTATGCAAACGGTCTATCAGGTCATTCATCAAGATACTAGCCTCCAAACTAATAATTTGCTAGCTAATTTTAATTTGTCTCTTCTTAACGGTTGAAGTTAGTCTTCATATCATACTTTTCTTTTCTGCAGACTTGCGGTGGCGCTGTCCTCCTAACAGACATTGTATTTTGGTGTGTTTTAGTACCATTTTTATCAGATGCACATTTAGGCCTGAACACAGTGAGTGTCCACTTCTCCCGAACTGTCTCTGTATACCTCTTTCATATAGATAAGAATTCCTAATCTCTATACCAGGGTTCACTTCCGTATATTTCTTCCTGCGATAGTGATTTAAATTCTCACAAAACTTTATGGATCTGTTCTTGGCAGTTGATCGCTTGCATGCACACATTGAATGCCGTTTTTCTGCTGCTGGATACCGCTCTCAACAGACTTGTAAGTAGTATACACTTAAGTGGAAAGAAGGTCGCCTGAATTTGTTCTGTCTTTTCTGCTATACACAGTACACTGTACGATTATAGTTACTCAACTACCATCTTGCTCTTCAGCCGTTTCCTTGGTTCCGGATTGCATATTTTATCCAGTGGAGCTGTCTCTATTGTGTATTCCAATGGGTCATTCATGCCTGTGGTTTTACATGGTAAGCATAATTAATAAATCTTGCCCTGAAATTTTGTATCAAATTCAAGAAATGATAACATATCTGAAGCATTTCTCAGGTGGCCGTACCCTTTCCTTGAGCTTGATACACCCTGGGCTCCGTTGTGGTATATTTTTGAACTCCATTGTTGTCCATTTCATTTTCAGCTTGAATATTATACTCTTTACGTTTATCAGCTAAATAATACTTCCATTCTGCAGGTATTTTGTTCTGGCCCTGGTCCACATACCCTGTTATGGCCTATACGTATTGATTGTCGAAGCTAAGAATTCGATTCTTCCCACTTTGTTTCCTCGTGCTTTCATAAGATCTTACTAGTATATGGTTCATGTAGTCCATTCTGGTTCTTGTGTATGTGATGAAACCAGTACATCGGCCCTCTAGAAAATGTTGGACATCTTAAATTTTGCAAAGAATGGGTTATTTGAACTCATTAAAATCTTCTCCACACCCACTCTTAATTTTTTTTTTAAATTAAAATCCTAATTGTTGTTTACTCTCTTTGAACCCTACACTAATCATCGTCTTTTTTTTTTTTTTTTTTTTTAAGAGATGAAATAAGTAGAGCATAGTTTTTGGCTCATTTCTCTCCCAAATAATTGACCAAAACCTAAGAGAGTTGTTGGCTGGGTTTCTTGCATTATATCACTCCTCCTGATCCAGGCTTTAATACTAACAATAATATTTGAGATGGGTAACATAATAATAATACTATTTGAGATGGGTTAACTTGTTTTAATGTTTGCATTTGTTGTTCAATCAAATTCAAATATAGTTTTTTGTTCAAGTATATTTTCTTTCCAAGGAGAATGTATGGAACTTTGAGATATAAAGGTAATTGGGACATGAAAAAGATGTGAGAAAAAGGGTTTTAAAATAATTTTTGTAAAGTGAATTTATTTACTTATCTTTTTAACATAAGGGTATATTGCGAGTTTACTTAGTGTTTTCGCGGTTTTCAAATAGCTCCACCCTTTTGAAAATATGTTTTCCCATATGTTCACCCTCTGCCTTTCCAAAATTGTTCTAATTCTTCAATTGTATCATAACTTTCAGCAATATATCATATTAATATAGGCTGTCGAAGAAATTTTGACAGACAGATAATTTGATAGTTTGGGAGGTCATAAGAAATCATAGGATCCTTTTTAAGGGAATAAAGTCATGCGAAAGCAAGACTTCCAGCAATTGTTGTAAAATATGAAATTAAATTATCATACTCGCACTAAAATATAGTTTGAGCACTATATGCAGCGCTACCAAACGTGCCACCACCAGATGAAACCATATAGCAGCTAATCCTTACAGAACTCCCACAAATTTGCTATGGCAAGCATAATCATGGAACAAATTCTAACGAAAAAACCGGGGATATCAATTAATAGAAGCATTTAATTTAACCAAAACTGCTAATATCCAAAAAAAAAAAAAAACTTAGGAAAGAACAGGAGCATAATCTCAACAGGAAAAACGAGATGGACAGAGAGGGCAATCAATCTCCGCCAGCCTTCTGGTAAACATAGGTGAGACCGCACTTACCACAATAATGCCTGTCAAAGTGACTGGCCATAAAAGTGCCAGCACCACACTCAGCATTAGGGCACTCCTTCCTCAGCCTCTGCACCTTCCCAGAATCATCAACCTTGTAAAACTGCAACACAGCCAACTTCACCTTCTTCTTCTTGTGCTTTATCTTCTTGGGCTTGGTGTATGTCTTCTTCTTTCTCTTCTTGGCCCCACCACGAAGCCGAAGCACCAGGTGCAGAGTCGACTCCTTCTGGATATTGTAGTCGGCCAAGGTTCGCCCGTCTTCGAGCTGCTTGCCGGCGAAGATGAGGCGCTGCTGGTCCGGCGGGATACCCTCCTTGTCCTGGATCTTCGCCTTGACGTTGTCGATTGTGTCGGAGGACTCCACCTCCAACGTTATGGTCTTACCCGTTAGGGTTTTCACGAAGATCTGCATCTTGTTTGGCTGTGTGACACAGAGAGGCTGAGGGTCCTACGGCTAGGCTGTGTTTGATTAATGAAAGTTGAGAGCTGGTAGGGTTTTTGTGCTGTGGGATTGAATGGGCTGTTTACAAGAATTTCTGAAGTTAGGCCCGCTACTGGCCCAACCAAATATATATAGAAACTGACCCAATGCTTCGCGAGGCTCTGTACTCTTTTAGAAATAAATTTAAGACAGCAGGGTGCATTGGTTGGCTACCGGGTAAGAAAATTACTATAAATTAAACATGTACTTTGTTTATATAGTCAATCAAGATGTTGATGCAAGTCTGAGGTTCTAACGTGGTGTTTATTATGTATGTATTAGCCTTTGCTTCTTTTTAGGGGGGATAAAGTACAATATATCCCTCTTCTATATGTGTATTCTAATTACTTTTATACATAAGATCTTTAGATAAAAATAAACAAGTAAAAAAAAAAAAATCTTCACATCATCTTAAGAAATCCAAAGCCATGATACCACATCCAGTCATGAGAATCCATTTTCCTATGATCACTGACCTTTAGGTGTGGTGCTTGGTTTGAAGAAGGGAAAGGGGGTGAGGAAAGTAATTTGAATTCCTTTTTTATTTCCGTTGTTTGGTTGGTCATAATATAAAAAAATTTAATGTTCATTAAAATTTAATATTAAGCATAATGTGGAATTTAGATTTCTCAATAAAGAGTGATGAATTCAAATTTATTTTCTATTGGAAGCCAAAACTTGTAAAATTATCCTTCATTCTTTCATTAACTTATTTAATATGATCAAATAATTTTATTTTATCAATTTAATATTTTAGATAATCAGATTTATAATAATAAAGTAATAATTTAAACAAATTTTATTTATTTATTCAATTTGCACAAATAGAGATATAAATTTAACAATCATCGGAAAGTTGCCGTTGCCACCAACATAATATATTAAGTATATTATTTATATAATTTTTTTTTTATCAATTATTTATATAATATATTAATAAATTTATTTTTTAATTTTGTTAACTATATTTATGATAAATATTAAAAGTTTAACACTAACACTGTAGGGTGAAATTGTCCAAATAAAAAATAAATATTTCCTTTCTTTGCATAATTTTATAACAAACCAAACGTAATAAAAGAATTTCAATACACTCTTTTTCTTGAATTTCTTCCAAACACCGCCTAATTAAAATTGCATCAAAATCTAAATGCGTTTTTGGTTATTTTTTATTAGAGTCTACCGGAAGTAAAACAGCAGTGCTACTTTGCGCGAACTCTGAAGCAAGCTCGCTAGACTTTGCCAGAAATGTGTAAAATAAAATAATGTAAAATTTCAGTTTACTTTTTACATGTTGACGAAAATACCCATAATGGTTACTCTATTTTTCGTCTTGCGGGCAAAATCTTGTCACTTCATTTCGGACAGTAGCATTTTTCCTAGTGAAATACGTACAATGGGTTGATTGACACAATTCACCTTAGCCGTCTACTCGGTCAACCGTGGACTGTCTCATCAATAAAGAAAATACAACTTTAATGAACTAATTAATTAGAGCATTATGATGATAAAGACCAGCTGACTATTACTAATAACTGAGATTTAATTCCATAATAATTAACGTTACGTGCATTCATGCGAAGGGCTAGATGTTTTATCATTTTTGGACATATATCTAATCTAACGTATATATATTTGTCTGGAGATTGAGTCCCAACCCCACGAAGAAAATGACATATAATTGTTTACTTCATTTTTAAAAGAAGCGTGTATATATGTAATTGCTACAGAAAGTCAGAAATGACAGACTGCATCTCAAGTTACAGAACAGAAAACAATTTACACTTTACAAAATTGGAATACTTGAAATGCTTATTAATACTTACAATTAGTTAACCAGTCAATTCACACTTATATTTGGAGATCGATCTAATACACAGGGTCGACTTTAGAGTGTTTGGGGTTTTAAGCGAATGTTTTTTATGAGGCCTCTATTTGTTTTGTAATTTCAATACTTGAAGAAATAAAAAAAAAAGGCTCAAAATTTATTTCATTTGTAATTCTTGAATTTTAAAAATAAAACCTTAAAAAAAAGTTAAGAAGACATTTTTTATTCCATTAAAACTATTACAAAATAAACAATCAAATAAATACGAATAATATTATTTTCAAATAGGATATTTAGAATGATAGAATATAAAAAGTTGAGATAATGAATTAATGATCAGATAATAGAAATGGACTTTGTATTTCTATAAATTGATTTTTTTTTAAAATGAACCAATGAATATAATATTTTTCTTTCTAGAGAAGTGAGGAAGAAATTTTTTTATTTACTGATTTTTGAGATTACAAAGTTTTTAATGGGAATTAAAAGAAATACTAAAAGTCAAATATTCTAACATTAAATAATTAATTTTTTTGAGGAAATTGAAAAGATAATTAATTTAATTTTTTTGAAAGACTAATAATGAACGAATTAATTATTAAATAATATTATTAGTTATATCTATTTAACATTAATGTTATCAAATATAGATTTTTCATAAAAAATAATTCTTAACTGTAGGATAATTAATAATTAGAGAGATATTAATAAGCTTTTTGATTTTCTAAAATACATAATTTAAAAAAATGAGAATTATAAAAAAAATTCAAAAAATGAGGCCTTCACAAAATATGAAGGCTTAGACGACCGACTTATTCGCCTATACTTAAAGCCACCTATGCTAATACAAAAGTATTTCAAACAAAATGATTTCATCACCACCGGAAGTAAATTAAGATCCCGTTTGAGATTGAGGTGTTGTAACTTAAAAAGCTACAGTTGTTGTAAAACAAAACTGTAATTATCGAATAAAAATTAATAATATGTAATAAATATAAATTTTAAATAATAATTTTAACAAAATTTTAAAAGATATAATAAATTTTCTACTATACAATCGAAAATCATATCAACATACGTTATAAGATACAGCAACTAATGTTTACTAAATATTTTTGTACTGTAGCTTTCAAAGTATAACTATCCGACCTGAATTCTAAACCCACCCTAAACCTGTTGGAAAGTTTCAATTCACGAAACTGCAATGCTTCCTGATCTCACCCTGTGAGCCAGTGAGCACATCAAGGGATCCCACATGCACCATTGCTTTACCAAATTTTGTTCCCCACATTGCTCCATTCCTTTCATTGTCCAATACCATCTTTGATGTTAACCGGCTGTCCATCAAAGTCTGATCCGAAGTCAACAACCCTCGACGATTCCTCAGCTCCCGGTAGTACTTGTTGTCCAAACGATTAGGCGTCACAAATTCTTGTGCCACTGTTGGGTCCCTAGTACAGCCTAAGCCGTCTGTTGGTGGCGGCGGCGGGCACTTAGTTTTCAAGAAATTAGCGAATCTACGATCCATTGAAGGGTCTTGTGGGTGAGTTGCATTGAAAGCGTAAAGACGTTTGGAGAATGAAGAGCAATGAGAGACACCGATGGAGTGAGCTCCTATGAGTGTCACCGTCTCGTCTACGGATATTCCTTTACGAGCAAATCTTGCAGCTATTTGTTCCGCGTTGAAGGTAGGAGAAGGGAGATTTTCTGCAATTTCATCGCTGAGAGAGACTCGTCCATCGCGGCGTCCAGCTGGCACGGCGTAGTTGATGCCACCGACCTTGGAAGTACTGTCGCGAGCAGCGAAAGTTAGAATGTCTGCACATGACACGGTGTTTGGGCATACGGCTTCAATTTGTGCTTTGGCCTCGTCGATCACCTCGAAGCCGCGTAAGCTTGGGTTGTTGACAGGATCGTCTCTCTCTGTAGGTGGGTTTCCTGGTATGGTTTCTAGCAGCACGGAAGCATCACAACCCTGCGCATGCAGCAGACAAAAAATGATATATATATATCAGATACGTTAATTACGAACGACAACTACATTCATATCATTTTAATTAATTTAGCGAAAAGAATCAAGCCATGCACCAACGTACTTGATAATCAATTAATTACGATGATGATGAAAAAGAGCATGCATTTACGTACTCTGACAAAGCAGTCGTGGAAATGCATCCTGATGAGACCTGCGGCTATGCCAGGATTGCAAGACACAGCTTTGTTTACGGCTTTTCTCACAATTGACTCTGCCGATGGACAAGTTGATTTGTAGAAGCCTACTTTGAGCTTTGCATTTGCTGATGTTTCCAAAAGCATGGTGGAGACCAGTATGAGGATGCACGTGATCATGCAGGAGACCATCTTACCGTAACTCGTTGCTAGCCGCGTTTAAGAGAGAAGATAATTAAAAGATAAAGGAGAACTTGTGAGGCTTTTGATATTTGATTTTATTTTATTTTGGAGGATTTAGGTGATTTGTGAGAGCGTACTAGTATTTATACATGTAAGTGGAAACAGACACGGACAAAGGAAGCTATGTGTAAAGAAGGTGGCGTTGGTGTTTACTCTAAGCCAATAGTGTGTATGCGTAGCTGTAACCATGCATATTAATTGCTTGAGGTAGATTGCGTAGCTGTAACGATGCATATTCATTGCTTGAGGTAGATTGAAATTTTCAAACTAACTGTTCTATGCTAAATTATTCTTCTATCAACATGAGGATGTAATTAATTAATAAACCATCAATCTCTATTTCCATCCTCCTTCATTTGTCAGCTTTACTTTTCTGTTTTATTTTTTTAATTCATAATTTGTACATTAAGCACTTAATCCATTGTTGCTTTCATGCAATTACATGCATATTAATTGCTTGAGATAGATTGAAGTTTTAGAACTTTGAATTGTTCTATGCTAATTTATTCTTCCATTGACATCACGATATAATTAATTAATAATGGGAAATTATCATTCGTATATCCTATATTTATTCTGTTATAAAAAATACTACAGTACTTTGAGAGTGTATCAATCGTCCACCCTTAATTGATAAAATGTATCAGCTGACCACTAAACCGTTAGTTATCATTTGAAAGTTAATAGAATTACAGTGAATTGACGATTTTACCTTTGAAAATTATCACATGTATACCCTTAAATTCTTTTTTTATTACTTGTATACCCTTAAATTATCACTTGTATCATATGAAAAGACCAAATTACCCTTCTGACGTCATCATACTTAAACGGCAACTAACTGTTTGGTGGTCAGCTGATACATTTTGTCAACTTAGAGTGGACGATTGATACACCCTCAAAGTGTGGTAGTATTTTTTTATAATGGAGTAAACTAAGAGTATACAAATGATATTTTCTCATTAATAAACTATCAATCTCTATCCTCCTTCATTTGTCAGTTTTACTTTCCTTTTTCTTTTATTTTTTTATTTTTTAATTCATAACTTGTACGTTAAGCAATTTTATTCATTGCTGCTTTCAGACAATTACATGCATATTGATTGCTTCAGGTAGATTGAAGTTCTCTAACTTTGAACCGTTCTATGCTAACTTATTCTTCCATCGACACAGGAATGTAATTAATTAATAAACTACCAATCTCTATCATCCTTCATTTGTCAGCTTTACTTTTTTTTTATTATTTTTAATTCATAATTTGTACGTTAAGCAGTTTAATCAACTGCTGCTTTCATGCAATTACATGCATATTAATTGGTTGAGGTAGATTGAAGTTCTCTTTTTTATTCTTTTAGTATATTAAACCATCTGGTATCCGAAAACTATATTGGGTCTCGACTAATCTAGATTCGAGCCGGTTAGGACTACTATGATAGTAAAACTCTTCCAACAAATATTTAATGCAGCTGCATTCCCAAACCTCGAATTGAAGACCTTAGTTAAGCTATAACAACCTCTTACCAGCTGATTTACGTGCTTGTTGGTAGATTAGAGTTCTCTTTGAACCATACGCTTTTCATGCAATTACATGCATATTAATTGCTTGAGGTAGATTGAAGTTCTCTAACTTTGAACCGTTCTATGCTAACTTATTCTTCCATCGACATAAGAATGTAATTAATTAATAAACTATCAATCTCTATCCTCCTTCATTTGTCAACTTTACTTTACTTTTTCTTTTATTTTTTTTAAATTTTTTTAATTCATAATTTGTACGTTAAGCAGTTTAATCCACTGCTGCTTTCATGCAATTACATGCATATTAATTGGTTGAGGTAGATTGAAGTTCTCTTTTTATTTATTTTTGTATATTAAACAATCTGGTATCCGAAAACTACATTGAGTCTCGACTAATGCAGATTCGAGCCGGTTAGGACCACTATGGCAGTAAAACTCTCATAACAAATATTTAATGCAGCTGCATTCCTAAGTCTCTAACCGAAAACTTTGGTTAAACTATAATAACCCCTTACCAGCTGATCTACACGCTTGTTGGTAGATTAAAGTTCTCTTTGAACCATACGCTTTTCATGCATATTAATTGCTTGAGGTAGATTGAAGTTCTCTAATTTTGAACCGTTCTATGCTAACTTATTCTTCCATCAATATAAGAATGCAATTAATTAATAAATTATCAATCTCTATCCTCCTTCATTTGTCAACTTTACTTTTTTTTTCTTTTTTTAGTTCATAATTTGTACGTTAAGCAGTTTAATCCACTGCTGCTTTCATGCAATTACATGCATATTAATTGCTTGAGGTAGATTAATTTTATACACCAGATCTTCAGATAAAAATAAAGAAGTAAAAAAAATGTCTTCACGTCATCTTAAGAAATTCAAAGTCATGATATCCAATCATGAGAATCCATTTTCCTATGATCACCGACCTTTAGGTGTGGTGCTTGGTTTGAGAAATGGAAAAGGGGCTAGGAAATAATTTAAATTCCTTTCTCGTTTTCGTTGTTTAGTTCAGCTATAATATATAAGAATTAATTTATATTAGAATTTAATATTAATAATAGTGTAGAATTTAGATTTCACAATAAAGAGTGATGAATTCAAAAAAAAATTTCAATTGGAAGACAAAATTTCTAAAATTATCCTTTATTATTTTATTAACTTATTTAATGTTAGCAAATTATTATTATTTATAATTTTATTTTATCAATTTAATATTGTAGATAATCAATTTTATAATAAGAAAGTTAAAGTAATAATTTAAACAGTTTTATAAAATACATTTTATTTATTTATTTATTTTGTAAAAATAGAGATATAAATTTAACAATCATAGGAGAGTTGACGTCGCCACTAACATTGGTGCATGAAGGGTAATTTTTAAAAACCTCCCCTGAGTTTTGATCTTATTGCAAGTAGATAGCGAGAATTTATTTATTTGTAAAAAACTCCCTACCGTCAGTTAATTTTAACATTAACCGTTAGTTGACTGTACAAAGACAATATTACCCTTAACAACAGTTTGTAGACGGAAATAACTAAAAAAAAACTAAAATTGTTGGTTATTTTACCCTCTTTAAATTATTGATATTTTCTTAAAGTTCCTACAAGAAAGATAAAATTAAAAATTTTAAAAATCCTCTTTAAATTATTGATATTTCCTTAAAGTTCCTACAAGAAAGATAAAATTAAAAACTTGAAAATGAAATAATTATAATGTTTACCTATGATATTGTAAATCTTTGGAATTGATAAGGATAAAATTATCAAAAAATAGGGTTTGTGTTTTTCGCGCCAATAATTTTAGTTTTTTTTTAGTTATGTCAGTGTACAAATTGTTGTTAAGGGCAATATTATATTTGCACAGTCAACTAACGGTCAATGTTAAAATTAACTAACAGTAGGGGGTTTTTTACAAATAAATAGATTCTCGCCATCTACTTGCAACAAACCCAAACTTCAGGAGAGATTTTTAAAAATTACCCGTACATGAACCATCACCACCAGAACCATTGAAATCACCAACCAACAAGGGACGTCAGTACATTGTCAAAGAGGTCAAAAAATGGGTTTATTTTGTTGAAATCTAATTCAAAAAGTTTGGAAACTTTTTAACTTTCACAATTCAGGATCAATATCAAGCATTTCAGCTAGATACTGTCAATTTATGATCACTTTCACATAAGTCTCAAGTTGAAATGAGAAAGCACAGTGATGGCCGATGGCGGCGGCGAATCTATTTTCTTTTTGGTTTTTTAAATTATAATCTATTAATTAAGAAATTATTTATATTATATCATAATTTATTTAGAAACAAATTAAATTAAATTAATTATAAAATGAAAATTTGTTAATAAAATTTTTAATTAGAGTTTCATTAGAAATATAAGTGTAGTATTTAAAATAATTTTTATCAATTATTTATATAATATATTAATAAATTTATTGTTTAATTTTGTTAACTATTTTTATGACAAATATTGAAAGTTTAACACTAACACTATAGGGTGAAATTGTCCAAATAAAAAATAAGCATTTCCTTTCCTTGTATAATTCTATAACAAATAAAACATTATAAAAGAATTTCAATATACTCCCATCTCCTTTTCTCTCTTTTCTTGAATTTTTTCCAAACACCACCTTACAGTTTTAGCACTAATTAAAATTGCATCAGAATTTAAATGGTTACTCTATTTTCGTCTTGTGGGCAAAATTTTGTCACTTCAATTCGGACAGTAGCATTTTTCCAAGTGAAATACGCACACAATTCACCTCAGCCGTCTACTCGGTCAACTGTGGACTATCTCATCAATAAAGAAAATACGACTTTAATGAACTAATTAATTAGAGCATTATGATGGTAAAGACCATCTGATTATTACTAATAACTGAGATTTAATTCCATAATAATTAACTTTACGTGCATTCATGCGAAAGGCTAGATGTTTTATCATTTTTGGACATATATCTAACGTATATATATTTGTTTGGAGATTGAGTCCCGAACCCCACGAAGAAAATGACATATAATTGTTTACTTCATTTTTAAAAGAAGCGTGTATATATGTAATTGCCACAGAAAGTCAGAAATGACAGACTGCATCTAAAGTTACAGAACAGAAAACAATTTACACTTTACAAAATTGGAATACTTGAATTGTATTAATACTAATTAATATTACAATTAGTTAACCAGTCAATTCACACTTACATTTGGAGATCGATCTAATACAAAATAATTTCGAACAAAATGATTAAAGAATGAAAATGATTTCATCACAAGCGGAAGCAAATTAAACCAATTGGAAAGTTTCAATTCACGAAGCTGCAACGCTTCCTGATCTCACCCTGTGAGCCAGTGAGCACATCAAGGGATCCCATATGCACCATTGCTTTAGCAAATTTTGTTCCCCACATTACTCCATTCCTTGCATTGTCCAATACCATCTTTGATGTTAACCGGCTGTCCATCAAAGTCTGATCCGAAGTCAACAACCCTCGACGATTCTTCAGCTCCAAGTAGTACTTGTTGTCCAAACGATTAGGCGTCACAAATTCTAGTGCCACTGTTGGGTCCCTAGTACTGCCTAAGCCGTCTGTTGGTGGTGGCGGCGGGCACTTAGTTTTCAAGAAATTAGCGAATCTACGATCCATTGAAGGGTCTTGTGGGTGAGTTGCATTGAAAGCGTAAAGACGGTTGGAGAATGAAGAGCAATGAGAGACACCAATGGAGTGACCTCCTGAGAGTGTCACCATCTCGTCTACGGACATTCCTTTACGAGAAAAACTTGCAGCTATTTGTTCCGCGTTGAAGGTAGGAGAAGGGAGATTTTCTGCAACTTCATCGCTGAGAGAGACTCGTCCATCGCGGCGTCCAGCTGGCACGGCGTAGTTGATGCCACCGACCTTGAAAGTACTGTCGCGAGCAGCGAAAGTTAGAATATCTGCACATGACACGGTGTTTGGGCATACGGCTTCAATTTGTGCTTTGGCCTCGTCGATCACCTCGAAGCCTCGTAAGCTTGGGTTGTTGGCAGGATGGTCTCTCTCTGAAGGTGGGTTTCCTGGTATGGTTTCTAGCAGCACGGAAGCATCACAACCCTGCTCATGTAGCAGACAAAAATTATATATATATATATATCAGATACGTTAATTACGAACGACAGCTACTTTCATATCATTTTAATTAATTTAGCGAAAAGAATCAAGCCATGCACAAACGTACTTGATAATCAATTAATTATGATAAAGATGAAAAAGAGCATGCATTTACGTACTCTGACAAAGCAGTCGTGGAAATGCATCCTGATGAGACCTGCGGCTATTCCAGGATTGCGAGACACAGCTTTGTTTACGGCTTTTCTCACAATTGACTCTGCCGACGGACAAGTTGATTTGTAGAAGCCTACTTTGAGCTTTGCATTTGCTGATGTTTCCAAAGGCATGGTGGAAATCAGTATGAGGATGCACATGATCATGCAGGAGACCGTCTTAGCATAACTCATTGCTAGCCGTGTTTAAGAGAGAAGATAATTAAAAGATAAAGGAGAGCTTGTGAGGCTTTTGATATTTGATTTGATTTGATTTTGGAGGATTTAGGTGATTTGTGAGAGAGTATTTATACATGTAAGTGGAAAAAGATGCGGACAAGGAAGCTATGTGTAAAGAAGGTGGAGTTGGTGTTTACTCTGAGCCAATAGCGTGTATGCGTAGCTGTAACCATGCATATTAATTGCTTAAGGTAGATTGAAGTTTTCTAACTTTGAACTGTTCTGTGCTAACTTATTCTTCCATCGACGTAAGGATGTAATTAATTAATAAACTATCAAACTCTGTTTCCATCCTCTTTCGTTTGTCAGCTTTACTTTTCTTTTTCTTTTTATTTTTTTAATTCATAATTTGTACGTTAAGCAGTTTTATCCACCGCTGCTTTCATGCAATTGCATGAAATTGACTTGTATTAAAATGTAATAAGCTCGATCCCGCGCATAGTAAAGAATGATATTTGCTATTTTTTGTTTCTTTGAAAATTTCCATGATTCGGGGTTATAATAGTATTTAATTTGTCTAGGGCAATGAATTACCAGCGCACGCAACCAAATGCCAATCAACTTGCATATATAAATAATCTTTACATTATTCTTAAATGTTATTACCGAAGGTTCATCGAGTCTGGCCTTGTATGGCACCTCTCATTTTTAGTAACCGGTTCAAGAAAGTGCGACGGATCTCTTTCCCTTGTATCCGTTCATGAACAGTTGTAATATTGTGAGATTTGGTTATTAAATGACAGCTATAATTTGTCTTTCTTGCATCTGAAATGCAAACCCACAGTAACATAGAAACCACCATCACTATGATGTAATCTGGGCATAGAATTATTTATTAGCTAGTAGGTTTATGTTGTCCAGCAAATTAGAAAGTCTGATAAAATCTATAACCAAACATATGGAGCTTGTACATGGATCTAGTCCTATTGTCATTAAACACAAGACAATAGATGAAATCTAAATAGGAATAGGAAGAGACATGTTGCGAATTGTCAAATTCATCAAATGGATCGATTCTAACTTTGACTTCTGGCTAATAGCAGAATAGGACGCGAGTCAGTTTATACCGTTTCAATCCTGAAAGCTAAACAAGCTCAATGGAAGAAACTTGGGTGGTGCCCATAATGTATGTGAGTTCCAAACGGATGCTCAATCTTCGAAACAAGGAGAAGTGAACATATCAGCTTGCAACGAAAGGATGCTTATGAATTTATATTCTTATTTAGATAATAATTTCTAGCGCATATGATATTTAAGATCCTAACATTTTATCATGTAGGGTTGACCTAACTAGGTATCTTGTCCACTTATATTAATTTCATATAATATCAAATGATAAAAACTCACGGATAAAACTAATCCTTAAAATTTGGCTTATAAAAGAATGGTGTCCCTAAATTTATATTCCCATTTAAATTATATTATTTAACCCACATGGAATTTAGGGCCGTAATAAAATATTTAATTATAATCATATATATTGATAAATTGCATATTAAAATGATGACGTATTTCATGAAAGTAGGCATGTATCATATCTTTTAGAAAGTCAAACTATTTGATCTCTAAATGTTATATTCAATATATATGTATATTATGTTACATATGGGCTGTTTATTTTTAGTGAAGCTCCTAACATTCTTTTTTTAAAAAAAAAAAAAACTCTTATGAAACTCCACTTATTATTTACATAGAATAAAAGATTACAATAGAGCTTAATTAAATTTTTATCATAAAAATCTTATCATTATATATAACTTATTACTTTATTGTCTGAAAATTATTTTGATTTATAAAAATTAATCATGTCGTTTAAAGATGAGAGGGTTCATGACTTGTAAGTGTAAAAATATTTTAATTTTAATTAGATTCATTTTGCCTTTTCAATTTTCATGTCATTTCTTCTAGTAGTAGAACTACGATTTCAAGTATAGGGTTTTATAAGGATTTTAAAGGGGTGTGAAGAGAACTATTTTTTTGTTTTTGGGTGAAAGACTTTACATGTGGGCTGTTGGGCTTCAACAAGAGGAGACATTAGTTCATTTTGGACTTTAATATTTGAAGTCGATGAGTGTCTTATGGCTGATACTTGCTAGTGGGCTGACCGCTGAGCTACTTGAAGACATGATTTTCCAACTTCTAAGATTGTTGAATGCAGACGACATGTCGTTGGAGCATCAGGTAAAGTGGTGGACTCGTGGATGACCTTCGCCGTCTCCAAACCACGCTACGATTGGTCTACTCTATAGTAGTAGCGGAAACAACACACAACGCGTGAGCTGGAAAGAAAAGGAAAAAAAAAAAAAAAAAACACTTGTTTTCAGTTTCACGGATTATACAATTTTTGCGGTCAGACTCGGACCATTAGTTGCATAGTATCGCCTCTCCATGAAAAGCATGTCTGCAGCAGCATCAGCATTTACCTTTAGTTTAAGCCCCAACCCATTGAATCTCACCCACTTGTTGCAAAGAAACACAAGTCTTATTGTTTTCAGTTCCGCTTCCACATCCATTGGTCGAAACTTAAAGCCCCCTTCCTTAAGACGTCAATTGTTATTCGGAGTCCCCATTCCACATGGATCCTTCAAGCGAAGCTCCTCCATCTTCACTCCCTCAAGGCATTTTTTCTCTCCTGTCATGGAGTGGCAGGATTGCACGTAATAATAATTCCTCCTCCTCTTTTTATTTTTTATTTTTTGGGTTTTATTATTATTAATATTAACTCCATTTAGTTGTAGAGAAAAAAAAAAAAAAAGGAGTGCTTGCAATAAACTTTAGTTTGGACAAATTAAATGCAGGGTGAAGAGTGAGATCGACGTGCCTGTTTCAGTGGCTTACAATGCTTACTCTGATCGTGAATCAATTCCCCGATGGATGCCATTCATTTCATCCGTAAAGGTGCCTGCCTTCCATTCGTGTGCTTAATATTTTAATTACTTCTTCAGGTTAGGTAGGTATTAGGAGAAATTGACAATGACTCTGATGTAATAGATATTGGAAGACAAGCCTGATTTATCAAAATGGTCGCTCAAGTATAAAGCGTTCGGTCGTGATATTGAATTCTCTTGGCTTGCTAGAAATATGCAGGTGAGGACTGATGATTGTGAAATATGGAAACATTTTGAGAAAAGCCAAATAAAATAAAATAAAATTATTTCATCCAATTGATTTGTTGATTTGTGTGTATGCTTGTTTTATTCACTGCTTGCAGCCCATTCCCAATCAGAAAATCCACTGGAGATCTCTTGAAGGTCTGCCTAACAGGTAACCACAGTAAATCTCAGTAGGTTAAATCTGTAATTTGCAAGAATGATGTTTGAATTTACCATTTAGAATCAATGAGTTAGATTCTTTGTTCCAAAATCTTCTGTCCAGAGCTTTCAGGAGGAAAACCTTTTGGGTGGAAAGCACAACATCTAAAACATAGTATCGGCACGTAACATGACCTTTATGAAGGCTCTAACATCACCTCTTTATATCTTCATATTGCCTGTGACCTGGCATTGCCATCTAAAACATAGTATCAGCACGTAACATGACTCTTTACTGTTCACTTGTCCTTAATACTCCTCCAAGTTCTGCCATTTGTGACTTATGAAAAATTTGATCATATACATGTGACATGATATCTGTTTATTAAACGCCTTTCTTTATTGGATACCGGTATATTTGAGTTTAAATCAGAATTGATAAGTTGATTTGTCATGTGGCAGAGGTGCTGTTCGGTTTTTTCCTAAAGGTCCTTCATCCTGCATAGTGGAAGTAAGGCCACTTTGTAGACTATATAATTCGATTTTAGATCATATTTCTTTACAGAAGTATGAAATTTCCCTTAAACGCGATTATAATCACATTCCACCTTATCCCTACCTCTGCGAGCCCTTACTTTATGTTTTTTTCTTTCAGCTTACTGTTTCATATGAAGTTCCTCAGCTTTTAGCTCCATTCGCATCAGTAAGTATTCTCATCTTCGTTTAGATTGTATTGTCGGTTCTTAGTAGAGGAATGCTTCTAATTGGAAAGAAAAATAGTGCCAGAAGATTCATGTGCCATTTGGTTGTTAACTAGATGAATAATTCATTATTTTCAAGATAGGGATTTTCTTAATATTCTAAGTAGCTTGAAGTATTTAATCATGTTTATGTCATTAATTTTCTTTAGGCACTTAAACCTTTTCTTGAAACCCTACTTAGACGTGGATTGGATCGCTTTGCAACATATGCTAAAAGCTATTAGCAGACTCAATTTACGATGGTCTGGATTGGGTAATTTAATTAAACTTCAAGTTATTGATTTCCACTGTGGCTATCATTTTATAAATTGGATTACAATTTTCTTGACTTTTGATTGTATTGCCCGTCATGAAGAGTGATGCAGGCTTCATACAAACCGAAACTCTCAATGTAAATCTATTCTCTAGCATCAGAACTACAGTACTTGAATATACATGCATCTGCCGTTTTTATACGTGGATGCTGCATAGTTGCTACTTGATAGTGATACCTTATATATTGAGCTTCTGTAATTATAATCACCATAAATGGCAGAATCAGTCCTATGCATTTCCTTCTATGCCCACACGCAACATCATGGAAAAGTATTCTTTAACCCAACGCAATACTACAATCTCCCTGGAGCTCTAAATCCAGGTAATCAATCAGAAACACCTGATCTTGATCTCAAAGGTTTAGGAACTATCTTAAAAAGTTAAACGTCAATAAATGTCACTTGACACATATACCAGAACCCACGTGGAGCTGCTCTATGACACAGCAATGGCCTTAAGAATGTCGTTATATGAAGCATAATGCAGAGTGCTGTGAATCTTGAAATCTGATGAGTATTTTTGAGGTACCATTCTTAGTGGACATGGTTTCTAAACATGCTGATGGATTTGAGCAATCGTTCAGGAAGCCACCGTAACCTGATCCCTCACTTACTGAGAGGAATCCGTATTTGAAATATCTTACTGGCATCAATTTAGTTGTTGTTCCCCTACTTTCTGGGTGACTGATGTAGCCTAAGCCACCAATTAAGTTGCGATTCGTAGAAACTGAACGTGAGAAGTTCTTACAATTTTTGTTATTTGAAATAAATTGATGAGGATTATTTCCCGTAACAGAAACAATACAAAAAGCATTCGGCATTCAAGATTCAAGATTCAACTAGATTTGTTCTGATTGGACTTTAATCAGTTTCTGAAACTAGAAAGCTGAAAGCCCATGACAAGTGGTAGACATGAAGAAATTACAACAGTCAGTAACAAACTGAAGTGATCCGGTTGAAAAAAAAGAAGGAGGCCCACCCAACAGCACGTAGAACTGTTAAGCCCGTCAGATACTTCTTTCGAAAACTTTATGGAAGTGTGTCTACTATCTCTAGCATTTAGTTTTAGTTTTTTTCGTTTTTTTGGGAAACATTTAGGGTGCATTTATTTTTGGATTGGGAAAGATCGAAATGATTTAGTTATGTTTATTTGCTAAAAACATTAAAGAAAGAGAACTGATTTTAAATAGGATTTACAAGTTTGAGAATGATAATGAGAATTCATTCACATTAAAAGAGGTGGAAATAAAAATATATATTAATTGAAATATAATTTACTCCAATTTAAATTCTTATAATTCAAATAAATAATTTATTCTAATTTTAATTCTCCATTCTAATTTCAACTTATTTCGAAACAAATTAATGGCAACTCATAGCGAATAAACGCACTATTAAGTCCATTAAATTTAGTTCTCTATAATTCAATCTCAATTGAAATCTAGTATTAGCCAGCTACTCGATATCTAACCGCTAGCCCATCAGCCAGGAAGCCCAATAGTAGACGTTCGTTGGCGCAGTAGAGAGTGCAATCGAAGCTGTGATAATAGCGATACTAGTGAGAAAAGAAAGTGACAGAGGAACGTGTTATTTACGAATTTTGAGAAAAAATAAAAAGAAAAACAAAGAAAATTTTGTTAAATTTAGATGGTACATGTACACAATACAGTCTCCGTCACAAATAAAAAATGACATCAAGCGGGCGACCACCTTGGATCATCAACTATAAAAAATCCACAATGACTTTTCACAGAAATAATATATTATAGGACCCATTTCAACACCACCACCACCACATGTCACGATATGTACACCAACCATAACCACACCTGCAAAACTGCTAGCTGCTTTTTGTAAAATATCGGGCTGAAGCAGCCAGAAACAGTTTAAATGCCCCCCTATGATCAGGAGATTTTTCTAGATTGTATTTACATTCAACAGCTGTCATTGCCGTCCAATAAGCTTCTTAGGCTGCAGAGAGCCTCTGCTGACAGGCGGCAACACCTCATTCTCCGTTGCCGAGGTGGTGACAGCTCCCTGTGATCAAGGGAAGTGAAGCATACAATAATCACAGTCAGATTGTCAAATGTGTTCAGGCGCAAGGCCTCCATGACAAGGTCCCTGGCACATTGCTCAGGGTCATCGTGCCGCCGAAGTCCTCGGAGCACAAGGCTAACTGCATGCTGACTTGACATAACATCCCAGATTCCATCACAGCCAATAATGAGAAACTCATCACCTTCTGTTAAAACCATCTGCTGGAACTCTGGCTCTGCTATAAGTGGCGAAGAAGAACCTCGAGGAAGCTTCATGTCCCAATCTCCCAAGGCCCGGGAGACTGATAAAACACCATTCAGATACCCATCATCAACATACCCACCCAACTCTTCCACCCGCCTACGTTCTGACGGGTATATCGGCCTGTGGTCTTGAGACAAGTCAATTGCCTCTCCCTTCCGGCAGAGAACTGCTCGGCAATCACCAGCATTAGCTACCATCAGAAACCTGGAAGAAGAAGAAGAAGAAGAGGAATACGTATCAATCAGCAAGGGACAGAAGAAAGAAGAAAGGGCAACCGTAATCAGGGTGCATAGAGGGATTAAAGATCCAAAAGAAAGAATTTACCTTCCAAATATCATAGCTGTAAGGGCTGTGGTCCCAGAGGAGCTACTAACACTGCAGTCATCAGCCAGAGCTTGATCAGCCATAAGATATGCTTTCCGAAGGGAGCTTTCCACCCCTTCCAAGAAAACATCATCTTCTTCAGAAGACTGGGGGAAACTAACATCTTCAAAAAGAAATCTCATCACATTTTTCCTAATATAAGCTGCCGCTTCAGGACCGCCATGACCATCAAACACCTGATAATCTAACGTTCATCAGACATACAACAAGAAATTTCACCAAATTAAGCCAGAAAAAGTGTACAAAACAAAAAGGTTAATTACCCCATAAAATGCATTTGGCTTGGGAAATTTGAAGCAGGGTCCCAAGTGCGAGGACAGGTCGTCTATGCATACATGCTCATCTTCCATGTATCTACGAGGACCAATGTCAGCAAAACTACCAGAACGAATGCTGGGGACAAATTGCAGGACGGCAGACTCAAGACTCACATCTGGAATTTTTTCTACAGGTTTTATATCCTACAATAGAAAATTAATCTGACATTAAGTATACCATTTCAGATTCAGAAGATAACAGCTGTCCAAAAAGAAATTACAAATAACTTCACTATAAAACCAACCACACATGGATATATAGAACGTAGTTCCAAATTCACATGGATGAGAATAAGTATCTAATGCAGCTCATCCATTCACATGGTAATATTCACAAAAACAGTCCTCTATCCTGTCCAGTCAACTAGGTGAAAACAATGCACTTGTGCAAGGTTAAATTGCACCGAAAATAAATAAATAAATAAATGGGTAAAGTTCTAAAAGATATGCCTTTTTTCTCATGATACATGAATCGCTTTACCAATCAGTGGTCAAGTCAGTCAAACATAATATGTGAATTCCACATCTTTTCATCAAAGAATCAGATTCCTCAAATCTAACCTAGCCCGATTGTATTCTTCAAAAGTTTTTAAAGAAATTAGTCGTTATGGATGATATACATTAGTTTTGTTGGCATATAACTAACAAGTGTCCAAGAAAAAATCTCAAATTGATTAAAGTCAATAGGGGAAGCCCCATGTCAAAAGTAATTACCGAGAAGATCAATTAATTTTCACCAACAAGACTCTAGAATTAATGCTTCAACAAGAAACTACAACAACAATTCTTCAGCAACTAACATAAAAACATCATCCAAATGAAGTATTTAAGTCGGCTGATAGCAAATAATCAATTCGATATCATAAAACATAAAAACTGCTCTACATCTAATCAACTAAAGAACCCATCAAAACTCAAGAATATCTAGAAAGGGAAACCAACCACTTGAGAGCTGCACAGGTCGGTTGAGACAGGCTCCGAAACACGAACTTGGTTAAAACTTTTCGGAGAAACCGGCGGCGTAACCGTAACAATATCTTGAATCTCTTCAATTTTATTCCCTTTACGAAAGTAATTATTAACATTAACATCCAACACAGGCACGCTCTGTTGCAAACAAACAATCTCCGTTTCAGCTACCATCTTCAACAACCATTTACCAACCAGCAAAAACCTCTCTTCAAATCTTTTCTGAAGATCCAAATGTTCCAGGAAAAAACAAAATTAAATAAATAAAAAGTCTAAAATTTGTTGCTGTTGTTTTTGCTTCTGTAAGAGTTATTATTTATTTTCGCGCAAGTCATCAAATTTTGAAGCCGGTGGGCGAGAGCCGGTATTTATAGGGTCAGGACTCGGAGACCGGTAACTGGTAGCTACAGGTGAAAGTAGTTCGTTTAATGGACACGCGTGAGTCGGGGAGCCATATGATTTGGGAGTCTGTTGATCACACAGGCAAGAATTAAAAACCAAAAGTTAGCTTGATGGACACGTGAATGTTTTTAGATTGACGCGTGAGCTTTGAAACTTTTGTTGTTATTTCCTCCAAAATGACACGATGGTCCTTCTTGTACTTTCAATAGATGAGTTGTCAAGTTGACTTTGTGTGACAAATTAAATAAGGGGTAAAATGGAAACAAGGGGTTTACAGGGTTACTTTGGGGAATACGTGTTTTTCAGCCGACAAGGATTCTTATAACTGCGGTTATTTTATCAGTCAACGTTCACGTTCACACTCGTTGAAAAGAATTGTACCGTGAGGTGCGAATCCGGATCGGAATCCATAGTTTCTGTGTACAGCCGTATACAGTTGAAAAGACCCCCCATGTTTTGAGTGAATGACACGTGCTTAGTAATATTTGCGGGCACCGCAGTAACACTTGCATAAACGGCAGGTCCGCAGGATCGTGGATGTGGCGGACCCCACTAGCTTGGACGGTCGTGGTAAGTCTAGACTCGTCTGGTGATGGTTGGGAGTTGGAACCTCCGCGCAAATCTTTGTAAAACAATTGTCTGGTTTTATACGTCAGTATTTTGGACGGTACACACGTTGAAAGTCTGATTTATTTTCGGCTCCCGCCTTATTGGGCATGTGCAACATGCAATTTCGTAAACAAATCCAAAATTGAGGATAACAATTGGATCGGGGCTGGACATTCTTTGAATCTGATTCCGGTTTTTGTAGCATAATATAAAAAATTTTAATTGACGCTTATCTAAAGGCAAATTATTGAAATGGGACACCAGTGATCCTATGTCGTCAAATCACAATTGGGAGTGAAGTACTGTGTGCGAATTCAAAACCCACTTGCGTGTCGGCTGTTGTCCATTTAATGGCCCCCGTTGAAACTTCGGTGCCAGCATACGTGTCTCAAACCAACAACTCCAATTGACGGGTGCTTTAACCTATTTCAGCCCCGACTTCAAGTGAAATTAACAATAACAATTGAGCTGAAAAATCTCCAAAATGAGATTTTAATCGGTTCATTGACGTCAACAATTAGGTAAACGGTGGGAAGCTGCTTAGGTAATCCCTCAAAATTGACCGTTTAGTTTTTTTTAATAAACCCATAGCTTCATGATAAGCTGTAGCCAGATTGGAAATCGCAGAACATGAGGTCGGATTGGGAATAAAATGTTTGACGTGGCCTGAGCCTGAGCCTCTAGTGCATTCTTTCTTATCGTTAAGCTTTCAGGTACTCCATCAACTTTCTTATAGCATTGTATTTATTATTATATATATTTCTGTATGGACTCTGAAAATGGGAGAGGTCCATTTTGGGTACTGCCGAGCAGCCTTAGCCGCATACAACTTGAACCAAAAGCTGGCTAAGCTGGCTAGAAGCTAGTAATAGTGCCCATGCCATAGTGGGTTTTGTTTGTTGTCCAACTAGCCAGCCCACTAATAATTTGCGCAGGTGCCACCAATCTTGCAGACCCAGACTTCTCGCCGAGCCTTTTCCATTGTACCGCGCGCAGTAAATTAGTTTATGATTAAAAGAGCTTATGGTGTCCACTCTCTAGTTGCTTGACAACACCAGCGTCTGGACAGACTCATGGCGGCTGGTCCTTTTAATAAAATAAATTTCAATTCGTGATCAGAGGACACCTTTAGCCACTCACTGCAAGATGCGTTTGTGAAACAACCACGGCAATGCATGCCCTTCTTTTAAGCAAAAACAATATTACAACTTTATCAAAAAGAGAAGAAGGAAAAAAAAAAAAAAAAGCAATATTATTGCTATTGGCATTCCCTCATGTCCACCGCCAAGTAAGTCCACAATTTATTGCGTGCAAAGATAAAAACGCCTAAGATTCCTACTAATCGCTTTTAGAAAGGGATAACTCAAAATTAATTATTATTTACAGGGAGCTCTGCCCCCGCTCATGGGAGAGATTGATGCGTTTGGGAAATTGTAATCTTTTCTCTTTTAGTTTTTATTATTTAATTTTGAGAAATCATCAACTATCCATCCTACAATATCATGTCATTAAAAATATTATAAAAATTTAAATTTATTTAATTTTACACACAATATTTACATTATGTATCACTCATCTTTTTAGACGTTATTTGCCATCTATAATTAGTAACATTATAAGAATAATTTGATCTTTCAATGAATTATTAGCCACATTTCCTTAAATTATCATGTTATTAAAAATGTTACAACACTTGAAATTATATCATTTACCCACTCTGAATTTACAATGTATACTGTTCATCTACCGATGGTTAGCTTCCATTCTTAAGTGATAACGTCACAAGGGTAATTTATATATATAACATGCAGAATAAAAAATTATTAGTCTTCCATCTTAAGCTTATCTTGTTATCAAAATATTATAAAATATTCAATTTATTCAAATTTTCACTTTAAGTTTGTAATTTATATCAAACGTCTGCCAAAATGTTAACCGTTGTTTGTAATCAATAATGTCACAAAGGTAATTTAAATATTTAATATACTAAATACAAAATAATAGTTTAAAATATAAAACAAAAATACTATTTTTTATTACCAATATTCATTTAAACACACTTAAAACTCTATTTTTCTTCTCACATTAATTCCATAAATTACTTAAATCCTAATTCAGAAACACACAATCAATCAAATTCTGAAATTCGATTTCATAATTGCAAAAAGCTAAATTTTACTTTATTCCTATTATTCATGGTACAAGGTCAAAAATACCCTTAAATTCAACGATAAAATGGCTATTTTACTTAATTCTATTAAATGTTCTTGTGTTGTTAACATTTTGTGGGCAGTTGATACAGTTTACAAACTTAGGGTAGAAAATAAAATAAATTCAAATGTTTACAGTATTTTTTATAACAATATAAACTTAGGGTATATAGCTAATAATTTTCTTATGTATTTTTACAATAAATTGAATCTCAATGGCAAAATGATCATTTTGCTAAAATTATGTAAATTTTCTAACGGAAGCTAATGATTTAGTAGATAAATGTTACATATTGTAAGTTTAGGGTGGATGAATGATGCAACTTGAAAGTGCTGCAATATTTTTTTATAATAAGACAATTTAAAAAGATATGGCCAATAATTTCTCATTTAAAATAAAAATAAGGATAAAGATGAAGAATTATTATTTTTATAATAAAACAAACAAAGAACAACTATTAGATAACAATTAAAAAGCCCATCACCACTCTCTCATTATTATTTTTTTATTGAACGAAAAGAAATCAATGAAAAAACAATTAAAAGAAAAATTGAAACATATATATTTTTTAAAATTTTTGCCGTGTGATGTCATCCATCAAGTCTTTTTTTTTTTTATAATTATTTTGGTCTTCCATTGTCTTATTTTTGGTTCCTATTTCTTATTTTTAGTTTCATTTTATATTTTTACTTGGCGTGCTCTTTAAAGTTTTGTACTTTTGTGCTTTGAATCAGGCTTGCATATTGGTTTCAAATGGGGGTGTATTGAGATATCTCTAAAAGTCCACAAGAAAAATTCCTAAAAGATCCTTTTCCGCTTAGCAGATTTTGGCCCATTAAATGTGGTTCACTTTGAATTCAGTTGAGGCCTGGAAATAGATTGAAGAGTCATAATTCTTACAACACCCAATTAAAACTCTCAGGACACCCAACTATTTTTAATATTTGTGAATGTTTACATTTTAAAATTATATAAGAGAACATAAAATTACACGAAATTCAAATTCCTAAATCAGAGACGTACACTTATCTCCGCCAATTAAAAAAATCAAAGCGAAGTCCTAATTTCAAGAATATCAACAAATAAACTTTAGTCCATTGACTGAACCAGTACCCTAAATGGTAAATACAAAGATTGAACGAGTGAATACTGCTAGGTTTGATTGTTAATATGGTAGTGAAGAAGAATTCATTGGTGATTGTGGCAAGACCTAATTCTCAGTGGAATACGGCAAATTGGTGGCAGAGGGAAGCGAAGGTTTGGATCTCATGGTGCCAGTCTCGGTTGTGGGTCATTGTGACGGCAATGATATCGGTTTGGGAATGATCAATGTTTGATAATTACAATTTTGATTGCCTCAGCTTGAAGCCGAGATGTAAGCGCCTATATTACATAAATGACTTGCAAAATTCAATTGTCTCTGGACCTTTAGCGTCGTGCTACATTTTGTACATGATCATCCGATGACACTGCAAGCACAAATAAATTGATGCGACAAATTTTACATCATTATAAAGGTTAATGTTAAGTTACATGCATGTAATTTAGGGAATCCTATTATAAAATATAGTATTTCTCATTGATTTGTATTGGTGGAATTTTGGGTGACAACTTAGAAGGCTAGTGTTATTGGTATTTGATAACATCAAGCCTGATTCTGCCGAACGAAAGCCAAACATCTAATAATTGACCATGTCACAAACACAACTTAGCGCGGACAAAAAAGAATATAACATTATCTATTAGAGATTTAGAGAGTTATCTATGTTTCATTGTAGCTATCGACTAGCTAAAATATTATTTGCTGATGTTACACGAAAGCCTCAAATGGAAGATAATTGTTTTATTATGTATTGGCATTTTAAAACGATTAGTCGATTAGACAAAATTGGTGAGGAAATCTCCAAACCCCCACTATATATAATCACACCCTACTTAAAAAGGCATTTAACAGTGCAAGATACTGCAGTTTTTTTTTTTTAATTTAAAAATATAGTAACATGCATACGGCTATTCCCTTGTTAGTTCTATTGCTTTTTAACATTACTTTTAAGTCGAAAAAATATTTTTTATATCTACTTTTATGAGTATTAAAATTGGTCTATTTAAATTTAATTTTCAACTCTATTTGTTAACGTATCTAATTTTTTTATTTAAATTATCTAGTGAACTATTTAATTATAAATATGATATTGTTTCCTGTTTGAAAACTAGTCTCTAATTTAATAAGTCTATCTTCGAACTTCTCTCATTTATTGTAAATTTTGACAATAATTTAATAATAGCATTAGCTTGTGCTTGTGGTATATTCTTACTATCTTGATTAAATTCCTGAAAACTATATATAATCTACCAGATTAATATAGGGAAATTACCAGCCCATCCAAAGATTGATCAAACAATAAATTATACCATCAGCTGCTAAATTCTTCTTCACAATTTTTTTGTCATTTAAGTTCCTTGTCTATATTTTAGTCATCAAGTTTGTTGATATAAATTTTATTTGACTACTTTAATTATATATCCTTACCATGTAAACTAATAAAATTACTTCAAATTTTTGTTATTTGTTATCATTTTATTTTAACTACTTAGTTTATAATGTAATGTTGGTGAATGGAATCCAATAATCTTCAATCGTACATACATTTTTAAGTTTAATGAAAGACATAATCAAATAGAGAAAGTAGAACCAATAACTTTTTGTTTTTCGTTGGTGGATTTTCAATGTTTTTGAAACAGTTCTAATTTGCAATAGAATTGTGAAGTATATTGAGGAAATAATAAGGAAAAAAGACGCCGTGTACTTCTTGAACCCAATAAAATTTTTAAAAAGTCGATCACAATGACGTATAGATGATACTGAAACCAATAATCACACGAAAACAATAATTATGCCCTTGGTTTTAGGTAGTTTGTTTGTTGATATCTACCATTAGTAATTCCTCGGCTTCTTCCCAAAAAATGGCATCAAGCCGGCCGAAATTCCTCCTTCATTGCGTCTTCTCTCTCCAGCAATCTTCGAAAATTACAAATCTGATTGACTCAGCTAGAAGTCGAAATGTAGCGTATATAGGCTGAACTTAGTTCGTTAGCTCTTGTAAATGCGGTGAAGGCATCGATTCTTCTATCGATGATGAAGTTGATTCGGAGCACTAAAGACCTTTTCACAAGACACCATCTACTTACTTTGGTTAAAATTTCAATTCCTTATCAAGTCTTCTGTTTATGCAAAAATTTTGTTCATCAACAATCAATTAGAATTTTAAGAATATCATACTAAAAATAAACACGGTAATTACTATATTGCTGTCTTATTTGATATTGTGGTAAACATTTATTGTTTTGGTTGGAAAATTATGTTGATTTTATTTTACATTGTATAATGAAGTCAAAATTATTATTATTATTATTATTTAAAAGTCATAGTTACCACCCATAATGAATTTTTATTTAACGACTACATCTTTTATTTATTTGTGGAAATTTATTAGTTTCTACTACCAAAATTAATACATGTTACTTATTTTCTTATTATTTTTATAATAACCAATAACTTCCCTAACAACATAATTTTATAGTACTATCTTTATTTTTAAATATACTTTTATTTTGATTTATCTAAATTAAATGAATCATATAATTATAAATAGAAATTAAAATAAAATAGTTAAGTACTAATATATATATATATATATTGATGTAAAGAAAAAAATTAATAATAAAATATTTTTATTGTTCTTTGCTTTTCTCATAGTAAATATATATATTTTATATTGTGAAAGTAATATTATCTAACTAACAACCAAATGATACATTAGCCCCTTTTCTTTTAAATTTTGATCGGACTTGAAGATCCCATATGGCCTCGATATCAACCATGACCTTCTAACACCGACATAACATTGGTAACAGCCGTAAACCCACCGTCAACGACCAAATCATGACCACTAACATAAGCTGATTCGTCAGAAGCAAGAAAAAGAGCAGCCTCTGCAACATGTTTAGCTTTCAGCACAATTCCCTTTAAGTTGGCTACCTTACAAACAAAGCCTTCTACGTCGTTGATGGTGCCAGCTGAAAAAGGTGTGGCAACTCCGAAAGGAGAAACACAATTGACTCTAATCCCATGCTTCCCAAGTTCACTTGCAGCAGATCGAACAAGACCTAATAAACCATGCTTAGATATTGTATATGCGTGAGGCCCACTGCCGCCTACAGTTGATGCTGTGCTTGTAGTGCAAATGATTGAACCCCGTGTTTTATTAGCCACCATGACTCTAGCTGCATACTTGACCGCCATCACTGAACCTGCTAGATTTGTAGCAATAGTTCTGTCGAACTGTGCCATGTCCAAGTCTAGGATAGTTCCCACTGGACCGGCGACTCCAGCGTTACTATACATGATATCAAGCGAGCCGTATTTCTCAATTGCGTAGGCCACTGTTTCTTCAACTTGCTTTTCATCTCTCACATCACAATGCCGATAACTGGCCTTTTCAGGGCCTATTGAACTAACAACTTGGTTTCCCAACTCATCTTGGATATCTGCAACGATAACAAAGGCCCCATGTTCAGTAAAAAGCTTTGCAGTGGCCTCACCGATACCACTGGCTGCTCCCGTGATAATTGCTACCTTACCCTGCAACCTGAATAAATTCAACATATATAATAATTAAGTTGCACGATAAGAGACATCAACAGATCATTGAGATTTTGGGCTTGAATTTCTAGTGCTGCATGCCCTGCTCTTCTATGATGTATGGTGATGTCACATATGTTACACTTATATAAACAGAATGGATACAGAAGATATATAGTATGCTAACTTATACATATTCAGAGAGAGATTTTTCTTACCTTGGTTTCGACATGATGCGCGCTACTTTTAGGAATTTGCTGAATCAAAGACTTGCCAGGCTCAATTGTTCCTGGAAGCCTTTAGCTTTGTGCTTCATCTTATAAAATCTTAAAGAGTGTTAATACTATTGGACCTCCTGGGATTAAATTAAAATTTAAAAGTTGTTGGTCTATTATTATATTTAACTTAGAGGTACGTGGGACGGGACGGTGGCAATAAAACTATAAACCCAGCTTAATTATATGGCCGTTTATCATGAAAACTACCCAAAACACAAATGCCGGGTAAACGATATCATAAGTTTCTTGGAACTACGTTTCATATCACTTACATCACTGGGACAGGCCCACTGTTATGATTTCTCTAGCGATTGTAAGCCCAATACCAATTGACAGTGTGGCATATAGCCCAATGCTTTTCGCCTCTCTGTACGTGTCTTGAGCCCTTGACTGATTCTTCTATAATAAACATGACAAAGCTACGCGCAGGCTCCATCGACAGCGTCACGCCTCCTTTTCTGTTCGTAGAGAGATTTTAGAGTCCCTCCGTTATATTAGTCCACAGGTAACTGCCGTTGCCAACGTTGAGTTGGACCAATCATAGTTTCATTTCTTCCCAATTGGCGTACTCTCATCGGCGACCTCCTCAGTGGCCCCCTACCGACTGGTGTGGCTGCGAGCGAGCGAGCGAGTACAAGGGAAGCGACAAAGGAGGGATATCTCCCGAATCCAATTACATTACACGACGACCTTTGTGGTCCCCATTCTATCTTTTAGATTTTGTTTCCTTCATGCTCCTTCTGGGCGTCCTCCAATGATCCTTTCATATGTTTTTTGCCCTTTTTGGCTCTGCAATTAACAACTCCATTAACGTTCAAATTATTTTTAAAGGGAAATTTTGGTAATTTATTTTTTTTAATCTAAGAACCACTAAATCACGCCACATGGCACTTGCTAACTGGGTGTTACCAAAATTTATCAGCCAACACCAATTCATGTGACGTTAAACAATTTGATTTGGTCCATTACAGTGCGCGAATTACGTAGAAAATTTCCAGGTCAAGTGAAAGGGGTACGTATCTCATATCTTAGACTGATAATAGTCGCAGGAACGCGGCTTGGACTTTCAAATCATTGAAAACAAAAAAGATCTGCAACGGCGACCACCCATCGCTAGGACTAAAGATTAAAGAGAAGCACAGTAACAAGTTTATGAACGATTGCGATTTTTTTTTTTATTATTTAAAATGGGACGTCCTACCCAAGACCATTTATCGTAGAATGTCAGTTTGAGTCCGTCAAGTTCTCCTTTTCTTTTGAAATATTTAGATAAAATATATATGTTTTCAGCAGTAGGTTTTTAAAGTAGGGTCCGCCTATGTTGCCACTGTTGCACGTTACAACAGCTTTTGTTTTTTATGACTTAATTATTTTAAAATTTCATAAAACCCTCTGCACTCTATTTTTATTTCACTGAGCTCCTAAAAGAACTAAATTTACCCCCTCAAACTTTTTAAATTCTCAAAATACCCCACAGTTAATTAGAAAACACAACCAACAAAATTAAAAAAATAACAAACACAGCCAACGTTTCGACCCATTGATGCCTCCATAATCCATTGCAGCCAAGAGGAAGAATTTTTTAGTTGCCTCCAAGAATGCCGAATCTGAAGAAGCAGCTGCCACTAGAGAAAGAAAAGCAAAAGCCGAATCCGAAGACGCATCGACAGACGCATACGCAGACATCGAGGAATCCGCTTCGTATGAAGGAAGTATTCGACTTAGAATCCAAAGATAGAGACGCATCCGCACCTGAATCACCTAAAGCGAAAGTCTTCATCCGATGACGCCACTTGTTGCCGTTGATGGCCGTTGCAAGAGCACCGGTGCCGGTCATGCTTCAAATTCAGCACTAGGATCGGTTCTAGCTTGCCGGTCGTCATTGGTCTTCATTGTCCATGATTTAGCCCGCTGCAGGTAACGACCTCATCACCATCTTCAAAGAGCAAATCTCCACCTCTCCTTCTCCTCCTCGTCTTCGTCTTTACCGGCCGTCTTCAAGATGATGATGATGATGCCGACGTCGTGGATGATGATGCCGCCACCGATTCCCATTTTTTGTTGCCGTTGATGATGATGACAATGTTTTTTATTAATATTGTTATTTTTTTAAATGGATTATTATTATTATTATTAACGATAAAAGCTTATAATTAATTAATATATTAATAATAATTATTATTATTATTTAAATGGATTATTATTATGATTAACGATAAAAGTTTTTTAATTAATTAATATATTAACAATAATTAATAATAATAATAATTTTTTAGTTAAATTGTTAATAATAATAGTTAACAATAATAATTAATAATTATTATTTTTTTAATAATAATAATCACAATAATTAAATATACAAAGTAATAATTATGATAATAATTAATTAAGTATTTTATGGTAGTTTGTTACAGCTTAACTTATTTCGATTATGATTTTAAAACAAAATAAATACATTAATTGTAGTATAACTTATTCCAATTACTATTTTTATAGTTCAAATAAATAATTTATTCTAATTACAATTTCTCATTTTAATTTCAGCTCATTTTGATCTCAACTTATTCCGATTATATCTCATTCTGATTCTTATTTAGTAAACATATCACAAAATTGTAAATATTTCATATATTTTTACCCATTTCTTCTTCCCCTCCCATAGTCTCTCTTTGTGGTGAGTTCTAATAGTAGTTTCAATTGTCGATAAAAGTTGCTGAGGAAGAGAAATTGATAGTGGAGAGGGATGAATTCAAAGGGAATTTGTTTTTTAATATGTTAAATCTTTTATCATTAAAGTCTTAATTATTATGAGATGATATTGTAAAGAAGATGATTAATCATATCCTTGAAATTTTTATTGATGATAAGTGATGGAAGATGAGCTATTGTGATTCCTCCAAGAGAGAAAAGAGTTTTTTTTAGTATTAATGTAAAAGTATTTTATCTTTTTATTGATATTAGTGTGTTATGATGATTAATGTGTTTTGGTTGTAAACAAAAACTTCTTTAATACTTATAAAAAATGGTAAATAAAAAATAGTGTAAAGTGAAAAAATAAATTTTAATAGTGTAGGTAAATAAAAAAATCATAATACGTATCAATAAATTGTAAATAAAATAGAGTACAGAGGGCTCAATGAGATGTTACAATAACGGATGACAAAGATTGGAAGCTGAGTACAGGAATGTAAATAAAATAGAGTGCAAAGGGTTCCATGAAATTTTAGAATATCTAAATCACAAAAAACAAAAGCTGTTGTAACGTGCAACAGTGGTAACATAGGCCGACCCTTCAAAGTAATACTTAGTAGATTTTTGAATTCTGTCACTATATATATAGATATTATATATTAATATATAGATAAAATTATGGTGCAACTGTGGTACCATGACACAGTTGCACCCAACCGTTGGATTTCCACTTATTTAAGTGGACCCTACTTATTTGAGTATATCCAACGCTGGTGCAACTGTGGCACGGTACCACAGTTGCACTGTAGCCTAACCCTAATATATATATATATTGCCCAAGATTGTAAAATAACTTAACATTATTTTTTTAAAAATGGATACCTCTTGACTTAGGAGTGCCAATAATTCAAATTTCGGGGGGATTCATGGCCTTTGGAAGTTTGAATATTTACGTTGCAATCTTGTCTTGTCTAGATTTTTTCATTTAGAGTTGAATAATTGGCACCCCCATTAGCCTCATAAAACTCATATTCTCTTACAATTACTTTTACGCACGAATATAATTAAATTAACCCCACTTGTATTTTTTTTCCTCTCTCTTTCAATCTGTTATTCTTATAGATGTATGATTTTTTTAATTATAAATCCAATGCAGTGGGGAAACAAAACTCGTGTAATAAATAATTAATTTTTTTAATAAAAAACAAATTCAAAAGTTCCACCACAAGGATAATTAATTTTTTTAATAAAAAACAAATTCAAAAGTTCCACCACAAGGAAAATTCTATGATGCCGTGATAAATATAAATATTATAAATTACACACAATACTAGTAAATGAAAGGTAAAATAAATAAATTAATATAAGAGTGGTAAATTAGTGTTTTAAATTTACAAACAAAACAAAAACTTGTAAAAATAATATAAAAATTATAAATTAACATTAAACTTTAATTTTAAGAAATAGTTTACTTATTTAATTTATTGAGCAGAGGAAAAAGTTTCTCATCAATTGAAAACAAAAAAAATGTATTGAAAAAAATTTGAAATAAGTTTTACTGAATTAGTTTAACCATAAGTTCTATATTCATGCTATAACATTTATAAACTTTTTTTTTCATTTTCTGCCATAATATTTGTTTACTATACAAGATAATTAAGTAAAATCATTTTTCTTAATGTGGATCGAGTAGAAACAAAATAAAAAAACACCTTCTTATATTACTAGACATATATAAAATATTAATAAACTTGGATCTAATTTTAATTTTATACATATTTTATATAGTTTCAAAACTTTGCTTCTTACTTATGCTAAAAGATCATTTAGGGCTGCTATCGATGAGGTTTAAAAGGAAACAAAATCAATTATCTTACAAATAATTTTGAAAAAAAAATTCAAAATTTAACTTTGAAAATAAATTTTATCCTAAATAAAATTTCACATGTATCATCACATGTATTACATAAATCTAAAATTATGATTATTCAATTTAGAAATAAAAATAGAACATATGTAAGGTAATTATTATTATAATGAGTTTTTATTTTATGTCTGTAAGTTTTTAATTTTCAATTACTCTTATAATATTTACTTATTTTACATTTCATTTACAAGTCTTTTATTTTATAAATATAATTTATATGTTATTTTATACTTAATGTTGATTCACAAGTTTTAGGTTACTTATGTAAATTTATGTTATGTTTACCAATAATGCATTATTTTATCACTACCATGTTAATTTGCTTGTTTTGCTTTTTATTCACAGATCTTATATTTTGTTTACTTTAATTTATGTTTTATTTTACATTTAATATTAATTTGCAAGTTTTATTTTATATCTATAAGTTTATGTTTTATTTACCAATAATACATCATTTTACCACTCCTATGTTAATTTACTTATTTTACATTCTATTTACAAGTGTTGTGTTTTATTTACTTATTTTATGTTTTATTTTAAATTTAATGTTGATTTATAAGTTTTATGTTCTATTAATAAGTTTTTGTTTTATTTACTAATGATATGTAAATTTACCACTCGTATGTCAATTTACTTATTTTACCATTCATTTATAAGCATTATGTTCCATTTGCATCATTTATGTTTTGTTTTACACTTAATGTTGATTTATAGGTTTTTTTTATATCTATAGCTTTTTATTTTATTTACCAATAATACATCAATTTACTACTCTTATGTTGATTTACTTGTTTTACCTTCTATTTACAAATCTTATGTTTTATTTACATAATTTATGTTTTATTTTACATTTTGCATTGATTTACAAGTTTTATATTATATCTATAAGTTTTTGTTTTGTTGACTAGTATTGCACTAATTTACTACTCTTATACTAATTTACTTGTTTTACCTTCCATTTACAAGATTTATGTTATGTTTACATAATTTATATTTTCTTTTACATTTAGTGTTGATTTACAAGTTTTACGTTAAATTTACATGTTTAATGTTTCATTTACAAAATTGATGTTAAATTACAGTATTGGTGTCGTAATTTTAATTAGGACATTATAGAACCGGCTTTCACTACAAATAATTTTTTCAAATTAATTATTGCACACTACCCCTATGTGTCTAAATATTCTAGGAGTAAGATTCTTTTAATTTTTTTGTTAGAATTTTCTTTTCTTTAGAAATTAAATAATAGAGAAAGTTTGAAGCGAGTATAGATATATCAAGACTTCAAAGGAATTATAAAAGTGAGAAAGTACTAGGAAATTGAAAGATTTATAGGGGTATTTTAAGAAAATTTTGAAGAGGTGTAAAAAAATAGTTTAAACTTACCTTATAGATTATGTATGGTATGCTCCTCTAATAAAAATAGAGTGTAGTCCACCTAACTCCACCTCCATTTCACTTATTTTCGGGGTGGGCGTAGCTTACAAAATCCATACGGCAGCTGTCCCCTCAAAACTCTTATATTTAAAAATAAAAAAATCTCGCCACGAGCGGCACGAGGGAGACCAAAATGAAAGTTATCGATTCCTCGAGTAGAAGAAACGAATATGACTGTCATGTTAATCCAATTCCACGTGGTCTGGGTATCGGAAACTGCACTATATTAGTTGCCCTTGAAATGGTATAAATTAAGACTTGTGAATCAATGAATTTTAATTTAAATTTAGATCGCACCCTCTAATGCTGATACATAATAACGAGATGATGATTTTCAATTTCCTTGAACGAAATTTCTTCATAGCAGTGGCATGTGGATAAAAAATAACAAACGATCATTATAAGATTAAAAAAATATATATTAAATACTAGGTCGAAATTATAAGACTTAAAAATAAAAAGAAACATTTTATCCTAATTATTCCAATAAACAAACGTTTGAAAGTCTAGTTTCCCGTTTCCAGAGCGGCAAAAAGGCGCGCCTTCGATTATCTAATAAGTGGAACCGCAATTAATCGCTGCCATCAAGGCTGTGAGCCTGCTGACTGCTGAGCATGAGAGTTGAATGGTCAAGGCAATAAGTACCAAATTGTAAAATATCTGAAGATTATTAAGAAAAAAAAATTGGACACCACTTATTTCAATTTTATTTATGTTGATGGTAAAAAGAGAGAGAGGAGAAAATTAAAAATGGGGGCTCGTGTTCCTTTAATAATAAAGCCTATTGCCAAATATAAAACTTTGTTAATGTCGGTCTTCCATCACCGAATCGAACAATAAGGTTTATGTAAGAGTTTTTGACCAAATAGGAGGTATAATTAGACTTTCGATTGCGTTAATGATTCCTTAAATTTTATAAAGATTTGGTATATGATTGATTTTGAGTATACAAACTTTACATGCAGGCTATATGAACTAGAGTAAAGGATAATCATTCAAAATTTATATTTTAAATAATGTACTATTTATCAAATAGTTGATAATTTTTAGTAATTTTTAAGTGAATTAATTGTATTATTTAATTACTGATGAATTTTTGGTCTAATAGGAGAAGCCTTACACTTGCAATATTGAGTGTAATGATTCGAATCTTCATAAAAATAATATAGGAATTAGTTTAAGTAGTGGTCTCAGTTGTTTAGTACGATTGTAATAACAATTTTTGTATAACAGAATTAAAAAAATATCTTATTTAATTATTTATTTGATAAATATTATATTATAAATTACAAAAAAAATTCATCATCAGATAATAATACATAAAGTAATGTACTAATATGTGTGATCCTATTGAAGATATGTTGTTTCCAAAACTCTTGTCTTAGAATTTTAAAAGAAAGATATCTTATGTCAATAAGATATCCCCGGAACGCAAAACTCAAAAGAAAGGAATGCGGATTGCGGAGGGCGTAGCAAATAATATATGATGGGCTTTTGGCTATTGGCTATTGGCTACTGCTGCAGTTGACCAGTCCACATTAAAAATTAAAAAAAATTAAAAAAAAAATTACCACTTTACAGGGGAAAAGAAAGAAAAGCAAGTAGGGAGACTGGAGAGGCGACTCGAAAATGATGAAAGGGGAGGAGGTGGGGGCCCAGGGGAGGTTTGAACGGTCAAAAGGGAGAAACAAAATGAAGGACAAAAACAAATAAAATAGAATGGTGTCGGGCTCCGTGTGTCTGGTGTTGTTGACTCAACTCACCGCCTGTGTCACCACCACCACCAATACCCATTGCCATTTTCCACTTGCCACCATTCGCTCAATCAATCAAAAACAGACCAAACCAAACCATACCAACTCCTCTCCCTTCTCTCTCTCTCTCTCTCTTTCTCAGTTCTCTTTACCACTTCACAGCATTTCCCCTATTACAGTATACAGATCCATTTATCTGAAAGCCGAACAATTTACCGTTTTACATTTTTCTTTTTAGTTATTGCGCTTATGGATCTACCCAATTTTTTGACCCGATCGGTAATTTTCACATTGTTTCTATTACTTTTCTTTTCTTTTCCATTATTTTTATTATTATTATTATTATGTGCATTTTTAGATCTTTGCCAGTAAATAGATTGAAACTGTTAGCTTTATAAATTAGGTGCACATTTTTTCCAGTGGAGTGTGAACTTCCATCGAGATTTTGAGAGTAACCTGGTTTGATGTGAATGTGGATACCATTTACCATTTACTGAATTTTCTGATGTGTATTGTATTGAATTACTTAAACCGCTGATTGTTACTGCTTCTGCAGGTGAGTTATTAATTAGTGAAGGTGAATTTGGAAGGGGGTGGAAGGTTTTGTTATTTCTTTAGAATGGCTTCTGTTAGTGCAGTACCTGCTTCTGGAAATACAGTCGGTGTTGATAGGTTACCTGAGGAGATGAATGACATGAAAATTAGGGATGACAAGGTATATGATTTTTTTTTTCTTCTTGTTGATTTTTTGCTGCTTCGTGACTATCTTTTTTTTACTTACTTGAAAGCTATTAAATTTTATGCAGGAAATGGAAGCAACTGTGGTTGATGGTAATGGGACGGAAGCGGGTCATATAATTGTCACCACTATTGGGGGTAAAAATGGCCAGCCCAAACAGGTTTACTTTTGTTTTTCAGAAAATGCTGTTCAGTTTTTATTTGCTTTTTCTTGTACTGATATGTGTGGCCTTCTTATTATTGTAGACAATAAGCTACATGGCTGAACGTGTTGTTGGCCATGGATCTTTTGGAGTAGTTTTCCAGGTAATCTAGCTGCCGATTGGCAATCATAGTTGGGTCTTTTAAAACCCATGGGTTGCATCTGATTTTACGTTCCGTCAGGGTTCGGCATTCCTCTTATTCTGCTGCCTTTGTTGTGGGTTTACATATACAGGCTAAGTGCTTAGAGACTGGTGAAGCTGTTGCAATAAAGAAGGTTCTTCAGGACAAGAGGTACAAGAACCGGGAGCTGCAAACCATGCGTCTTCTGGACCACCCAAATGTTGTGTCCCTGAAGCACTGTTTCTTTTCAACAACTGAAAAGGATGGGCTATATCTTAACCTTGTTCTTGAGTATGTTCCGGAGACCGTTCACCGGGTGATCAAACATCACTATAAAATGAGCCAAAGGATGCCATTGATTTACGTCAAACTTTACTTTTACCAGGCGAGAATGACGAACTGGTTTATTTTGTTTTTTGCTGCATTCAGATTCTATTCTTCTATTACCGGCCATTGTTAAAAGTCCCATGAGTTTTTGTTGTCTATTTATTTTATTTAATTTTTTTTTATCACGATTTATGTAATATACTTTTGGAGTTATAAGCGGTCACTTTTGCTTTGTTTGATCTTTATCACTTTCAATTTGTTCTGACATGAAGCTTTATTTCTTATGCGTCTGCAGATATGTAGAGCACTTGCTTACATCCATAACACTATTGGAGTTTGCCACAGGGACATAAAGCCTCAAAATTTACTGGTATGGTACCTTTAATTGGTGTCTTATTGTGAATATTTTTGTTTTTCTACCTGTATACATATATATTTAAATTTTGGTCATTTGACTGTAACAATTCTTTTTCCTTTTTTTCGGTAACAGGTCAATCCACATACCCACCAGCTGAAATTGTGTGACTTCGGAAGTGCAAAAGTTCTGGTATGTGCTTTAGCATCATAGATTTATCAATGTTCTTTTTCATTGTGTGTCTGATCATACTGATTGCTGATTTGATGTTGACAGGTAAAGGGGGAACCAAATATCTCTTACATATGTTCAAGATACTATCGAGCACCTGAACTTATATTTGGTGCAACTGAGTACACCGCAGCAATTGATATCTGGTCTGCCGGCTGCGTTTTGGCTGAATTGCTGCTGGGACAGGTAGGATAGCTTCATTCTCTATGGTTGAATTGCTGTACTTTTGGAAATTCTTTTCTATATGTAACATGCAATTTGTCTCTTTTGGTGCCAGCCTCTTTTCCCTGGCGAGAGTGGTGTAGACCAGCTTGTGGAAATCATCAGGGTAATTTTACACACTGAAATTTCTTGCTCAATAAAAGCTGCCTAATGACTCTACTTAAAACTATTTGAAGCTAGCATCTGAATTTATAGGGCTGCAATTTGGGCATTCTAGTGATTCCTTATTGTTGGGCCTCCTAAATTCTCTTTGAGAATGATGGTCAATGATAAGGTTTTTTGCCTTGTAACACGCGACAAATAGTTTGATATTGATCCAAGGAATTTCTTTTCTTTGTTGGCAACATCAAAAAGATCCTTAGTTTGATCATGCTGGATGCCTGTTGTGTCTTTTCTCCTATTATATTGTATTTTCCTCTTTTGATAAATTATATCGTTCCTGTGCAGGTTTTAGGTACTCCAACTAGGGAAGAAATAAAGTGCATGAATCCAAACTACACTGAGTTTAAATTTCCCCAAATCAAAGCTCACCCGTGGCACAAGGTACTATGCACATCACTTGTGGTTTCTACTAGCATATGAGAATAGATTTGCTAAATAGCTTTGTTCTTCAGATATTCCACAAGCGTATGCCCCCAGAAGCTGTAGATCTTGTCTCTAGACTACTGCAGTACTCTCCCAATCTTCGGAGCACAGCAGTGAGTACAAATTCTCTTATGAGCTGTGTGATTAATTTTCATTTTTAACAGCCACTGCTCTTGTTTTTTATCTGTACATAAAATCTGTTCTAATAGAACTTTAAGTTTGATGCAGTTGGAAGCTTTGATTCATCCTTTCTTTGATGAACTACGTGATCCTAATACCCGACTCCCAAATGGACGCTTTCTTCCGCCATTGTTTAACCTTAAGCCTCATGGTAATGAACTTTTACTTGAATGAAATCTTCTGCTGATTTCTTTTTTCCTCCTGTTTATTGCGTGCTTAGTTTTGATTGGGATTGCTGGTTGTTTTTTTGTTAGAACTGAAGGGTGTGCCCGTGGATATGTTGGTGAAGCTGATCCCTGAGCATGCAAGAAAACAGTGTGCCTTCCTTGGTTTGTGATTTGGTTCTCCAACAGTTGAAGCCTGCTCCTTGCAGGTTGCAGCTTTGCATAAATATTTGATCTGCTGTAGAGATGTAGCTAGTGGCCTGTATCAAGTGAAAATATGGAAAAGCTGTGCTATTTGTTTCGTAACCCCTAGTTCATTTGTTCCGTTTATTGATTTTTTAGCATTTATATTCTTATCTTTCTTTGTTTGTAGAAAGCAGATGGAGAAGATTCTGCTTAATATTCACACGATAATTCAATGGATATGCTGACCAGATTGTAATGTCAATTGGAAACCATATGTTGTTTTCCTCCCACGAATCTATTGGACTAATATTATGATAGAACTGAATGTTCCCGAGAGTGCCCTAAGATTATCCCTCAAAACTTTTTTTATGTTGATTAATAATGCGCTATATATTCATTTAGAAATAGATGCCAAGTACCAACATTAGAAAGATGCGTGTTTTAAAATGTTGTCATGAATGAATAGAATATGGTTTCCAAGATATTAAATGAAAGAAACATGATACATGATCTTCGAGTTTATAGCATGATACTATCTTTATCCTTGTATGAAAGGAACTATATATTAATATTTATGCCACGGCACTAGTTGGTGTTATATGATGTGAAGAAAGGAAAGGAGCTCAGCCTTTCGAGTTGTCTAATTAGTCAGCAGGTGGTGCGTTTTTTATTCACGCGAAGGAATCGATTATGAGTTATGAATTGCAGCTTCGGCCGACCTATGAGAGTGAGATGGTGGACTTGAGATCATATTGTTATTATTATCATTATTTGTCTTGGGTGCACGCCAACAGGCTACAGTGGTTTGAAACATCATTACTTGGGATAAGCCACTAAAGGTGAGTTGAAGTTGACGACTTGGTTTCTCACTTGCTCATGATCCATGGACATTTTTGTGCTTACTTTTTAGAAAATTTTGATAGGTAATTATTGAACAAACATATATTAATTAAATACTAATATTATTTATTACTATAAACGCACAATGTAATATAATATTTTTTAAACAATCAACACAAACCAGATAATATGGAATCCAAATTCAATTTCAGTACCATTTAAAGATGTTTTAATTGGCTTTATATAGAGCATGGTTTAAGGTATTCACATCTAACTAGTATGTGATTAATTAATAATTACGAAGTGAGTATCCCAATTAATATAATCCATTGTCACCAAGTATGTTGTTATACACATGAATACCATCCATTGAGAGAAGGAACTCCACAAATTAGACCTCAATGATTTGATTCCAGTCCCATCAAAAACTCTAATTGTCCCCAACATGAATAGATTTGGAATGAGATGCAACAGTATCTATAGAATAATAATACAATCAGCAGCAATGGGCTGAACTTTTTTCATCCTGCTTCAGCAATGAGCATGTTTTGGTCGTACCACTTGCTGAGTTGTTAAGAAATATAAAACACAAGATGGAGAATCCAGTTACACGCACTCGCAAAATAAAATTAAAAAAAAAAAAAACGAAACAGACTGCTGCATCAAATTCAAGTCATAATTTCCAGAATCCTGAAGAAATGGCCTCTGAACCCTGCAGACGAATTTTTGTTAAGCTCAAGAGTCCAGAATAACCGTTTCTGTAGTTTCATCTAATGTGCAGGACAAAAGCCAGAGATCATCGTTTCTCAACGGAAGAAGCAACCGAGAAATGCTAACCGTTAACTTTGGTCGGTGACAAAAATAAATAAAAGTGCTTCTACAACTGCAATGTATTTGAAGAGGCTCCTAAGTGGATTGGCCACGTAACCGAAAGTAAACATAAAACTTTCAGCCCACGCCATTACTTGTCTCACAATCAAATATTGGAACTCAAAACTGTAAGTGGTTGGTTGCTTTGCTTCGAGAGATAATATTGCTTTGAAACCATATTCGGATGTTACATTATCCAAAGGGAAATGCTCCTCGATTGTTAAATTTGACCCTGGTGATTGAACTGAATTTCAATCATGTAATGGTCGAAAAACAAGCAACAATGATTCACAATGCAGTCTCTGCTTCGCCCTTTAATTCATTGCATAGAGAACATTGAGAGAGTACTTTTTCTCCCACTACTTTCTGTAAGTTTTTATCCGGAAGAAGTTAATTCTGCCGCCCATTCTTGTTGTGAAAGAGCTGTGATAACTTGCAATTTTCGCCAGTTACATTAATATCATACGTGAATATGATAATCCCTTGTCCCTGGTAGATCGCTAGTACTTATCGAGCTTATTAGAAAAAAAAAAGAAAAGGAAAATTCAAACGGAGTTTAGTATGTAGTAACCATGTGATGCTAATTATGTGTGAATGTTAAGCTGACCAATTTCCTATAAACATGTGTTTTTGCCATAAACGTTAGAAACCAATTACTATATGCACATGGCTATTGAGCTGGGTTGAACTGTACATTAAGAAATTAACGTATGCATTTTGTTGATTTGTTCAGGAATATCGGACTGAACCTGTTATCCTTTCAAAATGGTATGTAGTAGTACTGCAGTTGAAATTGAACTAATTGTAAATTATCACGCAGTTGAATAACTAGACTGGGGGACCGATGAAAGTGAAAGTTATGGGAAGAACATGGGGGACTTATCAACCGCCCACGCATCTGATTTCTTGTTATTCCGTTTCCCTTTTTCCAGAAAGGTCATATGCAGACAGACTCCACATTCTCAAGAAAGAGCCAATCTCTCTTTCTTATGTGGAATTGGATGGTTCCCGCCACAAAAAGACCCATTATAATATTAAAATGCACCATGAGTTTTTCAAAAGTTCTTTCCACTAAGCTTGCTCTTATTATATAAATAGGGATTCAGCCTTTCTGATTCTGCATGTATTTCCAAAGCCAAACCTAGTTATACTATTTGGCAAGTTGCTCGAGTGCTCGCCGAGTTCACTTACGCAAACTAGCTTCTTTCAACTTCCCAATACTTGGGGCATATACACTATACTTAAAATACATTCACTCTCAGTTTGTCAATTGCTTCTCATCTCAGAGTCTTTCCGTTTAGTTCCTGACGGTGACTAAGCAAAATTTGTGCTCGTGAAAATTACCATTTCTAAGAAAGTGCAAATCTCCTCTGTTACTAACAGAACGGTTTCAGAGAACATTGAGCTCAAAATGGCTTATTCCAGGAGGGTATCAATACTTATATTTTGTATTTGTTTTCTTGGCTTCATCCTTTCTGTCCAAGCTAGAAGGCGTCACTCTATAAAACACAAACACACCCACCACCACAATACATATGAATTCTCAGAAACTCCTTCTCCTTCTCCTTCACCTCAGCTCACCGATCCATCTAATAACGCTTATGCCCATAATTCCGCTAATTCTCCTTCTCCCTCGCCAGAGGCCGATAGTCCATCGGATGATTGGAATGCTGATAATTCTACGGCTGCTTCTTCCCCATCACCTGAGCCTTCTAATCCACCTAGTGGCTACAATGCTATGCGTGCTCCTTCTGCTTCAACTGAACCTGCTAACCCACCTAACAAGGGGAATGGCTATGACTCTCCAGGTGCTCCATCTGCTTCCCATGCGCCTACAAATCCCCTTAATGGCTACAATTTTACCCGCACTCCTTCTCCTTCATCCGGTCCTGCTGCCCCACCCAACAAGGGGAATGACTATAACTCTCCTGGAGCTCCAACTCCTTCCCCTGCTAACTCACCTGATGATGGAAATGTCATAGATGTACGTAAATTTGGTGCCGTTGGAGATGGCATTTCAGATGACACTGAAGCATTCAAGATGACATGGGACTCAGCCTGCCAAAAGGATTTCGCAGTCATCCATGTTCCCTATGGTTTCTCCTTCATGATTCAATCTACAATTTTCACAGGTCCTTGCCAAGGCAGCATAGTATTTCAGGTAATTATGTTTGCTCTCGTCCTGCTGTATTCTAGATTTTTCTTTATTTTTTATTTGGTTCATAAAAAGGACTGATTGAATTTGGTGATGTGCCACATTATGATTACTGAGAAGGTTGATGGCACCATTATGCCTCCTGACGGACCGGAGTCCTGGCTACAAAAGAACAGTAAGCGTCAATGGCTGGTCTTCTATAAAATCAATGAATTGTCGCTGCAAGGAGGAGGTACAATTGATGGCAGAGGGCAGAAATGGTGGGATCTGCCCTGCAAACCACACAAAGTACGTTGCTAATTTTTCTCATATAATGTCTTTTACTTTTGTCCTTACCATTATTGCTCATCTCCCATATCACTTGCATAGGGCATTAATGGGACAACATCGCCTGGACCATGTGATAGCCCCATTGTAAGTTGTGCTTACTAGTTAATTCAAAGGTATCTTTGTCTTGTTTCTGCTAATAATTTAAAGCATCATTTAACTTCTTATCCAATTTCATTATGCAGGCTTTAAGATTCTTCATGAGCTCTAATTTGTCTGTGCAAAGACTTAGAATCAAGGATAGCCCCCAGTTTCACTTCAGATTCGATAACTGCAAGAATGTCCATATAGAATCCATTCACATTACGGCTCCTGCCCTGAGTCCCAACACCGATGGAATCCACATTGAGAACACGAATGGCGTTGAAATATACAATTCAGTGATCTCCAATGGTTTTATCCCCAAAACTTCTTATATCTTCAGAATTTCTCAATTTATTACTGCCCTCAGAATCTCACTAAACCAATTTTTGCACGATCTTTTTGTAGGTGATGATTGTGTATCAATTGGATCAGGCTGTTATGATGTAGACATTAGGAACATTACATGTGGACCTGGACATGGAATCAGGTAAATTACTAGTTAATTTTGTCATTCACGGTTTTGTTCGTTCTTATAAGCTAATTACAATTCTGAATATTTTCAGCATTGGAAGTCTAGGGAAGCACAATTCGCGAGCCTGTGTGTCTAACATCACAGTTAGAGACTCGGTGATTAAAGTGTCTAATAATGGAGTTAGAATCAAGACATGGCAAGGTGGATCCGGAGCTGTATCAGGAATAACATTCAGTAATATTCACATGAACAACGTTAGAAACCCAATTATAATTGACCAATACTACTGTCTCACCAAAGACTGCACCAACAAAACATCAGCAGTCTATGTATCAGACATATTGTACTCAAACATTAAGGGAACCTACGATATTCGTAGCCCACCAATGCATTTTGCCTGTAGTGACACGGTGCCATGCACAAACTTGACACTCTCTGAAGTTGAGCTTCTACCAGCTAAAGGGGATTTAGTTTCGGACCCGTTTTGCTGGAATGCGTATGGAGATTTTCCAACTTTGACGATTCCACCGGTGTCTTGCTTGCTGGGGGGGATTCCTCGATCACTCTTGGATAATGAAATTGATCATTGCTGACCCACTAGATTCGCATGTAAAGCTTAGGTCCAAGATATATGTAAATAATTGAAAAATGAAATCACGAGTGTATTTCTAATTATGTGATGATTGCAGAGTGGTGTGTATTATGATTTATGTGGCCAAGAAATCACAAAACTGTTTTTAATTGCATCAAATATAATATGTAGCTCAAAAAATTTATTTATTTTAAAATTTTGATGCAGGTTCAATGACTATAATCTCCTTGCCGTTGTAATTATAAACAAGACCAACAAATTGACCATACAGTAGTGGATGGGGGTTGATAAGGGACACCCGCACCAACTCTTTTTACTTTTTACCAATAGCATTTCGCTATAAAGTGGATTCTTAGGCAACATTATTGTTATTTATTTGCCAATATATAGTTACCCGTAAAACGGAAAGGTGTAGCTATTGCCGGCACCTATTTGCCTTTTGATTTTCATCATTAAGTTTTCCTCTTTCTGGTGCAGCACAGTGCAAGAATATGTATCAACATAGACCCAACAATAAAAACTTTATAAATTGTGAGGCGCACAGCAGCGACATTGTCATTTGGTCTCATGTGCCATGGCCATCGCTTTGTGTTTGCGCAAGAGCTTGAGCTAGCTAGGATAGCATTTTCATGCACTCAGTAATACTAGACTAGACATCATCATTGATATTACTAAGAGTAAAAGATAAAAACTTCCCTCATGTTTCGAGAAATTAGCTATTTTCCCATCATGTCTTAAAACCCACCTAAAACTCCTTGATTTTAATAATATTCCATTAACCGTCCACTTTTGTACTACTTCAATATAATATTTAAGTCCATTCGTTTTTAAACTATCGGCTTTATTTAGAGAGAAATAGCTAATTTCGTTAAACAAGAGGGAGGGTTTGGATCATTCTTCCAATCATTAATTGCTTCATGCAAGCTACGGTCGTATATATAATCACCATCCGAGATTATGAATATGAATCGCGCACCCCTTAAAAATAAAATATACAAATGATGACAAAACAAGCATTGGTCACCGGTACACTGTGAAATTAACTAGAGGGCTATTTCTTATTCTTAATGTAAGATTGATGATCATCATTTTTACAAAGGGAACTCAAATGGTCGCTAACTCAAATGGTGGCTTTATCAACTAGTTAGATGCATGGCAATTTGAAGTAATCCACTACAAGCCGCAGTTTTAGTGGTGGACATAGCGCCAAATTATTTGTTTAAGATATCTTTTTCTTACTAATACAAATCATAAATTAAGCGGAATATTGCAGCTTTGTTTATGCCATATAAAATGATCGAATATGTGTATTGGACATTGTGAAAAAGGCCATATAAACAAATTAATTAATGCAGTGCAAAAGAAAGGAGTATGAAAATCCACAACAACTACAAGAAAGAGAACATGAAGAATATTTATATATGGAGTTGGGTCCGTGGAAGTGAGTGATTTGAAGAGAATTTGGTCAATTCAAGAAGAATCGTCGATTTCAGAAATGAACAACTATTTTAATAATATTGGAGGCTGTAATGTGGAGGGACGGCCATCTCAATCTATGTTGCACGCGTAGTGGCTACTAAATCATATACAAACAACAATATTGTAATTGTGCAATCAATATATATATATAAATATAAATAAATAAATAAATATATATATATATATATATATATTACCAAATATCGAAGAGTAGAGTGTATTGTAGACTTACGTGCTCTGGAAAAGTGACGGTCGGTGCACGGGCTTAAATCCAATTGCCACCCACCAAATTCACCTTTTCAATCCCTCTCTCTCTCTCACTGAATATGGGCACTGGGCAGCGTTAAAGAGAAGTTGCCTCAGCTTGAGTGGATGTAACTTTTTTAACCTAATTTGGGCATTCTCCATTTTGTAATTTTCCCCGGTTCGGTTTTATTTCAATTTGACAACTTTATTCGAATTGAACTGATTAACGAAACTGCTATTTCTTTGGATTTTTTTCCCGTAGCAACGTAGTTTCAAAATATTTTGGATGGTCCAGTGTATAATCATCTAGCAATTTGGATTCAGTGCTATTTTTGTTTATTTTTTATAAGATTATTTTGGGAGTTATTGAATAAGAATAAAAGTATAATTAATTTTTGTATAACTCATGCATTGTATCCAAATGCATCTTTTATATGTATTATTTTCTCGTGTGTATTTATTGCTTAGGCAGCATTTATTTATTTTATCTAAAATTTAAATAGATATGAATTTTACTGAAATCTGAATATAAATGATAAGTAGTGTTTGTTTACATAATGTATGTTGGCAATGACTCTGTGGTCATCTGAATTTGGCTGAAATCTTTTTACATAATTTTTTTTAAAATAAAGATTAAAGAATCTTTTAAACATAGTTATTTAGCATTTTATATCCTTATAAGTAAAACGGATGAAAAGATTAAATTTTATAGTTTAAGAAATAAGTATATTTGATATAGATATTTTTAGGATATAATATTTATTTTTCATTCAAACCTTTTCTAATTAAAATAAAACTAAAAAAAGAAATTCATTTTCTCTGTTATGATGTAAATATATAAAAATCACACATACATTATAAAAAATAAACAAAAAAAATTAAAAATAAGTCTAAAATTAATAAAATTTTAATTTCAAATATTTAACAAACAAGCACTCTTGTTTGATTTATTAAGAAGAAAATTTATTCGGTTTCTCTGAGTGATTGATACATTTTATTTTCCCTTTTAGGTGAGAAAATAATGTTGGTGTGATAGACAGCAAAATGTAGATGGTCAGCCCATCATCCAGTCGGAATAGAAGCTGACAGTTGTGAAGTAGTAAGGCGATTGGAGTTATTTATTTATTTATTTTTATTTTTTAAAGCTCATCCTTAATTTTGGTATGCTCAAATATTTTTAACAGAAAAATTATTCATATATATGTGTGTGTAATATATTACTAGAATTTTTTTTTTTTTTTTTTTGCTGATAGAAAAATGCTTAAAGGATACAAATGGGAGACGGAAAATGTATACAAGTTAGATAGTTGAATGCTCTAGTTTTGGTCGTTGATACTTGGAAGTTCTGAAACTCGAGTACTGCTTCTGCTGCCATAAAAATGGAGAGGATGCTGCCGCTGCCATGGGCATGGGAGGCTGCTAAAGTTAACCCACTCTATAAAGAGAGAAGGAATATGAATCTAGCCCACTAACAGCAACAGCATCTCTTTCGTCTACCCAGTACCCACTATATCACAATATCATGCGACGCCGAATTGCCGATGGATGCATATAATAATTATATATATATACGCATATATATTATAATCTTTTCTTTTGGTCGGCTTTGTGTTTGTGACATGGGGTCATGAAATCACACTTATTGGCCGTTCTTGAGTAATAATAATAATAACAAAAAGAGGACAATTTCGTTACCTGGAATGAGGGGAATTTAGCCGCCCACGACCAACCCTGCTCTTTTTTTGGTTTGGCCTACCCTACCTAAACGTATTGTTTTCTTCGGGCTCCCGCAGATATGTGATAAGGTCAAAAATCCAAATGGTCCATTTGGGCCCAACAAAACCAATTTGAGAAATGATACCAAAGTCTAAGGCTACGGATTCAGGCCCGATTCTCTTAATATCTTACTAACACTAATCATTTAATTTTTGTGGGGACGCGAAGAAGTGAAGGACCAGACCAATAATACAGTTTGTCCTATCAACAGTCAACTTAGAATAGTCAACAATTTTCTTGGCATAATTCATACAATCATACTGCAAGAAGAAGATAAATGGAAAAAATAAAAATAAAAATGCTAATGAGTGGCAAATCGAATATGTACTTCATGTCCAGTACTCCACTAATGTCTACATTTGGGAGCTATAACTAAGTATAAGATTATATTAACTTTCACTACAACAAATATCATCTTTAGTAGCATTAAATTGTAGCACTTTTTTTTAAAATGCTACAAAATGTCATTCTATTGTAACATTTTGTAAAAAAATGCTACTATTAACTACTTAATGGTTACATTTTATTTTTTAATAGATATAACATTTAATTTGTAACACATAATAAATGTTATGCTTAATTTTTAATAATGTAGCACTTTATAAATGTTACAAATTTATGTTACATTTAATAAAATTCATATGGTAGCATTTTAGAAGAGCTATGTTTAACATGTAATAATATAGCATTTTTGAAAAGCTGCAATATAAACATTAATTTAGTAGCACACCAGAAATGCTACAAAAAAAGAGAGAAAAATAAAGCGGGAATCTAGATCTACCGCCAAACAAAAAAATGAAATTCTAAAATTAATTCTAAAATCCTTTTGCCTCTCTCTCAGCTTTCACCTAACAGCCAAAGTCAAAGCTTTTGTTTTCTTCTCTCCTCAATCCGTCTCTCTCTAGTCTTCACACATCAAAGCAAGTAAAGTCCTAATCCCTCAAAATTTCCTTAGAAATCATATAACATAATCATCCTTTAACTTGTTGAGCAATTGAATCTCCAAATGACTTGAGTTTGACAGAAGAAATTGATGGGTCCCAAAAATTGGTTTCATGAAGGTAATTCACAATTTTTGCTTTTGGGTTTTTATATTTTTGTTATAATTGTTCTTTTGTTTCCAATTTCTCTCCTAAAATTATTGATATCATTAATTTTTAACTTTTGTGTTGAATTGTGAATTTGGATTTTTAGAAAATTAATTGAAGATAACCTTTTTTTTTGGTTGGATTTGAGATGATAAAATAATGCCTCCCAATTGAAGAAGACCCAACTCCTACGCGGCTGCACCTCTAGCTTTCAGCCAACCGCACACTGACCCAGTTTTGTAACCTCTCCAAAAACAAAGGTTTGTGTTTTGCCATTTTCTTTTCAAATTATTATTATTGGTTTTTCTCTTGCTATCCTTTTAAAATTCTAAACTTTTTGTTTTGTGATTTTTTAGTTACACTAGTTTCTCAAAATATATCATTGAGTTTTTTCTTTTTAATTTTGTTTTACTTTTTTTAGCATATTATTCTTGTAATCGTAGTACTAGATATATATTTAATGGTGGTTAATATTTTTTCTAAGAGCAAAACACAATTATATTTTTGTTCTGAATTCATATGCAGGCTGTGAAGATAAAGAATTTTTTGTGCAGGCCATGAAGATAAAGAATTTTTGGTGCAGTGTTGAAGGCAACTTGAAGATATAGTACTAGATTTGTTTTCCCTAATTTTTTATCATTAGAAAATATACAAGGATGACACAAATATACTTATCATTGTGTCTAATTTTTTAAGTAATTAGATGTTCACATATTATTACATAATTGAATTAGATGAATGATGAATTGTATGTATAATTCGAAGCCTTTAAAAATATTGAGAATAAAAAATACATTACAAGTATCAATTTTTCTATCTTCAATAACCTTACAAAGATGCTATGGTAGCCACTTATAAATTATCCAGTAGCGTTTTCTAATAGCCATAGAATGTTACATATATGTAATAAATTTGCCAACAATAGCATTTTTTTGTGCTGTAAATATAATATGGTAGCACTTTCCGGATGCTATACATAAGAGAATGATAGCATTTCTACAATGTAATAATCAATGATTACATAGCTTTTTTTAAATGCTATGTATAACAGTTTGTAGCATTGAATGAATGCTATCAAATGCCAAGACTTTTAGTTACATGAGCTAACTTAGCATTGCCTAAAATGCTATCATTTGCTTTCAGTAGCATTTTTCAGATGCTACTATACATACTTTTTCTTGTAGTGTTTAGAACTAAATATGTATCCCATACTTGATAGTTTTTTCTTTTGTTGGATATGATTTCTGAACGATACTGAGATTTAAATTAAAATGGCGAGAATAAATTAAAAATGAAACAATTCAAATGAAACACTTGAGTATCTGGATTTACACTCAACACTTTGTTATAGGATTAAGATTCTTTTTTAGTTCCAATTAATTTATGAGAGGAGTATTTCCACTCCTCATAGTCTTCATTTTAGTAAATAAGATATCAAACACTCATTGTGGCAAGGGGTAATAATCTTTTGCTAACTGTGGTGTTAAGTACATATTGTGCCAGGTGATAACAATCTAACTGTCGTTAATGTGGCAAGACCATCCAGTAAATAACTTAATGCGTTTTGTGTCAACACTAAGTCAAGACGAGTCACTAATAATAGAAGATAGTTTCTCACTAATATATAGTGTAAAGTGATCATCGTGTCAAATAGTAAATTTATTGTTAAGCTTAATTTATGATCTTACACTAGAGACTCGGTATACAGTGTAAAATTTAGATAAGATTATTACTATTTGTTAATAATGAGTCAAAATAATCCACATAAATCAGAAAAAAAAGTTAATAAACTTATTAAATTAAGACCATGGATTATATTGAGGTTTTACCTTTAACTCAAGTTTAAAACTAAATTAGTCGCTCATATTGAACTAGAGGTAAAATGATAATTTTATCTTTTTATAAATATACATTCTCCAGCACTCAACAAAAGAATTAGAAAAAAAGAAAAAAATGTTCATTTGTAATATTTCTCTCACATATAGCACCATTTTTTATTTATTACTTGAAATTTATTTTTTATTCTACTTTTATAGTATAATTAAATTGGTATATTACATCAATATAATTAACTATTTGATAATTTATTACAATAATTGATTGTAATAAATTTAATAATCACTAATGTAAAATTAAAAATAATCATGAAAATTAATAATACTAGTAATTAATTTATTTTAAATATGTTATTTGCTAAAATTTTGATAAAATAAAATATATCTAAAATATCTGATAAAAATTAATTATATAATTAAATAGTCTTATTAATCTATATTGTTTGTTATAATTATGATTACCTAACTATTGACGTATTTTAATGTTACTTTATTTATTTATATTAGTTTCTTATTATTTACCTTTAAATTAAATTTAATTATTACTCTTAAATATTTATAAATAGTATTATTTTTTGTATTTAAGTATAGTTTAACAACATCCAATCGGATATTACATAAAACATAAAATAATATTATATAATCTAATCCGATCATAATATATATTTAATCTAATATAATCATGCATGACAAACGTATTGTATATCTTGTCTCTGAAATCTGCGATGTGGCTTAGAAAAAAATCAACACAATAATGATTTTCATCAAATTATATATGATTTTCTTGTTCAGGACACGTATCTGGTTCTGGTGGGCTCTTATTCCCATTTCATTTAAGTTTCAGTTTTTACATGATGACGTCCAGGAAAAAACTCCTCAAGTTGATTTCCGAAAGAATGATAATATCGTGTGGCTGAGTTGACGGTGAATTGATCCAGCTGGTGGGTAGGAAATTTCCTATGAGGTTGAAGACAATTGCAATGGACCCATTAATTAACAACAGCTTGTAAAGTGACACGTTCTCCAAAACGTTTCTTTTTTTTTTTTTTCTTTTTTCGTCACCTTCACGAATTCTTGTGAATCAATAGGTGTTTGGTAAAGAAGTTGCTTTCTTTATATATTCTCGGAGAAGTCTAGAGCCGACAAGTGTCGGCGGTCACACTATTGTACTGGACAATTTTGATCAATTTGTTTTTTATATTCCTTTATTATTATGTATGGCATTAATCCACAAGTCTTTGAAATGTCGTGACTGATAAATCTAAATTATTATTATTATTATTATTTATTATTTTTTTTGGAAAAAGAAATTGACTAATTGGTTTCACCTGTTTCCACCAAGTTTAACAAATTAATAACAAAGACGATTTTACGATTACTTATATTTATGTAAATCAAATCCAAAGCACAGGGACACCGCGAGAGACACATGCATTGAGGAGCAAAACTACTACCATAAAGCAAAAAGGAGAAGGGATGCATCTAATCCAATGTCATAGGACGCACGTCATGTTGTAGGTAAAATGACGACACGTCACACTAATTCGTGATCCCATATACATATTTACTAGGTTTGTAATTACCCAAATATCATGCTTATTACCATCATCATTAGTACTATGGTAGCAAGCATCACGAGGATATATTGGTAAATGAAAACTTGAAAGAAATTGATACCAGTAAAATTGACGGAAGAATATAGCTAGCTAGTTAGCTTGACGGAGACCAAATATATATATGTGTATATATTTATATGAGTTGAAGGGTTATGAAGGAGAAGCAACGGGGAAGCAACCACGAAAGTATATTCTTTGTCTGATTGTGTGTATGAGCTCTTAATTAATGACTAGATGGTTGATGGTCGGTGAATAGCGTCTCTGTGCATCCCACGATCCAAGGCACAGCAAACATTTGTACAGATCATGGACGACAACACTACATCTGCAAGCAGGAAGAGGAAACATAATTGCCATGACCGCGATGATGGAATAATAATTATCGATCAAGAGGAGGATAACGAAGAAGAGAAGATGGAGAAGTTCTTTGCCCTCGTTCAAAATATTCGAGAGGCTCGTAATCATCTGCTGAGCGGTTCAAATGCGAAGAAGCAGCTGGAGATCATGGAGACTGTCAGATTTAACAAAAGAAAGCTTGAAGGTCAAGTTGAAGTTTGGAAGCCCACATTTCGACGTGAAGATTTTTTGGAAGAGACTTTTGAGCATCGTCAATTGATGATGACGAAAAATAACCCACCTAAATCTAATCATGTAAGTGCTGCCGCTACTCCTTCTCAGACACAAACCAAACCGAAATCAATTGAAAGAGAAGAGATTGAAGAAGCTGCAGGCTTAGACCTTAGCCTGTCACTTTAATTGGCACTGCTTCTAGGGTGAGATTGAGAATGAGAACTGAGGGTGAGACCGAGACACCATCAAGTTCTCTATATTGTAATTAGTAAACATTTTCATCTACTTTTTCTCTGTTTGTTTTATGAAAATTTAAGTTGATTAGCTAGTTAATCTTGAAATACTTCAAGGACTGTGCTGAAGGGTAGTGCATGGAATCAATTATCAAAATTAATTAAGTTCCTTTCTGTTGGTTTTTGTATCCCTTGTTCCAAAGCGAAGTTTCTAACTATTTCTTTTATAGTTAACTATTCTTGGCGATATCATCACCTAATACAAAATACAAGGCATTTTTCAAGTAAAATTTGTCTTTGGGCACCAAAAATTGAAGAAAGGTATCAACTGGGTGTTGGATTTTTTAATCTAGCATTATTGGATCCTTAATCCAATGTTGAGTTTATATGTGAATAATTATGTGTTGCGGACTGTCATAAATAATCAAGCTCAACTAAAAGTGATCTATTATTGTTTTCAGTAATTTTAGCTTTAATGTATTTGATAGAATGTGGGCATTTAATGTATAGATATTTAATGATAATTTATATTTCTATGATGGCCTAAAGTAGGAATACATAAAGACAAAAAGAAAAGTTGTCTATATAAGTGGTCATGGTTCCCAGGTCACGCGTATTATTTTATTTTTTCTGACATTCCATTATTAGATAGAGAGTATAGAGAAAATAAAAAGATTCTCTACGATAACGTGTTGATTTAGAAGGTCAACCACACGATTCTAGAAAATAATTCACATTATGGATTGAGATACGCTTGCATGTTTATTATTGATCTTTGGTGATACATCATGAATGTTACTGGATTATAGATAATAATTTTCACCAAAGGGATTTTTTGTTCTAACAAGTGGTATCAGAGACTTTTCATGCTGCATCATTGAGAATTGATTTATTTTCGATTAATAATTCAATTTTTAGTCTTCTCGAATATGGTATCATTGAATTTTGCGAAATTAAGGTTCTTTTAGGATTAATAAAAAAAAGAAAAAGAAATTTAGGTTTTTAATCATTCAAGCAAGCGGCAGCCCAGCCACCAACGGCGTCTGAGCAAGGTGTGGTTGTTGGCCATGCCGTCAAGCAAGTTAAAGCAGCAACCACCTAAACCAGTCAATGATTGACTGATCAACAGTCAACGTTAACTGTTGACTTTGACTTTCACCCGAATTTTTTTTAATTTTTTGTGTAATTATAAATTTAAATATCGGTATATTTGTATATATTTTGAGATGAATTAATTAAAACAAAATGCTGCCAAAGTGACATCATTTGTGGAAATTAATTTATTTTGGAATATAAAAAATTTTGTATATGTAATTTTTGTGAATATCAATTGGCTTAAAGGTATGCCTATATTTGATAGAATTACATGTGCCCTTGTAGCAAAAGAAGATTCATTATTTGACATGTTCTTACTATCAGTGTTTGATTATTATACCAAGAATCCAAGATATCACTAACAAATTAATAATTTATCCAAAGATGGAATATTAATAGAGTGTTCAGTATCTTGAGATGAAGTTTATCTTTATATGAATTTATTATCATTTTAAGACTAATATAAGCTTGTTTTGCTTGTTTGTTGTTCTCCATTGAGTTATGTCTGCTCCTAATATTACTGCCAACATTAATTTTATTCTTATGTTAAGTGGCTCTAACATCAAATCATGGCAGGAGAACATCTTAATAATTTTCATAGTCATGTATCTCGACCTTATGTTAAAGGTTAATTCTCTCTCACCTCTTCCAGATGAAAATACCCTTAATTAATAAAGGGAAATAAAAAAGTGAGAGAGATCAAATTGCATGTGTATCATGATCATGATGAAGGTCATTCAAGAAGTATTCAACAACTCAATATCTAAAAAAGCAACTACGGTTTTTTTTTTCACACTTTGTGCTTTTAAAACTTTGTCTGTGTTATTTTCCATTTGGCAAGCAAAGTAGAATGATAAACTTGAACTTTCACTGAAATTTCAGATATTTCAAGCAGATAATATTTTCTTGAGTGACACTGCATTAAGATGGCTTCATTTTTTGTGCTATAAGTCTAAGACACTTAGACTATTGTTGCTTGTATTTGAGCATAAATTGAAATTTAAGAAACTAGACATTGGCCTTGAACCTAGACTTATTGACTTTGAATTTTGAAAATGTATAATTGAAAGTAGATTGTTTGGGATTGTTTTATTTGTGAAAAAAAAGGTAAACACAAGAGTCCGTACAATCCATCTTTATCCACTCTTTCTATGAGAACTCTCCATTCGTTTATGTGTTTCTTTCAAATATAGATCTTTATCAAACTTAATTTTGATTTCAGTATCGTTCAAAATTTTTGAGATATTTATTACGTTTTTTGGCGATTTCAAAACACATGAATATGGTTATTTCAAAACATAATGATGGAGAGGTTGTTAAGATTGTTTCTTATAGGATTTATAGCTCATTGTCCAAGTACCAAGCATTTTGATGTGAGCCTTTGCCAATTGATATATATTTTCTTCTAGGCTCCATTCTTGTATTCTAATTTGATGTATAACCCCTTTTGTATTTGTACCAGTATTCAACAGTTGAGTATTTTTCTTAAAGCAAATTTAAGAATGTCCATTTGGTGGTTCTTCTTTATCGGCAAGTGCCTTGGCTTTTTTTTTTTAATCATTGTTTGCTAGTAGTCTTTGGTTGGTGGTTCTGGCAGGAGTGTAGTTCTAATTGTTGCACATCTCTTAATTTTGAAAATTTCTTTTGTAACCCCCTTTTAGATTTGCAATATTTACTGAGCCTTCAAAGTTGATAATGCATGATTTTATTTTTTCCTATTCTCTTAGTTAAGCAGCATGCTATAGACCTTAGAGACAAGAGTTGGATGAGCTCTAGATGTAATGGTAACAACTACAGAGTCATGCTGACATATTGCTTCTAGCTGCTCTAAGAGCATTGACCATGACTTTTATTCTAGAGTAATATTGATGGATTGACACAAACTCTTTAATGATTATGTGGAGTTGGGCTCTCAACTAAAAGATTCAAGCATTGGGCCTAACACTAAACTAACTTGACAATATAGTCCTAACCTCATATGAGCGGTGCACTCAACCACAACTTCTAAAACATCTTTTAATAGTGTTCGCAATAAGCAACTCATAAGGGCCTAATTATGTCTTTCCCATATGGTATAGTCAAGATTAGAACTGAAATCTCATTTTGGTTCTCATCAAGTCTTGAGTTCATGTGATCAAGACAACTTCCAAATCCATATATAAATCCTTTAAGATCATTAGCATGTACGCTTAATGTTGGGGGAGGGGGGGGGGGGGTCTTGCCCTATTATTTCTAGTTATCCAACTTAAAAAATTAGTCTATTAGTGAAGTGACATATCCTCCTTATAAACCCAAATATCTCCGCTTTACTGGATAATATAGGACGAAACCCAACGCTTAAAGATTACTTGAGTTCTCCAAAGCATAAAATTTGACTAATTGAGTTTAATAGAGGTTGCAAATGTAAAGGTAACGTTTGCTACAAAATTAATATTATTGGCTAAATTGGAAGCAATATTGCCAGGCACAAGGTTTTAAGCTGAAACTTGTTTTATAACTCTTCTTAGGTTGGTCACTACATTTTGATCTAAGGTTCTTTGTTCATTTGGATTGATTTCAACATTTTGTACCTGATCTCTTCTACTATAGCCATTATTCTAGCTTTGATATTAAATTTCAATGATATAAGAAATTAAGCAAGTATTTGCAAAGCTATTAAAATAAACATTCTTATCATTCATATTGCTCGTTGAAATACAAAAGGCACACTAGCTGTTTATACATAATCTGAAAAAGGTAGTCCTAAAATTAACAGCCAAGATTTATTTTTTGAACAACAGACATTTGATCATTTTTGCCTTTATTCCAAAACCATGCAAAGTTAATACATGTATAGTTGTTTTGTCAACTCACTGCTTATAAAACTTCTGCATTCGCATGTGAGCTTTGCTCATTCTTATCCATATTGTATGCTGATTGTGCTATCACATAGACCTAAGCTGGCACTCTCTGGTGGCACATTTCTTGGCCTTCATTTGCTTGTGAATTTTGCCTAAATTCACCAGTACTAACTTTAGTATTTGCATCATTACTGAATATACATATGTGCACACATGACAGAATGATATATTTAAAAGTAAATTTTGTTAAACGCTATAACACATCATTTATTTTCTAGAACATTATTCCACTTAGCAATTAAATGCCAATTTTGTCTAAGAATCTCAAAGTTTTCTCTCTTAAATGTTAATTATTTTTATATCCATCCATATTCAGCCCCTTAACATAAAGATAATGCTACTAAATATATTCCAAATATGCACAAGTCTACTTCAGTTGCATGTAAACTGGCAAGTCTACTTCAGGTGCGTGTAAATTGGTTTGAACTTAACTTTAATTATGTCAATTCAATTAAGGGAAGTGGTTACATATGTACCAAATACGAGCATTTGTTAAACTAACTACCAAGTTTGCCAGAAAGGTATTAGTTGGGTGCCAATTTGAGTCACGTATACATGTCCATGGTCGCGTTACTTAAAAATGTTTTGTCAAATTTATATACAAGAATAACACCTCATTAGCTAAGTAATTAACCTATATTTATCATTTTGAATGGTAAATTTTTTCAGCAAAGTGAAGTATTACCAACATTATAAATGAGCTCTCAAAGTAAAGGCAAGACAACTGTAATTAGAGATTTACAAGTTGTATTTTCCTTTTTCTGTTAGTCTTCTTAGTAATTTAGATAATGAAAAAAAAGGAAAAGTTAGATAGATCAACCTTTTTAATTATTATTTGACCGGATCAAACTATCACATCATTTATTTGTCACTTTAAACAGTAACAACCCCACAATTTTTAAAAGTAGTTTTAAATGATGAGAACTACCATTTAACAAAATGATTAAAAAATTTTTATGTGAATGGAGACCATTCAATAAATGCATGTTTTGTGTTTAAAATATTTTCTCTCTTTTTATTATAATTAATTAAATTAAAATAAGCGTACATGAAAATATGAGAAACAATCCCATAAAAGAATTTGAAATTTCTAAATTTGTACGTTGACTCTAATATAAAACGCTAAGCAGATGAACCCACCTTACAAAGAAACCATCAGATTGAATTGATGGTTTCTTTAGAAAAATTAGATTTTTTCATAAATATTTTAGTTTTTTTTTTTCACAAATACAAGTGGAAACTCAAACTCGTTCTCACATTTTATATATACACGCGCGTGTGTGAAGCAAATGATTCATCGCCCTGCTATTAACTAGTGTTTCTAAATTATTCAAAATTTGCCAGTCCCATAGATGCTCAACAAAGTATTAATAAGCACTTTAGACAATTAAAAAAGTAATTTAAGCCATCGCTTTTATTAAGTAAAATTTAATTAGTGGTCTCAATTTTCAAAGGTTAATAACTTCTCCTTCTCCCTGCCGGTCAAAGTTGGGAAAAAAATGATGTGTAAGTGTAACGTGAAACGTACAGCTAACCTCAGATGGCGTCATCATTTGTACGTCATCTGCGGTAACGTGATACGTATAGCTAACCTCAGATGGCGTCATCATGTATACGTCATCTGCGATCGATTATACTTACGTATTCCGAGTGACGCCACGGCACCCACTAATTACTGGACAAATAATAATAAAGCTGCGCAATGACGATGACATCATGCCCGTTGATTCTGGAGAATCGGTGGGCTGGGGCCGACGACTAATTCAAATCCTTCTTGCTATAAATAAACTGGGGACAGAATGAAGAATTGGACGAGCAACAGCCAAGCAGACCGAAAGAAAGAGAAACTTGAGGTGGCGTTCTGGATATGGAAAAGGAAAATGAGAGAGCTACGGGAAAGGGAAATGTCTACAGCGGCGAAGATGATGATCAAATTCAAATTAGGGACGAGTCCCCAACGGAGGAGGAGAAGATGGAGAAGTTTTTCGCTCTGATCAGGAACTTGCAAGAAGCGAAGAGAAACAACAAGGTTAGGAAGTTGGATCATCGTCAGGAATCCACCCCCAGTTCCGGTTGGGTTCCGAAATTTGAATGGCAAGATTTTGCGCAGGATATTGAATTCGTAAAGCCACCTCCCATCCTTCCCGGTCCTTGTAACCACAACTACAAACGCCAAGACAACAAACGGCGTCATCATAGTCACGAAGATGATGATGGAAGTCATTTAGACCTCAAACTTACCCTTTAATGTAATTTTATATTGTTTTCTTGCTTTAATTTCTTCTTTTATTTTGGTAATTTCAATGAATGACCACTAATTAATTGCTTAGTTAATTATATAATTACAAAAACGTGACCATCCATATATATGAGTTGATCATGCAAGCGAAAGTCTGATTTTAATTACAATTAAAATTTGCGTCAAATGTCTGTTTCTCAACAAGAAAAGAGAAAGTTTAATTTAATGTTTCCTTCAGGAAGCAGCAAACTGAAAGTGAATTTTGGTGTCACAGTAATACTAATACGCGTAGGACTCTGTGTCCGAGATATTATTTTTATTTTTTAGCGTGCGGTATGGACGCGAGTCAGCCCCCACTCTTATCTTTTCAGACCCCTATTATTATTTATCAGTAGAACTAAACTCTTGTACTGGTTATTTTGTGTTCACGAGTTGGGATCTGAATCTGATGATACAAAAGTGTACAAAAGAGTTGAACTTTGAACCGCTGGCTCCTATCTGAAGGCCTCTTGAAAAACTCTTAGGCTGTGTTTACTTATTGGAGTGGGAGTAAGAAGTGTGAATGTCTCTCACTCCAGCGTTTACTTGCTTAAAATAACTACGGATTGGGAATCCCACTCCGTGGACTCCATTCATTTTTGGAGTGGGGAGTGGGAGTGGGACTCCCATTGCGGGAGGTGGGAGTGGGAATCCACTCCCACCTCTTCCCTTTTTACCCTTTCATTTTTAATTTAATTTAATATTTTATAATTAATAAAATAAATAATATTTATTTGAATAATAATATTATATTTAACTAAATAATAATTTACATTGATTCTAAGTTAAAATTATTTTAAAATATTATTATTATATTAATAGAGAATTAATAAATATAATATTATTATATTTATTTTAAAAATAATAGTACTATATTTATTTAATATTAATAATAATAAATAGTTTATTCTAAGAAAATATTAATTTTGTACTAAATAATATTCTATTATTATTTTATATAATAATAAATTTAATATAATTATATTAAATAAAATAAAATAAGGTTTCATTTTATATTAAAATTAATAATTTATTGTTTATAATTAAGAATATTAATAATTATAATAAATTTACAAATATAATAAAATAAATATTATTCATTAAATATATTTTTTATTAGTTTTGTAATTAAAAACTATAATTCTTTAAATAAGGATAAAATTGTAATTTGAAACTATTTACTCCCAATTTAAGACAAAGTAAACACGTAAATTGGATTCTGATCTCTATTCCATACTTACATTCCAGTGTAAGTAAAAAACTTACTCCCACTCCCACTCCACACTCCTAATCTAAGGATTCCCACTCCTCAAGATTTCTACTCCAATTTAAAAAGTAAACGCAGGATTAATCAATTACTAGGAATTGAGTATTGGAGTAAGTGGAGTTGCTGATTTTATAGCGAGTTATTAAATGTTCTTGGGTCTTGCAAAAAAACGGAGTCAACAGTAATGAGATGATTGTTGCTCGTTTTTGTACTTTTAATCTTGACTAAAATGGTAAACATGAAGGAAGAGCTTTAAAAGATGTTTTGAGGGATGCAAATAGCTGCACTTAAGTACAACATGTTTTGTGACATGGTGGTGCACCTGGACTAAAAATGGGTTCGTTTAGTAAATCAAAAATTCAATCTGAGCTAACTAGCTCTGGCAGTTTTGCCCAGCCCAAAAACCAGTGAATTGAGCTTTTAACACCCCTCTAAAATTCTAATAGCACCTTTTTTTTATTGCTACCTCCGAAAATAACCCAGTTTAATTAACAAAATACAAATTTATATATTAAAATAATCATCTTTCCATAAAAAAATTTATCCAAAAAAATGTCTATTTTAAAAAAAATTTATTATAGAACACATACAAATCTTAAAATCTTAAAGGATTTTCCTCTTATTATGTAGTTTATATTTTCATAACTTTAAATTCCTAAATTTTCTCAAAAAATTATTTTTTATTAAAATTAAAATATAAACATAAATTATGAAATAGGGCGGGGTGTAAGTGTTTGTTAAAAGAATAATTTATATAAATGTTGAATTGAATTTTCATTTAAAAAAATAAGAAATGAATTAAATTAAATCTGGTTATCTAAGTAAATTGAATTAAAAATGGATTTCATAAATAGTTTTGGGTGTGGAAAAGGCCTACTCGTGACTGGCCAACCCCATCATCTGACCGTGGGCCAATTTCATTTCTTTTGTTCTGTTTAAAAAGAATAAGCCTGGAAGTATTTACCACGCTTGTGCATTATTTGATTCTTTGATTAGTGGGTTCGGTTGGTTGATTAATTTTATATTACTCACTCAAAAGTTTTTAGTGTGAAAGCCGAGCCAATGGCAGTTGGCGGGACAACAAAGTCGCGAGGAATGAATCACACATATCAAATCACGAGAAACTTCAAGTAGCTTAGCTCAATTATATGTATGTCTATTCTGCTACTTTTGCTTTTACTTTTTAACTTCATTAGCAAAAAGCAATGGAGGCTATTTCTTTTCTGTTTCGAAAGTACGAAACACCTTTATTATCTTTTACAATGTTACAAAACAAAAGCAGAGGCTTAGTATCAGTTTCCAGAGGGAAGCACACACTATATATATTAAGAATAATCAGACTGTTTGTTTCTATCGTTTGTCACCTCCGAAATGATGCCAGAAAATGTTAAAGAAAAGGGGGGGGGGGGGAGCTTATGCAATGAGTTTTTATATTAATATATATCATGTTATATATTTTGATTCGGTTTTCCTGCACTGCCTTTCTTTCTTTCATAACTTTACAGAAGCTGTAGTAGCACTAGCAGTTATAGATTCTTTTATTAGAACCGCCCTCCATTTATATGAATAAGATTAAATATGCCTGAATCTGAATCTGAATGGACATAACATGCTGTCCATCACATCACAAGGACAAGGCGTTTACCCTTGTGCAGTGTTCACCAGCGGTGCGTTAACATTACAATATTGAAAGGCTGTCGATGAAAAATAACAACTCTTCTGCATGCGTTTTATAATTAAAAAAAAATTGCTGACTTGAACTATGAAAACCCATTTTCACTGCTCCATACGGCCCTGTAAATGTATGCTACAGATATTTGCAGCAGAGAAACCTTATAGTAATATATTCATAGCAAGGCTTCCGCTGTTCATCTTGACTGAGCAAGTTCTTTGATGTGAACATGGATCTAAATTACTGATTATAATGTGGAAAGCACACTAGGTTATGGTCAACTTATGTGTCCAATCCTCACTTGAAAGAATCAAATTTATGTTTCTTTGCTATTAGTGATGTCAAGCGTGTTTTCTTTTTGGACAGAATCAAAAGATGATTAAGCCAGCGCTTTGGAGATGGTTCACAGAATTTTACACAAAGACAAAGATCCTGAAATGATTAGAAAGAGACCTGATGAGCAAAATAATGATACACGCGAAGAAAAAGAAGAATAATACACATGAAGTGCAAATAATGATAATACCTATGAAGTCAATGCAATGAAAACAAACAGCACCGCCTTCACTCACACATTCGAGAACTATGATGAGCAAAATTTCTGGCCGCTGCTTTTTCTTTGGCAACTATTCTGAAAGACTCATTTTCGGCTTTTATCTTCATTATTGGTGTTATGTTATCGACTGAATGGTTGACTCTTCTGTTGGATTGTAATGAGCGCAATGACAAGACAAATGCGCAAGACAGAATAATGATCGAGTGGATCTAAATCTCGGAAAAGCGATAAATACAGATAAGATATTCGGGCACTCACTTTTTGTGGTGTAGTTTTTTTCATGCTCCAACATCTAAGTCACATAAGTACATTTTTTGAACAGTGGCGTTAACATTTGAACATTCCTAGATAAAGCTTCTTTACCGGTACTCGGGGGAGCTCGGAGTAAATCTTCGGAAGCGACCAAGTTCAAACTTTCACTATTAATAAGGAATTGATTTTAAATGGTTTTTTTTTTTTTTTTCATTTACGGTTGTGGTGTAGTCTTTGGGAATTTCGGAACTTTACTTTTAATTGCAGCAACAGAGGTTACTACTATAATTTTTTTATAAAAAAAGAGAGAAAAAAACAATTAATAAAAATCAAAATCAAAGAACTAGGTTCAAATTTTATCAAATTATTAAAAGGTTACTTGCTATTCTGTCAGAATGAAAAAGTAATAAACAAAACAAAGATCAAATAATTAGATCACTTTGACTTTATTTTACAAAATTTAAAATTACATTTCATCCTATATATATATATAAAGTTTACAAATTAATTATGCAGAGCCAAATTAGTATTTTTATACCTAATTTTTTTTATATTTCCTATAGAAATTTCAAATTTTTTTGAAAGTATGCAGGTGACGTGGCCTCCTCTAGTCGTAAGCGCCCTCCACCCCTGGTGGTACGAGGTTGCGTCTTTGTGTCTGTAATCTTTGCTGATGCTATTGCATGGCTTCTCTAGTGGCACTAACATTTGAAATGTGAGTGTTGTGTCAAATTTTCAGTGTTTATTGCAGAATTGTCTTATCGTGCGAGTGTAAGATAATAGAGGAGAGAGCAAGTTTTCTTTACAAAAGGAATGGAAACTATACGCTCGGAAGTACATATCAACTAGTGTTGTAGTTACAAGACAAGCCACTCGATTCTATTGTTACACACTTGCTCAGCAGAACAGAGATTAATTTTACAGCAACAGCTATCCAAACAACAGACGCAGCAATGAAAACAGGACAAGTAACAAGCCACTTAAAACTCCTGGAAGGTAGATAGATCGCCCTGGTCAATTATTTCCTAGAATTTTGAGGCCTAGTTTTGAGGACTTTTCCCCAAATTAGACAATTTTGATTCTCCAGTCTTTGGACTTGGAAGACCTCTAATGCGAGGACTTCTTTCCCCTCGTAGTTCACTGTGGCGAGGACTTTGTCGGACTCGGGGACTCTGCATGCTCTGAGGATCATTTGCTGGCGTCGAAGTGGAGCTTGTGATTTTAGAACTGTTTGTGTGCCTAAACTCACCACGGCTTCTAGTTATAACCTCATCTAAAATCTCTGCATCCCCTGCATAAGAAGCACCAGCACCCATCTGTGTCTCCTGTTTTGAAATAAACATCAAACATTTGATGAATATGGGGAAAAAAATGTTTGTCGATTAAAAAGTTAATGGTTTTGAGTTGGACAGAGATCATACTGCTGCAAGATTGAATGGCAAAGCTGGAGCCTCTTCATACTCTGCTGCGTCCAAGTCTTGAAGGTGTACCCCTTTGAAAAACTTGGGCAGAATGTATTGTCTTGCCGGAACCAGCAGCATAATCATCAAAGGAAACATAACCCCAGCAATTGGAACCCAAGTAAGCCCAAAACAGATTAGCAAATAAATTGTTTGGAAAATGGTAAACATTGCTATTGTTTTGAATGGCACAGTTTCAACAAATGTGGCATGGTACTCCTCAAGGACTCTGCAAGAAAGATATGTATATCTTAGACATTTTTAAGCAGAACAGGCAAAATTGAGATCATCTAAAGACGAGTTTGATCATGTTACTTGTATCTTCTGCTTGGCGCCGTGAAGAGCAACAAGATCCTTTCCCAAAATTGGTTGCCGGGTAAACTTTCAATGGCCATGAAGGCAAAGTAGCCCCAAAGGACTGAGGTTGGTATCATTTTGAGGAAGGGCATTGCTGCAACACATCCTCCCACCATGATGGCTTGAAGCAAGTTACTGAGACGCTGTTCTTTAACCTCAACTGGCAGAAGATCATCAATTTCTTTCTCAATATCAAATAAAGTCTCGTCTACTGGGGCATTAAGGTTTCCTGTGCATGATGCTGCTTGAATGGTTGATTCTTTTATTTCTTTTAGTCCCTGAACAAGAATTTGAACGTAGTTTAGCTTTCAGCAGTCTCCGGTTTACATATGGATTATTTAAAATCAGAAACATCAGCTCATATTATGATGTCAACTTCAATTGTAGCAGCAAAGTTACTTGACTATCAAACAACTTACTATGGTAATTATTCAAATTGTGTAGCCTGCATATTTATGCTTCTGTTGACCCTATTAGTTGAACTTATATTTATAAAAGTCATCCAATAATGCTAGGCAACTAGCCCAGAAATGTATTTAAATTTAAAGACAATATCGTAAAAGTTAATGAACCATAAAGCATAACAAGAGTATACTAGAGTCATACTTGCGCTGCAGACTGCTGGTAGATTAAAGGGGTCTGCATTTGCTGATAGGCTTCTTGCATATTTCCATACATCTGTCCCAGGCTAGCATTCTTCCTCATGCTTGTGCGTGCTGTTGCAACAAGGCGGTTTCTGAGCAACTGCAAATGCGCAGAGTGTGATGTTAAGCAAATTGATTTGCGCAGTTAATTTGAGAAGAATTATGTAATGACTCCATCATGGAGTGAAGAATACCTGGTGTTTAAGAGTAGCCAGACTCTTGGTATGCATTGGAGATTGTGGAATGACACCATTAGATGGAGGGATTCCAATAAGTCCACACAGTAAGGTCTGCCATTAAAATGCAATTTAACACAAGGAGAGTATATAAATGTGAAAGCAGTGAGGGATCAAGAGGACCTGTTGCATACCAAAAATCCCAAAAGAAGCAAATCATAATGGTAAGATGATGGCTTTCTCAGGTTGAACTCTTTCTGCTGAGCAAGTTGGGATGCTACACTATGGTCAAAATAATAGAGCACAGCAATCATGGTTGCTGGAATAAACGCTCCAATTATGTAGACAATGGGAACGTTCAGCATGTCCTGTCATTTTGAAAAATACATGAATCAATATTTGATTATTTTGAGGGGGAAAAATATTCTATATAAAGATCAATTAAACAGGCCTTAATGACAGTCCAATTTTCATAAGCACCAGGGGACCATGGATTTGGACTGAAGAGGCGTCGTGGGATTCCTTTGGGAACATCACCAGATGGTATGTATGAAACCCCTGTCCACACCACAACCATAAGTGGCACGCCGTAGTCTGCTATGACGCTTCGTAGCCAACCTGTCAAAACAAATTTAATTCATAAAATTAACCCAAAAAGGAAAAAATTAAAGTGACTAAGGTTGTCAACTTTATAGAAGAGTCTATTTACAGCGAAGACGCGTACTAACCAGTTCCATAGCGCCATGACCTTGCTTTACGGCTTTTCAGTCCTGTATATAGAAGGCCGAATGACAGAACTAAAGCAAACATCCCATTTGCAAACCTCCATGATGGTATGAACTGAACCAATTTTGGATTTTCTCGTTCTGGAATTCGAAATTCTTCCACGAGACCCTTAGTTCAGTTCAAGTAATAATAAATTAGGTAACCATGAAAATCAAATTCTAGTATCATAACTAATATGGAAAAGTATGATGATTAATTAAAATACATGATGATATATTTAAGAACCACTACTCTTACCTTGATCGCTTGCTGCATGAACAGCATTGCAATAAGCAGACCAAACAATTCTCCTGCTACGCGTGTAAATCTGTTGATAATGGAGCAAGCGCCTAAGATCGACAGTATGAGCAGAAGCAATGCCGTCCAAACACATACCCTACAAGATTAAATGATGAAAGAGGTTGAGGTTGTGTCCAGGCAGTACTGAGAAAAGAATTTGAAATATATGTACACTGCAGGTGAGCAGGTCAGAGAGCCAAAAACTGTGAAATAACTCACCATCCAGACCAGGCTATAAAGAGATTTCGACCCAAGTCTGCTCTCTCTTTGGCAAAGTTAAACATAAATGTGTACATAATGACAGTAGGCTCTGCCACTCCCAATATCAGCAATGGTTGGCCTCCAATGATCGAGTGTATAATCCCACAAAGGGCAGTAGATGCCAACGTTTGAACTGCCGTCAGTACACCCTCTGCATGAGATTTATTTATTTAATTAATTATTTATATGCGGTTCAATGAATTTGATAGAAATGTAAGGTGACAGAACATATTAAAAATTAAAAAAATATTATTTTCTGAACACCGTACCAGTATCTCTCTCAAGTTGTTCACCAAATGAAATGACCGGAATCGCGGAAGCAAAGAATATGTATGTGGTGGGAGCCAAAATCCTGAAAACGATGTACGTATCGGTTTCACTCATTGAAAAACTCACCAATTAATACAAACTTAAATGAAGCTAAAAGTTGAGGTGAATGCATGCATATACGGCATACCTGAAGCCTGCTTTAAAGCCACCGGTCCAATCTTGCTTGTAACACATCAATCTTCCTCGAAGATCATTTTTAATCCCGCGGAAAGGTACAAATGTTTCTTCCATTGTTTTGTAACTAGGCAAAATTCAATACACTGTACGTTCTTGTGTCGTCAGTGGTTTCTAACAATAAGCAAAGGGCAGTGAAGAAAAATGGCCTCCTACGGATGGGCTTTTGCAGATTGGAAAAGGAATGCCATTGAAAGGTCTGATAAAGAAACTAAATTAATAATCTGAATAATTACATAACTTGGGTGTTCAGAAACTGAAAGAAGAAGTTCAGAAAATAAAGATCAATACCCTAATGGATGGTTATTATATAAAATATAAGTCAACGCAGGTGGTGAGAGCAGAAGAAATATAATAGATGTGATGAAACTACATGTGAGCTTGGCGTATGGATTCAAAATGTTCAATGAATGCACCAAACTACATGATCTATTATATTGGAAAGATCGGGAGTGACAGGAGTTGATTAAGAATTTCTAATAGAGAATAAACTTGATGATCTGGTTAACACTAAGCTAGCAGCTATGCTTTGAAGTGTTTGTTGGCTCAATTAATGTTGGCAGAGAATGAGGAGAGCAAGTACCGAATTTATATAAGCTTCTTGAAAAGAAAGGGAAGGATATAATTGGTGCAGGTTGCGACGAAGTGAGAATTGCTACTCCAACTAGCACCGTCTTTGCTTGGTGACGCAAATCCTCTATGTTTCCCCTACTTCTACGTCTCCTCATAATTATATGGGGCCCCTGCATAGGGTCCATTACAATAGTTGTAGCCACTTGATGGTGGGTCCTTTGATTTTGATTACTTTGATCACGTCCGTTGGATGGATTTCGACGCTTCAGATGATCCATGACATTGTTATAATTTCTGACTACGTACATCATATTTACCACTACTCACAGTGATGCATCATAATTTATTGCACATGAGTCCCATCTTTCGTTGACATTTAATTTTGTAAACGTATATCCAATGCCGACCCATTCCTTCATTTGGTTGTTGACCCACGCATGTTTTAACTATCTTTTTTTCATTTTTATTTTATTTTAAGAATTTTCCTATTGGGATTCAAATTACTTAGTATAGTGCATGAAATAGGAAAGATGACTTTGGGACGTATAAAATACGGTAGTTGTAAGACCTGCATTTCATCATTAACTGGATTTGCATGAATATTGAGTTGCAGATCGAATTAAACATATTGGAGATTAGTCTGGGAAGTTTCATATGTGCCCTGCGAGAGCCATAATAAAACTAGTTGACCTGATTCTTCAATCCTATTGGTACTTTTGCATTCGACTTTCTATTCTAGAAAATGCAATAATGCATGCCGAAAAAAATGCCATTATTCAATTGTTGCCCATGTGCTACAGCTCATTTTGGCCATATATATCTTCCCGACTCTCGTAGCACATTCGTAAGTTAAGCTAAGTTTGGTTCCTTTTTTTTTCCGTCCCCCTTCCTTCTTACAAAGTATTATTTGTCATTATTATAAAAACAGAATCTAATATATATATATATATATATATATATATATATATATTAAACCTATATTATTGTCAACCTTAAAATATTTCATTGGGAGTATAACTCATTTTTATTCTGATTCGTTCGGTTCGAACAAAAAATTTATTTTAATTTTCATTTCTCATTTTATTTCAATCCATTATAATTCCAGCACATTCCAATTATGAAGAAGTAAATGCGCCATAATTTACTTGTATCGTTTAACCATTACCTTCCATTAAAATGTAGAAATTATGACCAACAAGCGCGTAGATCAGTTGACACGGGATTGTTCTATCTTAATTAAGGTTCTCGGTTCAAGATTTAGAGATGCAGCTGCGCTAAATACTTGTTGGGAGAGTTTTGCAGCTCTAGTGGTTCTATCCGGCTCGAATCTAAATTAGTCGGGACCCAATATAATTTTCAAATATCAGATGATTTAATACACCGAAAAAAATGTAGAAATTACATTTTAGATACACTATACATATATAATTGGGATACATCATTTTTATCCCAGGTCAAGCATGCGATCGGTTGTTTATTGATTGTTGGTGTAATATTATTACATTAACAATGGAAAAAAATTATTAACACTTAATAAATGACAAGACTTAATTTTATTAATGACAAAACTTATAATACAAACTATGTATCTCAATTATGAAAAATCTGCTTGATTTAGATCGGGAGAATTGTACGGTTTTATGAAAGCATGTGCTATGGTTCGAATCCGTAGTCAATCCTATTTCTAGGAGCAGTTGACAATTGAATCCAATTTTTTCCATTAATTTCGTATTTGTAATAGTGTGAAAGGAAGGCCTGGCTCCAACTCCGAATTGTTCAAGAATAGTGGCGTTGAATTTCTCGACCCTTTGCCTTAGGATTAGTCTAACTCTACTTCTTAGTGGGGTTAGGGAAGGGATATTAAGTACAGTAGTGCTGATTAAATAAACTCTTAACACGCCAAACTAGTTTCTAAAAGAGTATATCATAACAATAAAAATACCCTAATCATTTAAAACTATAAACTAATAGCTTATTATTATGGGTGGCCAAATTGAATAATGATCGTGTATGATTTCTGACAACAACTTCGTTTGGTTATTTATTGGAAATGACCGATTAGCATTACTGTTGACATACTAACACTTTGATTTCCTTGAAGTGAGAGTAAAGAGAGAAAAGAATTTTATTTTAAATCTCTAATACTGGCTGTAACTCTTTACCTTTGTCCCAATGAAACTCTCTGAATCCTGCCGTTTTGTTCGTTAAAAAATGTTAAATGTTTCAAAACCCATTTCGAGGCACGGCATTAAAGCATTACGTCTCTACCATTTTTTCAGATTGATACTTCAAATGGAGTTCTATCTGTCTGAATCAAGGGAAATTATCGGAACACCATTAAGTAATAAACTCTTGTGATGGATCAAATTAAGGTTAATATTGACAAGTTATTATCTAATAAGAAATCTTTACTTTATTAAAATAAAAAATAAATTAAAAGACAAAAAAAAACATTTATCTTGTAATGTAGTAGAATGCTTGATTTTATTATCGTATAGAGAATTCTTTATTGTTAGAACATTACTCAAAATTGACGTTTTAATTAATACTTGCAGATCCATTTGATAAAAATGAAAAAAAAATTACGTTATTATTTTGAGAAAATATAAATAAAAAAAAATTAGGGATCTAGATGATAATCCCCCCACTTCAAATACGATACATGGAATCTCGATTTTATTAAACCGTTTCATACGTGTGCTGTTTGAAATTATGCATGGGACGGGTGATAAAATTATGTTGCTCTTGTGGTAACTTACTCCAGCTTTTGTCTTTTGTAGTTCAATCACAGTCATCTTATTTGCTGAAAGTTGAAAAATAATTTAGGTTTCAAAATTTTGACATATAAGTCCTATTTATCATTATTATTATTTTTTTTGCTCTAAAATTATCGGTTAAGGCAGAGTAATGATTTTTTGAAATAAAACTCTGTTGTGTGTATAATTATTAAAATAAGCATATTTATTATTTCGTCATAAATCATTTACTATAGATTAGATAGATTTTATGCAGCAAAGAAAAATATTGTTCACACATATTATTTTTCATGTATTTTATAATTTTTTTGTGATATTACATCATTGCCATTAACGTCACTAATTTTAATAGTCAAATTCTAGGTCAATGGAATTAGAAGTAAAAATTAAAATTAATTTGAACTTGTGTATTAAGATCACGAAACGTTTGGATTTTTTGCTTTTTCAGCAAACAACAGGGACAACAAAGTAATAAACCACAGAACACATACATTCATGCATGCCATTGAAATAGCTTGTGAGGTAGATCTATTGGTTAACTCAGAAATAGCCGGACCCCATGGTACAAAACTATATTAATTATGCAAGATCATCATTTGATCTATCTATAGTCACAATCATTCATACCACCATTTCCATAGATTTCCAATGGCGTACATATATATATATATATATATGAAAGGTTTCCGAAAGCAAACCACAGAGAAATAGAAAGATAATGCAATTACATATTTACACCTTTATATAATTAATCAACTTAAAGTGTTTGGCATCGGCAAAGAGAGCACTTTCAAGGGCAAAGGTATCTCTACCAACACCTCTTTAATATTGTTCGTGCATAATCATTCGATGCTTTGAAGCTTTGGTTGGTGACGTGGGGTAGCTTATACTATAATTAAGCGATAATTAATTTGTAATATATATATATATATATTTCTTTTTTTATTTGATCCAAAAACATGAAATGATTGACAAGGTTCATCAACTTTATGTTTATAAAAAGCGAAGTCCAAATAGGCCATTCTAATGGTTCTTATATTATTAAAAAAAAAATTTTAAAAAGATCTCTATGGTTTGATTTAACTATCTTATTAGTTCATATATTCTTAAAAAGCTATTCAAAAGATTTGTGTTGTTTATTTATTTATGTAAAAATCAGTCTCATCATAATTGTTAATTTTTCAGCAGCTACATATATGATTTATTAGAATTTTAAGTTATATTAAAAAAAGTACGAAATTCCTTTTAAAAAGTTAAATATAACAGATACAGAAGTAACAATATATATAGGTATATTTTTTGGAAATTTTTAAAAAAATTAATACAGAGAATAGCTAAACAATTAGCTCAGAGTATAAGGACTGAGGAAATATTTACCCTTACAATTATACAATATGCATAGAATTTTATTTCTTTTCTTTTATTCTGTTGATGTGAGAATGTTACATCAATTTAAATTGATTTCTTCAATTGTAGGGACGTGAAGTTTGGGATACAGATTAATAAGTCCAAAATCGAGATCGAAGAGGCAGCTTTTCGATTAACCAGGTTCTCAAGAGATGCACTACACAAAAAGTAACAGAAAAAATATAGTGGCATCAAAGGCATATGTAAAGAAACCATAGGCTCAATGATAATTATACGTAAAAGCAAACGATGCCATTTTGTTTGTCAATGACATTACTTTTGCTGCCGGTTGAATTATTAGATTCATTTTATATGTATGTAATTACATCTTGATAACGAATGACACCCACGATCAAAAGTGTTTTCTTTATTGTTCTTTTCCGAGTAAAATATTTCCCCTTTTTTTGTCCTTCACAAATGTTAATGACCAGATAAAATTAATTGATGGTTTAAGTTCTTTGAAACTAAATCGTAAGGCCAGCAATTAAATGGCCCTCTCTTTCATTTCTTTTTTCTCTTGCTACTTTGACTATAATTATAATTATATTGTTGAAGTTGCATTAAAATGATTTTGTCGACCACAGGGCTTTATTCCCAGGCTCGTAAGTCATAATTGAGGGATTGTGAGGCAAAGACAAAAGCATCTGTCGAGAAAGCACGATCCATCATTCTCTTGAATCTCACCATTGACCAAGCGGTAGGTCCTTTAATCGATCATGGGTTTTTATGCCTTACATGGATCTCTCCATTTCATCAACACAATTTTAGCAACAATATATATAAGTTCTTGTGTGTATTCTAACCATGCCACGGAGCTAAGGGACCTACGTCTACTATTTTTACAAGTCCATTCATTGAGAGTTCTTTTGTCATCATATACATCTAGTACGACCGATTTATCAAAGATACATATAATCGCACATCTGTTAAAATTAGGGGTGGGCATTTTCCAGTTCGGTTTAGTTTAGAGCCAGAACATAACAAAAACTGATCGATTCTTAAGAATTCAAACCAAATAGAAATCGAATCGAACTAAACCGAAATTTCAATTCGGTTTGGTTTGATTTTTAAATTCGGTTCGATTCAGTTTACATATATTTTGAATTTTCATTCACAGAAGCGTGATAAATTTTAAATGCAACTATTAAATACACGTGTTTCTCTCGCAAATGGGTTCTCACTATACACACCAATTTCACACTTATGGTAGCCATAACCCACAAGATTCAAACCACCACCAGCACGAAAGCAATATACACCAGCACAAAAGCAATACAGCCCATGAAATTCAAACACGAACAGCACAAAAGCAATACAACCCACAAAGTTCAAACACCATCACCACAAAAGCAATATACAACAGTAGATTTCACACTTGCAATAGTTGCAGCCCACGAGATTCAAACAACCAGCACAAAAGCAACCCCTCACAAGATTCAAAGAGAAGTAAAACAAACACACAACATAAATTAAAAAAAAAAACACTTGCGACAGTGAAGATGACGGGCTGACTACAGGCGATTTGGAGTGATAAGAGTGAGACAAGCAACGTAAATGAGGCATGAGTGATGACTGACGACGGTGAGACGAGCAGCGAAGGCTGAAGATGACGAGTTGAGTCGGCTGACGATAGACGAGTGAGACCGCGAGATGATTGTGCTTAAGGGCTGCATCCACGACGGCGTCACTGTGAGAGGTTGTGACCGAGAAAGATTGTCGTGCCGCTGTTGACTACGAGTGATGGGTGTCGATTTAGGGATTTATCGATTGGGGTTGTTATTTGATACGAATGAGCAATTAGGAATGAAAATTGATTTTAAACTTTAGGTTTTTATATTTTAAATTTGATATATTTTTTAATTAAATTCAAACGAATCAATCGATTTGTCAGTTTAGTTCGATTTTGGGCCGAACCGAATACAAACCAATCAGTTCATAAGTTTTTCAAACAATTCGGGTTTTGTCATTCAAATCGAACCGTTTGCCCACCCCTAATTAAAACTTGTGTCAAGACTTAAGTATATAAATTTGGAAGCCAACTCTCAGCTAAAGAAGTTATTTTTAAGTTAGATTTATGACTTTCTAAATCGCATCAGGCTCATAGTTGTGTACCATTGGGTCCAATATAAATTATCTTCACGTATAAAAAACTGGATTCACATGTTACTGAGGTAATATGGATCTTGGGCTTCTACGGGCAAATCCTCAGAAATGGGTTTAGAGCAGTTAGTAGCACTACCATATTTTGCACTTAAAATTGATTTTTAGACTTTTAATATTCAAAAGAGGCCCCCATTATGTCACTCCCAATTAATTTACATGGCCGAAATTAATACAGCTCGACCATGATGAAGTCAAGCTCCCAAAATTTGTGATATATGCCAAGCAATGAGCCGCCGGATATTGCTTCAAATGCTGTAACCAGGCTGGCCGCACGTTGCATTTTACAATTCTAATTATTGGACAAGGCCCGCCTTTGCCGCATCAAGTTCCAAATGGAACCTCAAATCCTATTGTAAATATGTCAAATTGCACCCATTATAATACTGCGGAGGAGCATGTGAAAAAAAAATGTAAAACTTTTATAAATACGTTAAAAAGATTGGACTAGAATCTTGATTGAGTATATACGTTCATCTCATTTGTTCATGTGTCAAGTAGGCCTTTTTCAAAGGAGATGAGAGGAATGGAAGGGGGGGGGGGGGGGCGTCAATTTCAATTTTATTATTTAATTTGACTTATAATTTTTCTTTTTCTTTTTCTTCTTATCATTTTCCCTTTTCTCTTTTTTCTTTTTCTTTCCTCTCTTATATTGTACTTTCATTTCTTCAAATCAAATATGTCATTAAGGTTTACCTAGGTAGTTAATTTGATTTTAGGAGCAAAAAGAAGGGATTTTTTTGGTTAACTGTAGCCTAGGTTGATTTGGGCACAAATGACATTAATTTATGTGACCCCCAAGCATTCAATAATTTTTTTAAAAAAAAAAAGAAAAAAGAGTAGTGATATTTGAATAGATATAGTGTAACTGTTCAGTGCTCGATAATTTGTGGCGGCCAATAATGCACAATAGTGTTATTTTTGTATGTCACCGCCGTGTCAGCCTTCTGTTCAAATATCACCAATTTTTAAAAGAAAATTTACATGTACAAGCATTACTGGAAGGCCCAAAAAGATAGCCCCTCTACAGATGACCTAATTAATATGCCTACGTAATTACATTAATACACTTTATCTATCAACCGTGCGATCTTTACAGCCTTAAAATATACAAAAATTTATAACTTTATCTTTTTGGACTCCAAGAATATAAAAAATAAAATTATGAGAAAAATGCTCTGTAAAAACTGAACTTTATCATTGATTCAGCAGACTTTAAAAATGCCGTACAATCTATGCTATTTTTATACTAATCTGGCTAGCTAACTAATCCTGTACACTTAGCTAATCCGGAATATATCTCCAATTAAATAGTGGATTTGGAGGAAAATTTTGTTTGGGGGAAGAGGGGAGACTCAATTTTAATGTACAACATGACCTGTTAGACTTACAGAGCAGTGGGCTTAAGAACAAAATTAAAAAGAGTTGTGCTTAGATGCAGAAAAAGATGAGAAAAGTTTACTCCCTCGCTCTACCCACCCACACTCGCTGATCTCTTTTCTTCTTTATTGTTCTCATTTTTCTCTGCACTTAACATTTTTTTATTGAAAAATATTCGTTTGGACGAAATACTGACAGGTTAAATAGAGCAAAAGAGAATATTAGTCTGAAGACTTCAAAATGTCTAGAATAAACTATGGAAAAAATCTCCCATCCCGTGACATAATTAAAGGTACTTGTGAGGAGGAATTTGAGATACTGTAATCGAGGTTACCTTTTATGGTAAAAACATGAAATTAAAGAGCTCGTTAAGTCATCGTAAAAACCATTCGGATTGCGATATAATAGTAATGTGCAAACTGGATCAACTTAATTTATTTCCTGTGACACTTTCTCCACACAGTAAGGGATCATATAAAATACATATCCCGATTAATTCAGGAGACTACAGCTAAATCGACCATCTGATAGTGACAATTTGTCTGCTTTTGTAACCGCATCCAATGGGAGAGGAGCAAAACTTCTAGATGGACCGTAGAAATGAGGGAAGCTGTTCAAACCATCCACAAGTTCATATATCAATCCATCACCAAGCTGCAACATATTACATGTGAGAAAGAACTCAAAGAAGCTCATATATCACTAAGTGTTCAAGACAACAAGGCTGACCAAGTAACACCATATCAAGCTCACATAATTCACAATCAGTTCAACCAAAGGATATGTCAGTTGTGATAAACTAAGCCTCGTCTCAATAGCTTTTGAGTTTGAAACAACTTCTAATTTTTCAACTACGATCCATCCTTACCTTATTTTCTTCCAATTTTCCATTAGGGTAGCCAATCAGCAATTCCATTAGCATAGTCAGGCAGCGATAACTCACACACAGGAAGACTTCAGGAAGTAACTACTTAGAAGAAACTTAGAGACAATGACAAGGTAAAATGTTTTAGTAGCCAAATTATGAAATTCTAATTCTCAGAAGAAAATATTCAATCATTGCCCCAGCATGCTTGTACATGCGAAATGTCTTCTTCCATTCTCCAAGTAGCAGTGTCCCACCCAGATACACATATACTATTTCAAACATGATCACTAGACTTACTTTTGCTTTGAGATTTAAAAACTAAGACATCATGGACAAAATGTTTATATGCTGCTAAAGTTTAACTTATCTATTTGTTCCTTTTTATCTATTTTTCTGTTAAACATCAGCAAATTTTTAACATTTTTAACGAATAATGGTAAATTAATAACAGTGTAAATGTTTGGTGGTAAAATGATTTTTTCGCCAAAACATAGTACTGACATTATATGTAAGAATAATTTTGGTGTTAAAATGATAATATACAAAAATATATATATATATATAAGGTTAAAAAACCGAACAACCAGTACTTGTTACACAGAAAGCATAAGTGAAAAGAAATCAGAAGTATGCCCGTCTCTCATACCCACATATGAAGATCAACATTTATATATGCATCAGCGATTACTCCTCTTATCTCAAATCCCATTCACTCCTAATTTACAAAATAAAATTGGAAGCGAAGAGTGAAGACAAATATAAATTAAAAGAATCCGCTCACCTTTTTAGCATCAATCTGTAGCAGGTACAAATCCTCCTTGGAGTTCAAAAAGAAGTTCTGCAATGTTGGTTGCACCTGTATAACAAGAAATCAAAATATGACAGGCATGGCATGAGTTTCAGGCCTCAAAGCATCTTTGAAGATCTAAGCATCCATCTGAAATAGCCAATCAGATAAATCAATTCTGAAGCGCCCTTTTATATATTTACGCATGGATGTCGGTTTGGGTGTCTATGAAGCATATAAAAGAAGAAGCTGGCGGAGAGGGACCCCACCTGGTCGAGCTTGCTGAGATGGAAGCAACGGGAGGATTTATCAAGTTCGCCTCCGAAAGTAGATCCATTTTTCTGCAACTCTTCCCACTCACTAGCTGTACTGATCCTGTACACAAACTCTCCACGCTCTTCTTCCGCACTCGCAGCCATTCTTTTGCTTTACGCTTCACTTTCAGTCTCTAGTCTCCGCCCCGCTACTCGAATCCGACGATGATGATGAGTAAGCAGATAAGTGGTCTTATAGTCTTATTTTTTAATTTTGGAAGCATCCGCCCTCAAAAGTCAAAACCTTAGCACGTGTAAAACTCAGGGCTTCTAACAAAACAAGGCCCAGTAGAAAGAAGAGGAATTAAAAGCCCAAAGTAAACAACCGAACCGAGCAGGAGTTTCCACGTAGAATTCCCACGTGTCAATTAAAAGCGAAACCTTTTTCAGCTTCTGAGACAGTCAGTGTCTGAGCATCGTTAACTGCGAGGACCGTAATGGCTGCAATTGCAAACCCAGCCTCGTTTACTCCGCTCAACTTCTCTTCTCATCCCAAAGAACTTCCTCTTGTAAGTTTCGGCTCCGTGCGGCCAAGTTTGAGAATTTCTCGACTTTCTAGGCTCAAATGCACAAGAAATGTATCAAATCTTCATGTTATCAGAGCCCAGAGCTCACCTGGTACGGATTAATAACTTTAGTGGGTTTCCGAATATGTGAGGATTGCTGCCTGCCTATCAGTACTTGAAATGTTGATGGTCTTGTATATGTATTATTTGCTTGTAGATTATATTCCGGATTCTAAGTTTTACAAAGTGGAAGCCATTCTCAGGTATTAAGTTCAAGTTCTTGTCAAGTTGGGTCTTCTTCTTCTTCTTTTGCTTTTTCCCTTTTTTCCCTCACCGTTTTTGAGTTCAATGTATTTCTTTTCCCATCTGTTACTGATTTCGGGACGAATTAGGCCCTGGAGAGTCCAGCAGGTTTCTTCGGTAAGAACTGATAAACCTAGACCATTTCTGTTCATGGTTACTAACGGAATTACATTTTAGTGTCAAATCTGTATGGAATTTGGTAATGTAATATGATTTGTTACATCACATCTCTAGTATTACCCTCTTAGTTGTTGCATTTTGACTCCTTATATTATTAATATTCAATTGCACGTGGGAAACATTTTGCAAATTTTGGTTGCATTTTCACACTTTTAAAAATAGGGAAGGTCATTGGAATTTTTTTTTGTTTTGGGGGGGGGGGGGGGTTGATTTCCATTTTAAAAATCAAAATTATATGTCAACTGACAATTATAATTTTGTAGTATAATATCGCAATCAAATTGGATTGCTGAGAGTTAAGGCACCAAATCTTTTTGGGGTTGTGTTTTCCTTAAGCTCCATTATATTCTTTTAAAAACTTCGGGTTCTTAAGCTCCACTGCCTTCGCAGGTTTTGTTGGTTGGGTCAAAATCACTGGTTCTTCAATAACATCCTCAGCATTTCCATCTTCTTCATTTCTTGATTTCTATGAGGCTTCGTTGGGGGCTACAATGCCAGTGTCACAATTGTCTATCTGTAGTCAGGGCCCTTTTGCCTACCACAAAAGGGGCAAACTGATAGTATCATCGGGAATAAATTAAGATGTGATATGCTACTCATTACATAAACCTTATCTTATAAGCTTATCGATTGATCCATAACTTAGTTGCCTGCAGCTTCTAAAAGAGTTTGACATTGTTCTTTTTCATTCCAACATTTTTGCTGCTATTTATGAGAGATAGAAGGAAGCAATATCATGATATCCTTATTTCATTAACCAATCAGGCTGGAGATGTAATTTTTTTCAAACGAAAATTGGAGAGGTCTTGGATATTCGTACTGTTGATGAGCACCTGACTGTATAACTTTCTGTTGATAGATGAAGAATTTTAAGTTGCATCTATTTAAGGATCGAGTTTCAGTAGGAAAGACATGCTTCCATCCAAAGATATTAATTATTTTAGCCACATAAATTGAGTAAATATGTGTCACTAAATCATTGAAACCCTTCAGATTATCATTTCTACCAAACATTTTATTCACATTATATTGGCACTATTTTTTGGTTTCTTTTGACAAAAAAGGCTTTGCTGAATATGGGTATCCGTGGTGTCACGGTTTCTGATGTTCGAGGTTTTGGTGCTCAAGGTGGCTCAACAGAAAGGCATGGTGGTAAGTCATATCTTTTTAGAATTGTTTTAAGATGGCTAAAGTTCTGTATTTACTATTATTTTGATATAATCTGTTTCTTGTGACTCGCACCTTTTGGCCCCAACTTTGTTTTTCAATACACAAGTTTTATTTCTTAGCATTAGTTTTTATTTAGTTGACAGTTCCATGAATGTCCTTGTTATTCTTCATGTGATTATGAGATATAAGCACCTTCTGCATCAGATTTCATCAATCTTTTCTTTTTTCTTTGCTAGTAATGATACTGCTATAAACTCTTTTTAAAAAATTGACGTGGCACAACAAAATTGGTTGGATGAAAAAATCGCTTGGTCTACAAGATTTATTTATATTAATTTTATATTTTAATTCAACTAATCATGTTATGCCATATTAGTTTGTAGAAAAAATATTTATACAAGAGTTTGCAGCCGTCATATTACTCCTTTTTTTTTTAACTAATATTAAGGCCATTTGCAAGGTGATATTTAATTTGCTATAGACTTTAAAGATAATCCACAATTTGTTGTTTATACCTTCTCTTTTTCTTGATTTTATTTTTGTTTATTTCTGTGCAGGCTCTGAATTTTCTGAGGATAAATTTGTTGCTAAAGTGAAGATGGAGATTGTGGTGAGCAAAGACCAGGTTTGTATGATACTTGGGTCCAACTGGTTATCTCAGAAAGTTTAACATTTGTCTCCATTGCTAATACCTAGATCTTCGGCATATTGCCCAGAGAAGGAAAATGTTGGCTATGTATTTGCTGCAAATGATTGCCCATTAAATCCTTTCCAATTTCCATTATCCTGTAATAGGTGGAAGGAGTAATTGATAAAATTATGGAGGAGGCAAGGACTGGAGAAATTGGTGACGGCAAGATTTTTTGTAAGTTCAAATTCAAAAGTTTGATTTTGGAAATCCTCCAATTCCTTTTTGTTAAATTCTAAAAGCTTGTCAGCGAAATATAAACAACTACAATATCAAACTAGTGAAAATTTAAATATCAACATGGTTTATTTGCTGCTTCATAATGCATCATGGATATCATTAAGTGGTGTGTCTAGTCATTATTTCAATGAATATGTGTTTGTTGTTCAACTATGAAAACCTGAAGCCTTGTGAAATACTTCTTCATAAGAAAAATGGAGATCTATAATGAGCTAACAAAAAAAGTTGTCAGACTATTCCTGGCCCTTATAACCAAACTGAAGGCAGGCTAAACTTCTGGAATGGCTATGTTCTTTGCATGGGGAGGCCTGCACACTACTGTCTAGGTCTCTGTTGCAATTTTAAGTTTGTATGTTTTTGCTCTGCAGCTTTCATAGCTTTCACTTGTTAGAGGATTTCTTTATTTGATAGGTATTTTGCTATTTAAAGGGAAAAATAATACAGATGGGAATACACTGTTAACTATTGTGTCAAAAATCTTGTTGGTGGAATCCCCAGTGATACATTTTTATTGTCACATTTGAATAACTCAACCACGCCGACTACAACATTTTATGCCCGTCGCTTTTGCATCTTATAACCATGTGTGTCACCCATATAGTGAGTATTATGGAAGTGAAAATGTTTTACTTCAAATCTGTGTCTGTAGCCTAGCCAAGTTGGTTGACCACGACCTTTTCTCTCAGACATTCTAATCTAGTTCTAATGTTTTTGCAGTGGTACCTGTCTCAGATGTCATAAGAGTTCGAACTGGTAATTTACTGTTTTTGTTGCTTTATTACTTTGGATTTGTTTTTGCCCTATGAAAGACAATTGCTTCTTGAAATGTACCTAAACAACTCATACAAATTTCCAGGTGAACGAGGTGAAAAAGCTGAAAGGATGGCAGGAGGATGGTCGGACATATCTTCAGCTGTGTGACCTTGTACTGATTTGTCGAATGATTTGAAAGCCAGATTAACATCAAAACCTCTTAGATTTAAGAAGTTTATGTTACCATTATTCTGTACTGCATGTGCTTGATAAAAAAACAAGAATAAAAAACTGGCATTGGTCTTCAATCTACAACGACAGTTTTCTTTTCTTAAAAAAGAGAGAGGGAGAAAGGGAATTTCTAGCTTTTTTTTTTTTTAATTTAAATCATAAATCAAAAAAGAGAATTTCTAGCTTTATCAGTAAAATATCTTTCAGCTTAACATTCTATTGTTTGTGGCCACAAAAAAGAAGTAAGCCAAAAATTTGTGATGATTACTTATGTTGATTAAATTTTTAAAATGTATTCTTATCGACAAAGGGGAACCCATGCTTTGCGTTCTGAGCTATAAATTTCATTATGTGTACGTCTTGGTCCTACGACATTGCATGTAACATACATCAACTTTTTAAGAGTGATACTTAAAATATCATGTGCTATTTAATTAAAACTATCTTATAATATTGGATGCAATTTCTTGACTGTTACATGTTACGTAACTTAGCCACGCCTCTTTTATATGCTATATACTCTTGAGTCTCGAGTGCCGCGTTGTCTTATTTTATGCCAACATCAACATGTTCAATTCCTCTTTTCAGTAGGCTTGGTCGATACTTTAGATGTTATTGGATCATGGACCTTGTTTTGATTTTTACATTTTTCTGGCTCCTGCTGCTACATGGCGACCGTACAGCAAACCAAAAATATAATTTTTAAGCTACGAATAAGCGTATACAAATTGAATCATTAATATGGTATGAAATATTAGCTAATTATCATAGAACCTATATAATTAAAAATAATTATTATTATCATTTTTCAGTTATGAATAAGCGTATACAAATTGATATGGCACAAAATAATAGATAATTATCATAGAACCCACATAATTAAAAAAATAATTATTATCATTTTTCAGCTAATATTTTTATCGTACATTAATTTGTATAAAAATGTTTTATAATTTTATCATTATTAAATTTTTTTACAGATTTGCTCTGGAATTAGTTTTGAAAATTTGCAAGTAAATACATTTTTATTTTTTTTATTTGTACATAAAAGAATAAATGATGGGATTTAAAATATTTTATTACATGGAAAATTCGAGTATGATCAATCTATATATGATTTCGCATCTTGAAATCCTTGTCCCAAACATCTTGAAAAGGAGGGAGAATAACAATTATCCACCTGAATTTTTTTTTTAAATTCTGGAAAATATACTAAAATGCTTATATTAATATGGCATTTAACGTGCTGACATTTATAAGAAAAAAAATAATTTTGTATCTGATTATTAAAAAAATCAATTTTTTATCCATTATTAATTACAATTTAAGAATAAATAAATTGATATAATTTATAAACTTCGGGTGAAAACTTAAATAAATAAAAAATTTTAAGGTATTTTTGAATATTGAGGAAACTTCATAGAGACGTTAATATAATTTTAGAAAATATACAAACCCGAACATTCTTTTAGAAGAAACACAAATTGTAAAAAGCCACGGTGACGCGTGAAAACAATTAAACAGCTGTTTGGAGTTGGTTCTATAAATACTCGCTGCTTTCTAGCCGTGTGAAAATTGAAGGACAGCTCGTATTTTTATAGAGAGAGAGAGAGAGGGGCAGTAGATCTGCACCAAGGCAAAAACCGCTCTCTTCCTCAGGCAAGTCGTTCTGCTCTCTAGTTGGTCTCGCTTAATTGTACGGTCTCCAGATCCTGATCTCTCCATTTTCTTATTTGATTGATATCTCTCGTCTTTCTTGATCTCTATGTCTGATCTGGCCTTGTTTTTCTTCGATCTGCATGTTAATTGTGAGCCGTTGTTCGAATTGGAAACATTTTTGTCTGTGATCTCCTCATTTCTCATCTTATACAACTTTGAATTATCGAAATTACCTATTGATGATTAAGATTTAGGTGTGTTTTATGCCCTTATTTTATGATCTAACGTAATTGAGGTTTATTTCGTTCTTAAATTATTTCTAAATGATATTTGGTTTATTTTTTTTCAATTAGATCTAATAATTGCATTTTTGTTAACCGATTCTTGTGGTGTTATGTAGATATGGTTGGGGCTTTCTTTTGTTTGTTAGATTTTAATGCTATTGTAATGTTGGAGATGTGTGAACATGTCGTCTGATCTCTGCATTGGTTGGTGCTTGCAGTTGTGAAAAATGGGGCTGTCTTTCACCAAGCTTTTCAGCAGGCTTTTTGCTAAGAAAGAGATGAGAATTCTCATGGTAGGTCTCGATGCAGCTGGTAAGACTACTATCCTGTACAAGCTTAAGCTCGGAGAGATCGTCACCACCATTCCTACCATTGGTGAGTTCAACACCACCGTAGATTCATTCAGCTAAAACACTTTTTAAGGATTAACTTAACGAGCATCAGAGCTAACTTATCTAATTATAATTGTGGTGAATTTGTGTGCTTCTCTGCAACTCAACTATTGTTATCCGTTGTTTGATCAGGATTTAACGTGGAGACCGTTGAATATAAGAACATCAGCTTTACTGTCTGGGATGTCGGGGGTCAAGACAAGGTATGCAGATTTTATTTTAATATATTCAGCCTGATCTAGCTTTAGGATGTTTTCACAATGATGATACTGTTGTTTCCTCTCATCGGTCACCAGCGAGTTAATGCATAGGGACAAGTCAACTCTTTTAAATTATAAATTCATTTTTTTGGCTGTTAGCGTTGCTCTACCAGCGTATGTACGTATAAATGTGTCTTTTGCCTTGTAACAATGTGTCTCTTGAAGGTTGAGGCTGGTTGACCATAGAGTGAAGCATATTGTTTGCCTTTTGTGGTTTTCAAAAGTAAAGCCTTTTTGTGCATTTGAAATCTTAGCCTAATTGTGCAAGGGAGCTGCCCATGGGCTGGGCAGGTTGTTGGGTTTCAATTTTTAAGTCATGGCAAAGAAAGGATTGAAAGGTGTGATTCTGTTTCCTATATATTGTTCTAGCTTCTGACACATATAATTTTGGTCTCCCAGATCCGACCTTTGTGGAGACATTATTTCCAAAACACCCAAGGACTCATCTTTGTGGTTGACAGTAATGATCGCGATCGTGTGGTAGAAGCTAGGGATGAGTTGCACAGAATGTTGAATGAGGTAAAGTATTGCTACTAAAAGGAAACAATAGCCATGGTTGCAGAATGTTTGTTTTAGTGGAATTCTCATTGTTTACTGGAATTTGGCAAGGTGGTTCAGCGTCTTGATTGTAATGCTTTTTTTGTTTCATTAACAGGATGAGTTGAGAGATGCTGTGCTTCTTGTATTTGCTAACAAGCAAGATCTTCCAAATGCAATGAATGCTGCTGAGATAACTGACAAGCTTGGCCTTCACTCTCTTCGCCAGCGCCACTGGTAATATAGATCATCTTCTTTCTCTCTATCTGTGACCATGTGGGAGTGTATATGGCTAACCCTGTGTGTATCATATCTTGCAGGTATATCCAGAGCACATGTGCCACTTCTGGTGAAGGGCTGTATGAGGGACTTGACTGGCTCTCAAACAACATTGCAAACAAGGTACTCTTGCAACTCATAGTTAATATTTCTGTTGCAAATTTGAGCAGCTGATTGTGAGATAAATTTTCTGGATTATTTACATTATCTTCTAACTGTAAACTTGCAGGCATAGACAAGTAAATTTTGAGTTTTGGGTTGCTGCAACTGCTGAAATACAGAGTTAACAACACATCTCAAGTGTTCTTGCTTTCCTTCCTGTAATAGCTTCGTTGCCCGTTTTACTGTGTTTGTTGTTTCCCTTGCAAACGTTGAGATTTGTTACTTGTAGCGTCAGAATAATTCTTGAATGTTTATCTTTCCTCATGGTATCCTCTCGATAGCCTCCTTTTTCCTGATAGTTGCAGTTTTTGTTATGTTCAACCTCAAAAAGAGGTGATGGGCCTGCATTCATGGTTTTGCTATCGCCAGATATGTGTTGAGGCTAGCAGGTCGAAATTGTTGTACATCTCTGAATCATAGGGATTTGCAACCGATATCATGGGACCACGAAGTGGTGCCGCAGAGATTGGCGACGTATATTGTGCGCTCTCGGAATCAATTGCATGTCTTATTCATAAATTTTAGATGTAGGTATGCGTCATGTTAAAATGGGATCTTAAAAATTGTGATAAATGCCAATCTGTTTTAAGCTTATAATTTGTCCAAGTTACTAGTACTACATTCACATATTCAATCAACCGTCTTTGGATTTGGGAGGATTAATGGTTTGAGACGCTGTCTGAATCAACTGCATAAAAACACTTTTTCATAAATTTTAGATGTCACTATACGTCAAGTTAAATGGAAACTTAAAAAATGTGTTGATGCCAATCTGATTTAAGCTTATAATTGGTCTAACTTCCGACATTCACACGTTCAATCAACTATCTTGCATTTGGGAGACTGGTGTGGAAGTGTCTCACATCGAGAGAATGTCCGCAATCGGAGGTTATAAATTCAAAAACGAAAAATCCACCACAGTTTTGGATTCAAATCCTCCAATTTGAATAATGAAAACAAAAGATTTACTTATTGCCATGCAGATGCGCCTCAATGTTTAGATTAGAAAGATTTGAGATAAGTCAACTTCAGAGAGGGCATGTGTATATATACAAGGAAAAAAAAAATGCAGAACTGTCTTGCGATAAATTGTTACATTTTTAAAGTAATGAGAATATAACAACAGTACTAAGAGAGGAGAAAGAGGCCGTTCATAAGTTTTTGCTCCACCACAATCAGACACTCGAGACTGGTTCAACTAAATTGACATTCTGAGAGACGAGGCTGCAGTGAGAATCTGGCAGCTTGACAAGGTAGTTTTGCCTGAAATATGAGCACTATAGAATGCTGTTTTAAACACTAGTAAACCACCCAAGCAAGCTCAACTGATTGGCTGAAAACCTGAAAACGCCGTCTACGACGCACTTCCAGCCTTAAGGAGTAACCTTCGGCAAATCATTCCTACGTCCCAGCCTCAAGTTTGCACAGCTTTGTAAATTTGTTATTTTAGGATAGATGATATCCCAACTGGAGGCAACATGTCTCTGTTCCAAATAACCATGCAGCACATCAATCAAGTTGCTCAATCTGTTGGACTTATTTATTCTTTCCTGTTTATTGCACGTCCCCCAACCCCCTCGAAGAACCAAAATCAGAATGGAAAGTGTAACAATAAAAGAATTTCTGCAAGAGAGCAAACTGCAAACAACACAAAAGTTACAAGGTATGAAACAAAAACCTCCGCTAGGGGCCAGACTGTGCCTAGAATGCAAGAGAAGCACGAGTTGATTGGGCCCTAATTCTTTACATCAAGTGGTTTACAAACCCTCTCTTCACACACCAGTAGTAGTATCACAATGGTCTCTAAATATTCTGAAAGCCATGATCAATCACAATCTTGTGATTAACAAGAAAAGGAGTCAGAAGCTGACATCTCTGCTAAATACTCTTCCCTTTTGGGAATCATAGAAGGTCCAAAAAGAGCCATTTTATTTGATAAGTTTTGAAGGGCTTCTTGCTTGTTTGCAAGCTCCATAAGAACCTTAATCCTCCGGAAAGAAACTTGGCTTGGCTTATGTCCTTTCTCTATCATCTCCAAGAAACTTTTCTCTGCCTCCACCAATTTCCCCATGTCACAAAGCAAATCAAACAAAACATCAGAAACCAAAATGTAAGACCCAAAACCCTTCTCCACCATGTCATTCCATAACTGCAACGCCATCTCCACCTTTTCCAGCCGCTTACACAATTTAACTAGAAACATACAAGACTGTGTATTCGGGAGGCACCCAGTACCCATCATTCTACAATATAAATTCCATGCACTTCTCAAATCATTTGACCAGTAAAAGACCCTAAAGAACAGATTGTAAGTAGTTGCATTTGGGCTTAAACCCTTTTCCACCATCTCATCCATCAACCCAGATGCATCACGAAGCCTCTTTGCTATGCAGTAATTCCTAATAGCCGCATTATAAGCCGCAGCATCTGGGTAGCAGCCGTACTCCTTCATTTCTTTCAAAACATCTCTAGCTTTGTCAGGCTGACCAACCAAGCCCAAACCCCCAATGATACTCGTATATGAGATCACATCAGGGGATATATCTTCATCCCTCATCTTCTCAACAATCTTATATGCCTTCTCTACTTGTCTATCCTTACAATATACATCAATCAAACAATTATACGAAACAATATCAGGTTTCACTCCCATTTCTCTCATCTCCTCAAGAAAACCCTCAGCCTCATCCACCGACTTCCACCCGGACAAAAGTATATTAAAAGTCTGCAAATTAGGCCTAAAATCATATTTTAAACTATGATACACATTCCTAGCATCTGTCATACTCTTCTCCTGACACAAAGTCCTCAACAAAGCATTAAAACAAGTAATATCGAAATCCGGAACCAGCTTCTTGAACTTTTTAAACGACTCAACAGTCTGCCTAACTGAACAAACCTTAGCAACTCTAGCTAAAACCACTTGGATAGTTCTGGGTGATATCAAAGATTGATCTTTTCTCTTTGTATCAGCTAAAACATCCCAAATTATATCAAATCTACGGCCTCTACCTAATATATAAAGCATTGTGTCTAAAGAAAATGCAGTGTGAAAAAACCCTCTTCTATTGTCTATATATCTGTAGAAATCAAGTGCTTGTAAAGGATTACCGTGGCTGAACCGGACCCTCTTCAAGATTTTATCGACCAAATCGTTGGAGATATTAACCCCACTTGATTTCAGCGATTGTTTGAGGTGTTTACATGATGTAGAGCTGGTGATTATGCGAAAAATGGTGTCGACGTCGTCGTTTGTGGGTGAGATATCAGATGAAAAATGTAGACGAGAGATCAGTGAAGTTGCGTTTTTTGAAAGAAACGAGAGTTTCGAAGCGTACTTCAATGGAAGAGGCTGATGAATCATAGTTATCTAGATGGAATTGGGAAATTAATAACCCGCAATTTTGATTGATTTAAACGAAACACACAAGCGAATTTTTTATCGAGCGCCATGTTCGCCTAAACGCCTGTGGTTCCCCATAGGTTTAATGCGCCCGTTCCACGACTTCTTCTCCTTAATGAAACACGCCGTTCTTACATTACAAAATATATAAATAATGCTAAGGAAAGTTTAATAGGGTTGTAATTTTTAAAATAATTATATATTAGTCGAATTGTAAAAATAAATATTTGTAAAAAAATAATTATTTGATAAAATTTATTTTTAAGAGTATTGTGAATTTTAAAAATTATGTGTTTGATAAATTTTATTATTAAATTTCTGTAAAAATATAAATGACTGAATTGAACATAAAGTTTAACAAAATTTACTTACATATTTATAAATATGTATATAAAATATTTTTTATTGTGTATATATAATAATTAATAACTAAAATAAATATTTTTATTTTTATTTTTTTTTATTTTTTATTTCAATATAATTAATAATAATAATAATAATAATCTCTTTAAATTTAATAATTTTATTTTCTAAATAATAAGATAATTTTATATTCTTTATAAATATAATATCTTATTATATTATATATGTGTGTGTGTGTGTGTGTGAAAAAATATATATAAAACTATATTAAGTATAAAGGCATGTTTGAGATTGCTTTTGAGAGATTTAAAAGTAATTATGAAAAGTTAAAAGTTAATTTTGGTATTTAGCAATTTTTTAAAATTAACTTTTAATTTTTTTAAATCACTTTTGAGCCTCCTAAGAGTAGTCCCAAATCGGCTCTATATTATTTAGACTGAGAACAACAAGTCAATGTAGAATTAGTCAAATAGATAATTGAGGGTAGAGATTGAGATGGATGATAAATGAGAATGTTGAGATGAATTTGCTGTGAATGAGTTATTTCCTCAACTTTTGTTCGTGATGAATTTCCCCATCAAATTACTTTTAATATTGGCTTAACATGTGATGAATTTATTGTCATCTTCTTTGCCAATATAGTCATTTGATTCAACGGTAATACTAGTATAGATGAACTCCTTTTTTATAATTTTGATTTTTTTCGGTGACACAACAAATGGAAATTGAAATTTATCATGGGTAGTACTAACATTTTATTATAACTTGGTGCCAAATTTGTCAGTGATCTATTGCCCAGTAAATGTCTCAAATATTGTTTTATTGATCCAAGGGTGTTTTGGTCATTTACTTAATTAACAATTAGATAAATTTTATACTAACGGCAGGAGTATAAAGTGAAGAAACACTCGAACCAACAAAGTGTTGGTTTCACTGGCAATGAAGTCCTCCTATGTGGCTTGACTGGATTTGCTCCCCACTTCGAGTCGCAGGGAAGTCGCCTTTGTTGGAAGAGTCTATGCCTCTCGATTTGTGCGGAAACTTTTAGTTTGAGTTGTGGTATGAATTTAAAGGTGTTTTCTACAGTTGGAGTCCTCCTCAAAATATCTCGTGGTTAAAACAAAAAAAAAAAATCGAACAAACACTCATACCTAGGGGAGATAGAAGGATCTCAAACCTTAGGGGAGAAAACCGAAAATTACCCATAATCTTATCCCAGTTTATCATCCTTAGATAACGTGTAACATAAAAAATACATCATATACTCCATACTCATTTTCCCATAAGCATATCGAGAACAGTATTAATAACTCTCACTATATTATTAGTTATCTTCTGAATGTCAGCTGAAACCGGGGGGTCAGCAACGGGATCGCCCCATTTGTAAGCAGTTCGACAATCGAAAACACAATTGCCTCCATCAGAGACCAAGTTTTTGGCGTTGGAATAAGCCTTTTTGTCGGCGGCGCTGAGGGCCTCATTAAATTTCTTCAGTGCAGTTTCGAAATCGGATTGGCACACAGCCAGTCGTCTTTGGCCAATTTCATCAGTGACATTTTTACGAAGATCAGGAAACTTATCAAGAGCGTCCTGTGCTGCGATAATGTTCATTTGAATAGAGAGGATGCCAAGCCCGTGCAAATCAAGTGAATCCGAACGAGGGTCCGATCCGAATGCTGCAAGGCAATATTCATTGTCATTCGATTGCTCGCACACGCGCTTCACTAATTCAGACGCTGCCTCCGAAACATTCACGCTCAAAAAACCAACAAGAAGCACAAGCATAATCGCCATTAACTTGTTACTGTTATTAGAAGCCATTTCTTAATTTCTTCTTCGCTTTCGATGCATCTACTATATATAACCTATCCAATTCCGCCGAAACGTATAGATTCATGCAAAAACTAAAATTGTTGCCCTCCTCTCATTATTTTCTTTTTCTCCGTTTCAAACATAATATAGTACACCGTTTGACTGTGTCAATTGAAATTATCACTTTTGCAGATGGGCAGCAGTGAATATTACGTGTCGATTTAAGTAAATATAGTAATTAAAATCATATATTCCTAGCATTTTGGCATTAAAGAGATGACACAAATTGAAAAACGGTTTAGAAATTAAGGAAATTAATTACTTCATGGTGCATATATTTTCAATTACATTACAATTTATTGATTGATATTTGTTCGTGAAAACGGTTTAGAAATTAAGGAAATTAATTACTTCATGGTGCATATATTTTCAATTACATTACAATTTATTGATTGATATTTGCTCATGAAAACGGTTTAGAAATTAAGGAAATTAATCACTTCTTGGTACATATATATTTAATTACATTTACAATTTATTGATATTCGCTCATGAAAAAAATTTAAAAAGAAAGAAAAAGAAAACATCCATAATTATGTCTGCCGTAATTTAGTGGTGAATGTTAATAAGTATTGATTTAACCTGCAAATCACTTGATCCACGTCCAATGGAGCTACATCACAGATATCATCATAGGCGAAGGAAACATGCTCTTCCCACTCAAACAAATTGCCTTACAGGGTCCTCCTGTGATACTAAGACAAAAAACCAGTATGAATACTCCATCAAATCTAGCCCTTTGATAAAATAAACGGTTCAGATTAAAAATAAAATGAAATAAATTTACTAGATAAACAAGTTAGAAGATGAAAGTACCGGTTAAATCGAAAACTTTCTTGAAATAAACTCGTATGCTACTCTATTATTATTATTATCATCATCATCATCTTCATTATCTCTATTCAAGAATTATAAAGACAACTCGTATATATTTATATTAATAATGATCGTTACCTGTTTTAGTCCCATTTTGAATCAGACTAGAAATATTATGAGAACTTGTAAAAACAGCTATTAGTAGACAAACTCGTTGGTTTTTGGGTAGGATTTGGGGTAAATAATCACTTCAGGCCTGCAAAAGAGGAAAGATAGTGCCAGCATTGACAATGGCAGTGTTCTGCGACATTTTGATGCCTGAGTCAGTGAAAGTGTGAAGAACGCTAGATTTTTAAGAAATTCTAAACAAATATGAGTCTTTTGTGTATGGAAAATGCTAAATATCAAGAAGAATGAGAGAAAGTTGAAAGAATGAAGTATGTACTCATAAAAGAGAGAGAGAAAAAAAAAGCTGACAGAAGAGAGAGAGAGATGAAGCAAAACGGCATCTTGGATTGTAGTTTCTCTCAGCTTTCTCTCATTCTTCTAGTCATTTAGAAGCACTCTTTGTGTATACAACTTTACTTATAAAGTTCACTTCACTTTATACATGAGAGTGCCTTTAGAATGTTCCTATGTCTTTTTTAATTCTTATGTCTTTTTTACTAAGTTAATTGAACCAAAAGAACAACTGCATCTATTAGTGCTGATACTACTCATATTCAACTATATTCCTCTTCACATTTTTTTAACTACTCGGGTTGTATTTTAGATAATTATTGATATGGTCAAGTGGAATCTTATTGATTTGATGTGTCATAAATTTTGTGGAGACTTTATCCTAATTACCATGGTCCTTCAAGACATGACAAATTTAGAGCATTATGGAAATATTTTTTAAATATTATCTTTAGACCGACAATTATCTACTTTTGAAAGAAAAATTCTAAAATACGTTAAAAGTAATACAATTAACAAATGCATGTATGATATGCATAGTTAAATTTTATCTAATAAAAATTCTTTAAAGTACACATGTTATAACATTATTTATTTAAAATATAACTCTTTCATTCTATCTTTAAGCTCCCCTTTCAAGTTTTATGAAGGGGATTGAGATCTAATGCTGGCCTAATTTCTTACTCAACTTTTAAAGATATTATTACACCTATCTACTTTGGCTATTAGTGGCTAAGATTTGGTCCATTTTTAATTTTATCCACATTCCTAAAAATGCATCATATTGAGAACTGATGGAAACGTATAAGCAAATGTATTGTTTACGGACAAATTGAGGAGAAATAAACCTTAAACAGTGATGATTTAGAAGCATGTACTGCATTAATTACCATTGCTAAGAAAGATTACAATTGCCGTAACACAACTTTGAAGCACATATTAACAGCATCCCAAAACTATAGAATTCAGGGCTTCCCGTTAATTCCGTTGCCAATTACCGCAGCAGGGTACAAGGTCCTTAAGCAGCGGATGGGGCGGTCACAAACTGAACAGCAGCAGCATCAGAGAGAGCATCAATGAATGGCTGCAAGTTCACAGACCCAGCGTTACCATCAGCAGAAGGCTTTTTGTAATCCAATGACTCGTCATTGTAAATGTCCCACCATTTCTTCACCAGCATCTTGACGTCCTCTCTTTGCATATTCTCTTCCTCTCCTGTGAACCTCCACGGCTTAGATCCCTGTTCATATATTCATACAAATATACAATGAATTAGCACCCAGGACGACAAGACCATTACGAATATAGGGCATCAAAATTAACAAATTTAATTTAATTTAAAATGAGCAATACACATATACCGCTGCGCAGTAGTGAACAACTTTGACTTTGTCGAGCTCAACATTCTCAGGGTGACGCCATAACATGGCCAGAACAAGATTATAAACAAGAGGAATAGGCTTGTAAATGTGCTTGAAATACATGTTCAGAAAGTCCTGCTCCGCGAAAGTGGAAGGAGGGGTGACTTTGACAGTTTCCAGAAGATCATGATAGGTAGAGATGCTAGGCTCAAACACGAACATACCGGCGTTGAAGTAGAGTGCTGGAGGTTCCCCCATTTCAGCTGGCCACCTCACTCTATCCGGACACTGCTGGCAGTACCCTATCTTGTACTGCGGAGTCTTGCTCCATGTTTTCTCGCAGAAACAGTCCATCACCGCGTTGAAATACCCGTCCGGCAGATCAAATAAGTGATCAATGTTCTCGAAAACTTGTATGTCTCCGTCCAAGTATATCATCTTACTGTACTCCACGAACTGCATGCCATGCACCACCAACCACAAACCGATCAGTCATAAATAAGTACAAATTAATTTATCGCGCGCGAAACACAAACAGGGGCATATTCGACAAAATAAATAAAAAAACTCTTCTCGAAACATTCGAATCTAATTCAAGTACAAGTCTCCGACGCCAGAACAGTATGTACGCTGTAGCTATACCAAAAAAAGGTTCTTACCTCCCATATACGGAGCTTGGAGTAGTTGATGACGTAATAGGCCATGGCATATTGGGTTTGGTTATCGGGCGGGTAAACGGGTTCGATTTCCCTGACAATACAGCCCTGAGACTCCAAGATATTGCGGTGTTCCTCAGGCACGTCAGGCAAAACGGCAACCACTAACGGGTACGCGGTTTTCACCTTTCTTAAACCTTTGGCCAATCCAACAACGCCTTTTACGTAGTCTCCGTTACCAGCCAAGAATGTAACGTAAGCTCTCCCGGGTAAGCTCGCGGGTTTTGCGCCGAGTCCGGCTGGTTTCACGGCTGTTTGCACCAGTTCAGGAGCCATCTTTAGAGATTAGAAGAACTTGTAGAGAGAAAGAGAGATCACAGAGAGAAAGAGAGAAAAAAAAAAAAGAAAAAGAGAGCGCTTTTAGACGGGCAGACCTTTTGCTCTTTTGGGTTGTTGTTGCACTGGTAATACGAGTTACGGTGCGAGGTGGTTTAAATAGGCATTTCACGGAGCGGAAATTGGGGGGCGAAGTTGCTGAGAAATTAAAGATTTTACCATTTATTTTTCTGAGATGTTAGATGTGTACCCTACACGTGCCCCAACGGGACGATCCAACGGTGGATTTGATAACACCTAGAACGTTCCTGAGATGGGTCTACCAAAGTAGTTGCACTGGAAGGGACTAGAAGTGGCTTCATATAGAATGGGGTTCTCAAGATCTCCGAGGGTTGTAATTGGGCGTGAGTTGGTGTAGCTCACGTGTATTTTGATCTGCGATTAATTAACCAATCGATTGATTGATTGGTATCATTTTTTTCTTTTTTGTTCCAGCGACTTGTGTATGGTAACAGAATCTTTTGACTCTTCTATATGATATTATGATTGATGTTGGCTCGTTATTAGGCGACGTATATATGTATGTATCATTTAATGCCACCAATTTAGCCGATTGTCGAAAATTTACGACCAATTTAAACGAACAAGCAATTAAAAGACAAGCAACGACAACTTTTTGGTTTATTTAGCCAATATGTCAAAAATCTGAGCCATAATCAACGAAATCCTCGAAATCCTTCTATTTATGTATATATATCCAAGATAAATCCTTGCATGAAATCACAAAAGATACAGAGGATTCTTTAATATTTCATTTCCTACGAAATCCCATTTTATATATATGCCGGTATCCATACACACACATATTAAAATGAAAATGTACTTACTAAAAAATTATTATTATTATTATTATTATTGCCGTAAAACTAACGCAAAAAAAAAAAAAAAAAACTGAAGAACAATTAATAAGAAGAAGCGTCCCATTGTAACCTAGCATAATTAAACATAGAAATTGTACGTAAAATATGCTTAAAAAAAGTTTGAAACACTGCAATCATGTTGTGAAAGTGATTTCCTTCGCCGTGTAAGCATCTATGATTGTTATATTTACCAATGAGTTCAAATACATCACTCTCCAATTATTATTAGTTGCCAAATAGTTATTGATGGACAAATAAAGAGCATAGAGTTTTCCTCCTTCTCTTCGACGTTTCTTCGTCTCGAAGAATTGAACGTTTGCTGAGAAACAATTTAGAGGTGTGCTGAAATTATTTCGTTCCTATTGTATCCTGAAAAATAGTTATTGTTCAAACCTAAAGCATTCCCACAGTAGGTGACAAATCATTTTTAAGAAAATTATATAGTAGGAGCCTTGAGTTATTTCTACAATTTGTTAATAAATTTTTTTTTTTGTCTTAATCACGAGGTATTCTCGAGAGAACCCCAACTATGGGAGGTACTTTAAGTCCGTACCACAACCCAAACTAGAAGACTCTTCTCGAACCGGGGGCACAAGTTTTTCCAATAAAGACGACTTTCCTACAACTCGAATTGGAGAACAAACATAGTCAAGCCACTTAAAAGAACTCCATTACCAGTGGAGCCAACACTTTGTTGGTTTATAATTTTTATTTAATTACTGTATTTGCCGCTGTTATATTTTACTGTTTCAGCCATACTATTGTTATTGTTATTGCTTGATAAAAACGAATTCATATATCCTGCGACAATCCATTTTCCAGCCCCCCTGCAGCACACGACATTGACTTGAGAGTAAAACCCTTGCCCAAGTATATATGTGCGCGCGCGCCTGCTTGCTTGTGTATAAATATGCATGTGGTCCATATTTTAGAAAAATAATACTAATAAAGATAAAATTATGTTATAATTGTGGTACCACTGTTTTATCTTTTATTTTTTGACCCCTATTTTCTTTTTTACTTATAAGCATTATGATAATTTTATTTTATCCTTCCATTTTCCTCTCTTCTATATTCATATATTATATTCTACCCTTTTTTTCTCCATTTAAATAATTAGTCAACCATTAGCCAGCACTCCCTTTCATATAAAGATATTCTTGATCAACCAATTACCTCAATTATTTTTCACATTACAACCAAGAAAAAAAATGCATTAACTTGAATTAAATATTTGGATGGAAATTGTGACACATTGACAATTGAATAAATTAGAATAACAAATCAAATCTACCAATTAGAATTGATAGATGTCAATTTAGTTTAGATTTATTAATAAAGTTTAAGTTTTATTGTTTTCGAGTAACTAATAACTTTGGAAGTAAATTGTACTGTAGTTATTTTTTATTCAAAATTCAGTCTGCACATATTTTAAAGTGACAACCAAAGAATAAGAAGAAATAATAAAACATATAGTTTTTATAAGTATTTATTTAATTTTTTAATAATGGCATGCTAGTTTTTTTTTTGAATTAATTTATTAATTGAATTTAATATCAAGTTATCACTTATTTCACTTTTTAGATTAAAGAAACTAGAGAGTTAGATATTGATATTTAATTTTAAGTCAAATTTTTAAGTTGAGACAACCCGCCCATTTTTAATTTTTTTAATTGTTTAAACTACATACAAGTTTGAAAAAAACAAATTGGATTTATATGTTAAAATTTAAAAACATGTGATGTTTTGGAATTTCCATACATAACAGGGCTGCCCCTGAAATTAACATGAGGACAACAACTGCATTACTAACGGTAACGGCGGTATCTTCAAGAAGGATTGGGAAAAGCGATTTTTCTAACCAAAACCTCTCGGGGGTATAGTGTTAATATAATTACTGGTTTTTTAAAATAAATAAATATATATACATATATTTTAGTAACATTTATTTATTATATTACCGATATAATATCTCTGGTATATTCTCTCACTCATCTTGTATTGGAGCTAATGGTAGAAGCAGAAAAAGACAAAATAGGGGTACCGTGCAACAGTTGAACAGTAGCTGGAACGAACTAGAATTCCAAAAATGTTGAGGTGGGGTCAGCCGGTCAGCACGCGGGAGTTCATGTGATTCTAAATGGCTCCACTGCATCAACTTTGTGGTTAGATTCTCACGCACCTCGGCCACGTCACTGACGGCGAAGCCCTCCCCTTACACTTTCCCACTAGAAATCATGGGGCCCATTTGCAAGTTACAACAACTCCAAAGTCATCATCATGTTCTTACGTTTTTGCTACAGGAACGAGTTTCAAAGAGAGAAGATTCCCCCAGCAACTACGTGTTTCCAGAGGATCAAATTCGACTATTGGTGGTAAATCAATAAGACGCAATCCCAATGGTTAATTATGTAACGAATCACTGACAATTTGGTCAGGTTAGGACAAATGAAAACAGGATCCCTCTAAGTTACGATTATCGTAACATACAATCAGTGAAATGACTAGCTGACCAATAAACTCATGCCAAGTGAACATAACAGTGATAAATTAAAACTGGTTCAAGTGGTTGAAGCCGGTCACCAAAAATAATCAACGCAAAAGGCTCCCTTCCACAGCTGGTCGTTACAAATGTAACGGCGTCGTTTTAACCATCAAATTACCACAACAGTTCCATCTCTTCCACACAATCCTCCTTAAAATTCAGTCCTCCACCACCAAATTTCAGCCAAAATCAACGACACCGGTAAGGGGATTCATGCATGAATACCCTTAGCAAGCCCCTGCTTAGCTGAAGCAGACAATTTTAGTATCCTAGCAGCTACAACAGCAGAGAAAAGTCTCTGTTCACGTATTCGCCTTGGGTTTACGCAATTAGATGCCGTCGAATTTGAATTCCCATTCAATGAAGGTTTGACGCAGCAGGCTTGATTAGATTGTATAGCTGGATTTGGTTGATTAGGGACGTCCCGAAGGAGATTTGCATCGAGCGAAAGAGAAACAACGGTGAGTATACTCACAAGACGACAAACGTCACTCACTCTTGTGTCGGTAATTTCACCAGCCCGTAAGCACTTAATCTCATCATTGCGTAACGCCTATTCCTCCTCTTCTTCCTCTTCTTATTCTTCTTATTATCTGTTTATTTTAGTATTTATTTGATTAAATTAATTTCTTGTCTCAGATATTACGTTCAATCGTAATTTCCTGCTCTAGGGTTTTAATTCATCCAATTATTGTTGGTTCTCTTTATTTCCTGTTAACTGACCTTATATTAATTTAATCAGGAAAATTTTCTATTGTTTGGTTTATAAATTACTCATTTATGATTCTTGCTTACTTTTTAGTTGATTATTATTGTCGTTGTTGTTGTTATTAGTATTATTTACATTTGTTCATTATTAAGTTGTAATTCATTTTAAAAAGCATTTTTCCCCTGCATGGGACTTATACTAATGTAATTGAGAAAAAAAAATTTCCCATTCTATGTATATTGCTTTGCTTTGGAACAGATTGTGCTAAATCTGAATTTTTTTATTGGGTTATATATTTGCTGAAAGATCTGTGAAAAAATTGTTGTGGTTCATTCTGCGTGTCACGAGTACAAAGAGTTGGAAAGTTTTGGTTTGATTCAGAAGTGTTCATTTGGATCCTAAAATTTATCCAAATCCAAAAGAATTCAATCCTTCCAGATGGGATGTAAGTTGTAGATTTGTTTATTTAAATAATCTTAATATGTTAGTTAATGCATATGCTTGCCATATTTCTATAATGATATGATCTAATGATGATGATGTTGTTTCTGTAAACCGAGCACAGAATTACACAGCCAAAGCTGGAACTTTCCTTCCCTTTGGAGAAGCAGCAGGTTGTGCCCTGGAAATGATCTTGCCAAGCTTGAAATAACTATATTTCTTCACCATTTTCTGCTCAATTACCGGTGAGTTATCTTGCAAACTCAAACTCTTCATCTTTTAGGTTGTTTCAAAGTAATTTGTGCAAATATTATTTACATGAGTACTTGTAAATTGGATGTTATAGGGTGGAACGGCTGAATCCAGGATGTCAAGTGATGTATTTACCGCATACAAGGCCTTAAGATAATTGCTTGGCAAGACTTTGAAAATGTTCATCTTCATCCGAATGGAAATGGAAAAAAATAATAATAAAAAGATGAACAGCAGAACAGCAAGCTGTTATGTTTATTGTCTCCTTTCTTTACTAGAAATCCAAAAAAGAGAAAAAGAGGTTATTAATAATTATTTATGTTTATCCTTTCCTACGTTAAGCTACAAATACAAATAAAATAGAAGCCTTCCATTTATTTAGATAGAAAATGTAATCAAAACAATTGCTTTCCAATTTCCCTTCTTGCATGGTGTTTGTAATAGTAGTATTATTATTTGGACATATATTGGCGATATGTTATGGCACTGGTAAGTTCAACAATGTAAACAAACTCCTAAATCCCAGTAATCTTGTTGGGCACAGAGTCATCCAATGTTTAAGAAGATACATGCGCAAGTTAATTATTATAAACAATGCTAATTATTATAAACGATGTAAGACAATCCAATAAAAGGGAATCTCATTCATGAAGAAACTTTAATAACAAAAAAAATGCGGTTAAAATTAAAATCAAACAATGAGAAAATGTGTAGATCAATTCGAAACTTCAGATGACAAGCAATGATGGTGACCAAAAGAACTAGAGCGAAGGGTTGCTCTCTTTGTATGAATATATACAACAAAACATATAAGAAAGTAATCTCTCTCTAAGTACTCCACAAAAAAAGAAAGTGATGCCTACACCTTCATCTCATACGGTTGGCGCATAATACCATTTCGATAAGTAGCAATTACTTTACGTAAATGTTGTAATTCAGTTAAAAAATCCTTTCAATGAGGTCAAAACCCGTAAACTGAAAATTAAAAATAAACCTTATACATTAACCGTTTAAAAAAACAAGGAGAAGTTCTTGAGATTCGACTCCCTTCAAAATCTTCGCTTGCTAGCATCCCTCCTAGAAAGGGTAACATCATGTCTGTACTCCGCCACATCTGGATTAGAGTTACCTAGCTCTCTAACCATAATTATCTGTACAACAACAATTGTTAATACAGTTGCACAAGGAATGATGAAGACATGTGTTTGATTATATTGAATAGAATATCTTCATAAGGCCCGTACCTGGCCGATGTCTGCAGTTTTAACTAGAGCAGATTCATCATAAGTTTTGAATGACTCCACAACACATGGAAGATCATGAGAGATATTGGAAAATGATTGTGGCCTATGAGGAACGTGCCACTCCTCCTGTCCTATGTAAAAAAATCCAAGTTAAACAGATGGCAAGACAATAGGCAAAAGAATTAGTTTTATGAATATTATGCTTTACCGCCCCCCCCTCCCCACCCAAAAAAAAAATTCTATTTCAAATCAATAAAACTCACTTAGGCATTTCATCAAACAGCTTACCTAAAACAACTTAATCTATCAACAAAACTAAAATTCACAAGTTCATAGCCTAATTATTTCTTTATTAAGCATATACGACACTAGTTGGAGCATGGGTTTGTTTGATCAATTCGAAGCTTAATATTAAAGCATGAAAGGATCAAAATTTACAACTTCATCACTGTTCATCGAAGCAAATTAAATGGATAAAAAATTGAATACATAGAAAATTCTTGGACCGAATTAACTACAAAATCGCGATTCAAAATGCAAAGAATGGATTGAAAAAAGGGGAAAAAAAGTAAATTTGATAAGGCACGGGAAGCAAAACTAATGACGGGATAAAAAGATTTATGCATTAGTTTTACAACAAAATTTGTTCATGGCTTACACAAGTTATAAAGCATGGGAAATTCTAAAAAAAAGGGGATTGAAATCAAGTTATAAAAATTGTACTTACCCAGTTAAATTTGTTGCAGAAAATTGCTTCGATTGAAGAAGAAAAAGAGACGAGGGATGAAAAGAAATTTTATTCTTTTTTTAAGAATAAACCGTTTGGTCAAGTAGTCCGTCCCTTAAAATAACCAGTTCAGCCGGTTTATCATTTAATATTACTTTTTAAAATTTTAATGTCATCTGTTGGATCCAAATTTGAGCACTTTCAACGTCTCAGATTCGTTTGACTGTAAGTTACGTTAAACACGTAACTTAGGGATTGCCATGAAAACAAAGAATTAATCATGACATCATATTGATAAATAAATTTAACATCAAGCGAGAGTTGAGTTGAGGGTACTGTCTATGTTGTTACATATGGGTTTCAATAAACGTACACGCGTACGCGTGCGCGCGCACACGCACATACATGACACATTAATCAACAATGCTGCAGGTGATGGGATGATGATAAAAACTTAAGACAAATTGTTAAGTTATATTTAATATAACTTATATAATTTATTTTAACCATATTAAATTATGGGACCTATAATTTATGTAGTTGAGATGAGTTATATATGTTACATTATGTAACTTAAAGACTCTAAAAAACTTAATTAACGAGAGCAAAACAATTTTTTGATAGCGTGTGAGTGATGGTACTGGTCTTGGTCCAGTCCATTCGAAGAACTCCGCGCTCTACCAGAGCTTGATCCTCTAAGCATCCACTGTTCCATACACGTAGTTGGTATATAAGTTGGATTCTTTTGCATGATAGACTGAAGTATGTATGTTACTAGTTTACTAACACTTGCGCTACTAATGAGTTGTTTTCGGCATTTTATGTAGGGTTGACAATGAGACGGGACGGGATATAATTTATCAATCCTACTTTCATCTCATATATGCAAGTGGGATAAAAAAATATTTTATTCCCTCCCTAAATTTTTTATGGGACAAAAATATGTCTCAATCTTGTCCTAAATAGGATGAGATCCCAATTTTGTTTGTTTTTTATAAGGTAGGGTTATTGAAACCCACTAAAATACTATATGTATCGGCTTACTTATTAAACCCATTAAATTTTAAAATTTTGAAATTTATTCTATAAATTTACCTACATGCCTAATATATCCCTTGTTAAACTAAATTCCTTGTATAACATTATCTGCAAAAAAAAAAATGGAACAATGAGAGTTTTTTCTTTTCTTTTCATTTTTTAGTTGATAGAACCAAAAAATTGACAATGTGCAATCGCAACTTATATTTCTTCTTACATACCCTAATGCAATGCAATTGGCTATTGTTTATAGCTGAGAAGTGTCTTTTATTAATTAAAAAGTTTAGAATACACCGTGAATTTGTTGGGGGGGGGGGGCTTGACTTAAGATTTTTTTGTATCCAATTCAAAAGATTAACCTATTAGATAGAGTGATATATTCTCTTTATAAAACCAAATATCTCCCCTTTACTAGCCAAATATGGAACACAACTCAACAATTCCCCTCTAGGCAAAATCATCATCGGACCTTGGTCCTTTCGTCCAACACATCTGAATTGTTACACCACCACATTTCAGTTATTAGGATCTAGCTCTGATATTAATTATTTGAGGGGCTTGGTTTAAGATTTTTAGGTATCTAACGCAAAAGACTAGTCCATTGGGTGAAATGACATATTTTTCCTATAAACCTAAATATATCTCATTTACTAGTTAATGTGGGATATAAAATTAATTTGTTATCATTTTGTTCTCAAAATTTCAAAATTTTAAGATGCTTCAATTTTTTATGGAAACATTGCATCATTCACACTGAGAGAACTGAAACATATTAAATTACAAAGAGATTTTTTTTAAAAAAAATTGACTGAACTCTAAAGAGATTTGAATCAAAAGAGAAGATGAAATTCAATAATATTCTGCATTAGAAACTGTACACCCCAAATTACTAGAACAATAAACAAAAGTTGGAAAAGGCTCAAACTTTGGAGCGAGGAATGAACTTAAAACCTTCACTACGCTTGCTCACTCTCTACAAAAGAAGAACCTAAGCATGCTTTGAATTTTGCAGTGGGTTGAAAGAGACAGCAAAGTAAAATAATTTATATAATTATTGTTTGTCTAAAATAGTAAATTTGGCTATGGGTAATTAAGTAATAGAATTTTTAATAAGAAAGTGGGTTTTGAGAGCAATTTCTTAGGTTTAGGTATTCTCACCCTTTTGAATATTAACATTAAAAGAAGTGAATAATTTAATAAAAAAGACATAATTTTATATAATTATTGTTTGTATATAATAATAATTTAGGCTGGGGTAATTAACTAATAAAATTTTTAATAGTAAACTGAGTTTGGGAAGTTTAAATATCCTCCCCTTTTCTATATTAATTTTTTTCTCAATAGTAAAGTGGATTTTGAAATAATATCCGGTCGCTCCAAACAACATTTATTAACTAAAAGTACAACTATTATCTTTCATTAAGGGAAAAAAAACAATTATCTTGCGCAATTGCAATAAATAGAAGGGATATAATCCTCTCTTGATCTTAACTCTACTAAACTTTTAAAAAAATTTATTATATATTTTTTTAATTATAATATATGGATATAATTTAACTTTTTATTTTTTATAGAAATAAACTTTTGTCCGCTTTGTGATCCTAAACCTGAGAACCGCCAATATCTTTTAGTAGTTGGGACTGGCTTCCTCAATAAAAGGTGAACTGAAAGAAATTGGGCCCTCCGTTGGGCCAATTATATCATTCCCTACATAAAGACCCGAGAGAAATGGCTTATGACTGAAGCTTTTAACACGCCACTAAAATCCCAATAACACCCCTTTTAAAGTTTATTTCCTAAAATACCTCAGCTTAATTAATAAAAATACAAACTAATATATTAAAAATTTAAAACTAACCATCCTCCCATAAAATTTCAAACTTAAAAATGTGTTTCTTTTAATTATTTATTTATAAAATATTTACAAATCCTAAAATCTTCAATTATTTTCTTTTTATTGCATAATTTCTATCTTTCTAAATCTAAACTCTTATAAATTTCTTTTAAAAAATATTTTTTTCAATTTAATTTAAGGAAAAAGGATACCTACACCCCCAAGACTTGGAGAAATGATCATGTAAACCCTCAAGTTTTCATTGAGCAGCACTAAGACCGCATTTTAACTATAATGCCCATTATAGATAGTAACTAAAAAAGTTGACATTAAAATTTGATAAATACAAATATAATTTAAATAGTTTAATTTTTTTAGTGGACAAATAATATAAGAATATTATGTGTGTGTGCGTGCGTGTGTGTGTGTGTCTTATAATAATAATAATTTTGTAATTTTAAATTATCATAGTTTCTTTAAAAACATATTTTTTATTTATTATAAAAAAATTCAAATAAATATTTGGGTTAAACGGATTTTACAAATAAAATATGTCTCATGTTTTAATTGTAATAAGATTATTTTATATAATATTGAAAATAATTTAAATTTTTATATTTATTTGAATATTATATTTCTATTTATTATGAGATTTAATTTAATATAAGATCAGACTCTAAAGTATTAAAATATATTTTTAGATATTGAAATAATTTTAAAATGCATATATTTTTACATTTATTTTGATAATATATTTTTATTTATTAGAAAACATTAGAATCATTTTTTAGTTAAGAGAGTTAAAGATGTAAAAATTTTCTTAAATAATAATTTATCTAAGTATTTGATTGAAATTCTATTAAAATAAAAATAAATTAATTTATCTTTAGTTATTCAAATTATTTTAATAAAAAGGAAGTTTTATGAGAAATTTTGAGGGTGTCAAAAATCCTACTCATGCCTGATTTTGTTGTTCGGATTATCAACAGCAAATGTGATATTTCCATAAGTTGCATTTAGCATCTACTTATTTTCAATTTTTAGTACCTCATGCTAAACAGACCATTTTTTATTTTTCAGAATTACTGCAAATAAGACTTGATTTCAGTAATTTTCATGATTGATATATTTGTTTTTTTTTTCACTCAAACATTGAAGCTAAGGTATGAATATATCGTTTAAAATTTTTACTTAACTCTTAATTTGAATAAATCATTTAAATTTTACCCTTAATATTACCCTTAACAACTAATTTATTTCCTGGTATATAAATATTTATTTTTTCTTATTTGAGGCAATATTATAGACTGAAGAAGAAACGGGCTAAATTGATGTCTATAGAATCATGGAAACGATTGTTGTAAGTTCTGTTTAGACTTCGATTAGTTATGAACATGCCATAATTAAATCGGTGCCATTTATTTTTCTTCATTCTTGTTTTGATTTGTTTCTTTTATTATGTGATACATTTTAATTGATTGAAGTCTGTGCAAAGAAGAGAGAGAGAGAGAGAGACAAACATGAGGGGGGTGAGAGTGAGAGCATGAAAAAATAGGAGGGACAGTGATGGAATGGGGTCAGTGCACAAAGAGTGAAAACTTAAAATTATTTTGACAAATCTAATCCGTTGATTTATTTTCCATCCAACGGGTATCAACAAATGTAAAATGTAAAGAGTATTTTTAAGGGGCTATTAGAGTATCTTTAAAAGACTCTTCAAATAACATTCCACTTCTTATTTGAAGAGCCATATCAATATTAAACACTCCAAAAGACACGTTAATTTAGATTCTTCAAATAAGATTTGTTTCTCACTCTTCAATATTGTCGAGTGAGTTTCTCTCTCTTCTATTAATATTTTATTATTATTTATTGAAAAGATAAGACTGTAATAATTATTATTTATATTTTTAAAAAAATATAATAACAATTCAATTTGATAGTTGGAAGGATTTGATTAAAATAATAATAATTTATTCTTATTTGGTAAGTCTTTTGGAAGGGATTATATTTTTCTATATACTTATTTGCCATATCAGTAAGCAAATTGAAATTTGAAGAGTAAGATTTAAAGACTCTTTTGGAGATGCTCTTACATTTAAGATTTTTATATATTTTTTTTAATGATAAAGAGTAGATCAAATTGGTCTTGGTTAGTTCTGGATGCATATTAAAAACAAGAGTGGAATTAGTTTTTATTTTTCACCTAATTAAATTGGTTCGGGTAATCAAAATTAAATTTTAGGGTGAGTAATTATATGTCACAGTAATAATACCACATAAAATTATTTTAATATGTCTTATTGCGTAGCATAATATATAAATAGTAAAATTAATTTGAAATGTATAATTTCTTTTCCTCTTCTATTGTATACTCTTCTCTGTTTTATTCGATCTCATATTTATTAATTTAATTGTGGATTGAAATTTTGTACTAATTTATCCCTTTTAATAACAAAAAATGAAGTATCCCTTAAATTAATCCAGTGACACAGTCAACACGAAATCAAAGTTAGTCAACTGGGGTGGGTGCGGATATGGTATTCAAATTCCGATGGTGGGGGCATCCTAAAAGAAGTGCCATCGAATCAAAGTTACTGGTTTAGTACACGCACAAACTCCTTTATTCCTTCCAGATGGGAGCTTTCACACATGCTCTTGTTCCATTAATACATGTATTTAAAACCCATTCAAACAACACTAGCTTTTTTTTTTTTTTTTTACTTTTTGAGGTCCATTGTGGCCCGATTCCGTTGACCTCGTCAATTCAGCTGACATCATCTGAGTTTCGTCATCTAAAGCAATGGGCTGGAGAGCTGGATCCAATTCTTCACGTGACTTTTGATAAACCGATTGATTATAATAGGATTGCAACTTGGTTTACACTTTAATCTAGGGACGGCAATGGGTGGGAAGGGGAGGGAATCAACGTCCCCATATTCATCTTGATATTCTACATATATTCCCGTCTTTATTAGAATTATTTGAGGGGAGGGGAGGGAATCAACGTCCTCGTATTCATCTTGATATTCTATATATGTTCCCGTCCCTATTAGAATTATTTGAGGGGATCTCGTTCCCTCTCTGAATAATAACAGTAGATCTCCGAGTGTCTTCAATTCTCGAATAATTAATATTTTGTTGATTTTCGAGCTTAATTTAATCATATTCACTTAAAAATATATAAAATAAAATGAGAATGATCGTGAATGGAACTTGTTTCATTCTACTCCTTCAAACTTTTGGTATATATAATATTCAAATAATGATTTAAAAAAAATCAAATAATGTGATTTTTATACAATATTAACGTAATTGTTGTTTATGAGTAATGATATTTGTTGATCATCGGCTATGGCGCAACAAAGCTGCATGTGTGGCTACTAGTTGACGTTGCGATGAGCTACGCTACTCAGTCATTGATAACGCCACATGCTACTTGGATATGATGAGATGACGACGAGTTGAGTGCCTACTACTGCGCGAATAATTTGGAAAATATGAGGAAGACTATGAGAGAGTAATTTAAAGTTTGATTTGTGAGTTATGGGCTTGTGTGCTTTTGATTGTAGTTAAGTTTAAATTATATTAAACATTTTATATTAAATAATATTTTTATATTGTTTGTATAAATATTTTGATATTTGTTATTTACACCAATATTTAATATTCTATAATTTAAAATATATTATTTAGTCACTAATAATTCTAGAAAAATAAAATAAAATTTAAAATGGGGTAATGAAGAGGATAGGATTCCACATCATCCTTGTCCCTTCCCTGAATAGGTAATTAGGTAAAAAATCATCCGTCCTTTTTCAAATAAGAAATTAAGTATAAAATTGTCCTTATACCGAGAAAAATCCCTAAAGACTCCTGTCCTGCGGAATTTTTGGCATCGCTACTTTAATTTAACTCGAGATTTAAATTTTGAAAACATTATATATAATTCTTTAATTCCATCCACGTTCTCTACCTCATACATTTTATCTTTAAATATTTCATTGCAACCCCTGTTTTTTCCCCTCCTACAGCTCCAAATAATTCAAATTGGGATGGGAAGCCAAATTACGCTATGAATTGTGACCGCTTTATTAATTTATTTACAAAGAAATAGCTACGTATAGGGCTTTACAAGACCTGAGGGGCCACGGTAGCAATTAGGCTTGGCAATTTAGCCCGGTCCTATTTTTAGCCCGAATGACCCGACCCTAATGTTAAGGGCTTTGACCCGAATTTTCGGGTTTCGGGTTGGGTTCGGACCAAGATTTTAAGGCCCGAATAAATTTAGAGTCAGGGTCGGGTTTAAAGCCAACCTGACCCGACCCTATTTAAAAAAAAAAAAAGCTAAGTAGCTAACAGTCTAACTCACACACACATCACAAAAAGAAGGTTGAGGCGAAGAACGCTTTGGAGAACTACGCCTACAACATGAGGAACACCATCAAGGATGATCAAATTGGTTCTAAACTTTCAGCGGTTGACAATAAGAGAATTGAGGATACTATTGAGGAGGCTATGCAGTGGTTGGACAGCAACCAGCTTGCCGAAGCAGATGAGTTCGAGGATAAGATGAAAGAGCTTGAGAGCATTTGCAATCCTATCATAGTTAAGATGTATCAAGGCGGTGTTGCTCCTGGTGCAGGTCCTGCTCCCGGTCCCAGCATGGACGAAAGTGCTCCTCCATCTGGTGGCAGCAGTGCTGGCCCTAAAATTGAAGAAGTTGATTAAGTTGTTTTTTTTAATAAGTTTTTTCAAGCTTAAATTTACTGGTAGGGCTATAATTTTTAGAATTTTTTATAAGTTTTAATGAATTTGTTTCATTAGAATAGTAGAGTTCTTTCGATGTCAATGTCATAACTCTTTAGAATATTTTAGTTTTATTTGCAGTAACATAGTGTAAGTGTTCACAAAAAAATTGGTAAATAACAACCGTTATTTATTGATTCTCGTGTGACCTTATAATTGATCCCATTGTGGAATTTCCATAAGCATCAAAACGGCATAGCATTTTAGTGCTTTGGTGGTTAATTAAGTGAGGCATGTGGACAGCACATGAGCAGCTTAAGTAATTTGGAAATGCAAGTTGTAACTGCATTTGGAAAATGGTTTCGGTAGGGTCGGGCCTAGCCCGACCCGATGTTGGCCCAATTCGGGTCGGGCTCGACCCGACCCTAACTATAAATAAGTAGGATTTTTTTAGGGTTGGGCTTTAATTCTTTATTGATCGGGTCGGGTCGGGTTTGGCAAAGCCTGAGCCCGACCCGATGTTTTGCCATCCCTAATAGCAATAGGCTTTGAAAAAATTTTGATGCTTCTACATGAAATATTTAATATTAGATACAAAAAGACCCTTTGATACATAAGTTGTATGTATATGATGAAAATGTAGTTTTATATTTTGTGAAATAAAGTGAAAGTGGCGTGATTGTTTGATTTTTATTCTTTTAATTACCTTTTCATTCTTACTACTTTCAAAAGTTTGATAAAGTTTAGGTCTAACTCTTTGATTTTTCTTTTGTTATTTGCTTTTTCATTTTATTAGCCTCAATTGGATTCGGCTACGTTGCAATTGTGGTACCGTGTCACTAGTTGCACCCAGTCGTTGGACCCACTTGGATGGAAGGGTGCAACTGTGTATTCAAGTGGATCCAATAGTTGGATGTAACTATGGTACGATATCACAATTGCATCGTAGCCAAGTCCGCCTCAATTATATATCAATCAAAATTCTCAAGTCGAGATCACTGCATGTACAAGCAAAATTTGATAAATTCTAAAATTTCCAGCAATAACAACGCATCTATTAATGAGAAAAGTGTCTAAAATCAACCCCCTACTAACACTTGAAGTTTAAACCTTATCCTTAGAGATATAATCCGAGCTCTGCCCCTTGATATACATTAATATACATGGGAGTTCAGACTGGTATTATGTATTAGTTCCCAAAATAAGGTGTCTTCTCATCTTCGATGTGAGGAGAAGTCATCTATAATAAAATTAAAGAGGTAATTTAAATGTTATATCACTATTTTTTTTTTTTGTGAAAGTAGCATTTTCCATGTAGGCAAAGTTATGGTACTACAATTGTACAATATCACAATTGTTGCTAGAATTAAATCCAATAACTGAATTTAACTGTAATACCATATAATTGTGGCGCCATAGCTGGCCCTTTTCATGTCCAATTGAGTTTGGCAGCAACATACGGCCAAATTTGCCACAAGAAATTGCAATTTTGGGAGGTCAAGCAAAAAGATTTGGTAACTGTTGAGATCTTATCTCTTTGGGTAATCTTCTGTTCTTCTTCAACCCATTTGACCAATTGGTTAGGCATTAACTATAACCAAAAGCAATGTACCCCAGCCCCTTGGCTAACCAATCTCAATGGATTACTATCCAATTTATAAAGGCCTTATTGAATTGGCTTTTCAGAACAAACAGTATCGATCCCTCTCACTCGCAGAACTAGCTATGCACGTACGTGTCGAGTTCATATATATTCCACTAAACAGCATAATGACCAGACACGTATCACCATTACCGCGGCGACAGCACAGCTCCTGATAACGATCATCGATGTTAGGACTTAGTAGTATTATTTGCTGAGAATGACACGAAAACTTGATGGGTCAATAATGGAATATTCTTTGTTTTTCCCTTGATTCGATTCCTCTTTCATCAGCAAAGTGCAAAACAAAATTACTTAGGCGAACAAAAAAGGACATGTGCTAGCTTTGGTATCTCTACTAATTTTATTAGGAGAACGACATATAAAATTTAATTAATGGCGGAAAGTACTGTGCCGTGGAATTAATACTGGCTCTGATTGCTCATCACTTTGTTGCAGAATACAAGACATGCATGCAATAGTTTCTTCACCAATAAAAGAGACGAAAGCTAGAAAAGCTATTATCTCGACAAGTTGGTGACGAATAGGTAGTAGCCCTTTAATTTGCATGCTTGAAAATCTATATGTCGACATATTGGCTTAGCTTGGGTGCATGATAAGTAATGCGTAACAGGGAGCGTGTATGGAAAAGTACTCCAAGACTCGAATCTTTTGCCAGGAAAAATTAAAGGAACGAATGCGATAACAAATGCGCGATTGGAATTATATTTGTGTGTATCTTGTTCAAAGATATGGTCAATGGTCAAAAGGTCTACCAATTGGAAGATTCCATTCTTTATGAAGCATATCAGAACAATCTTAACGACGTTCTCTCCATGTCCTCAACAGATTAACGATCCCCAAGAAGCTAGGATTACAGTACGAGCTCAAAAACTCGAACGATCGCATGTTAAACATACTGAGATTGAAAGTCCAAAGAATATGGAGCCTAATTTATGCCTTCATTAATTAATTAGAGTTTATGTAATAAGCACGCAATATAAGCAAAATGATTCGAAACTAAAATAATATAAAAGTTTTCTGCAATATTATCTTTAGCTTGACGGTATCATCCATGCTAATATTTTGTGGGGAGAGGACCTCTATAGTCTGTCCCTATTGAGTAGTGTGGCTCATTCTCTTTAATCTCTTCTAAGGTAATTCATCGGAACAAATTAACTTCATGAACGTGTAATGTACTCTTAAAAGTCTTTGAGCTTTTACTTGAGTGGCTTCTTTAATTTAATTTGTATTTATTCCAGTGATTGATTCCAACTTGTCCAGTAAAATTTTATGCATCTTAGAAAAAATTTAGTGGTCTTCCATTATATGAGGTTGCATAATAATATTCTTTCATGCATAGTAGAACGAATTTACTCTTTAATCTTTACTATCATGCACTTATATATTCGTAAAATATGTGCAATTCATATAACAAAAGCTTGTTATTCAGCCTGCCAGAATTAAGTACGGCAAATTCGTTCCAAGGAACTTCTTTACAGCAAATCATATTCATCGATCGATTAAGAAAGAGCAATTCATCGGACCATTACACACACACAGAAGTATATATCTAATAGCAATGGAATATTATCTTGTAAAGTAATTCTTCAAAGTAAAAGAGGAAAGATGTTGGATAAGTGTGAAAGAAATCAACTAGGAATCAGTGCTTGCTTGTGGGATAATTGGCTTTTCATCCATCGAGTCTCCCTTTAAGGAGTCAAGAATTAGAAAAGGTAAATAGCTTTTTAGGTGAAGAAGAACATTATCAGAGTGAGAATCGCTTTTGAGTAGATGCATAAGAATTTAAATCAAAAAAAGGAGCAGCCGTCTGTAGATAGTCATCATAAGGCTAGACCTAGACTGCTGAGGCAGTCCATTTGTGTTCATGGGATGAGACGTTTGAACCCCACCACTCCGTGACAGTTACACTTCTGGAATTGATAGATCGATGTATCCAAAGTCACTGGCAGCTGAAACTTTTTCAAAACAACAGGGGCACATAATCAACATAGAGCGGACTTAATCCACATTTTTGAGAAAAAACTTCAACTACAGTTTGGTGATAAAACGAATGTTTCGGTCGTTTTAATTATGTCAAGCCTCAAGACATATTTGCATTAATATCGGTCGAATTTGAAATTAAATGAAGATTTTTTGATGACTTGCCATGCAGTTTCACCTAACTACCTCAAAGGAACTTCATTCTTTTGATCTGCACTTGATTCTCAATTGTACAATTCCATTTTGAGATTGTCTTTAAAAATCATTTTCGTAAACGTTTTAACTAAATATATATTTTATTAATTTTTTTCTAGTATTATTTACTAAACAAGCTCTTGAATTTCTTATTTGATTTCCTGAACAAAATTGTTTTTTTTTTTTTCTCAACTGTCAATTTCCTGAACAAAATTGGTTTTTTCTTTTCTCTTTCCCCCAACTGTCAACTTTTGACTCCAATTGAACATAAATTTGGATTGGTTTAATTCTTTAACGACACCAACCCTCCGCACTCATGGTTTAAGCACACAGTATAAATAATTTTTCCAAATTGAATTTCTGATTTTTTTTTTTGGGTGAGCGTGTCGAGGGCAGAATATTGCGGCAAAATATTTGCTTCAATTTTCGATTTTTCAGTTGAACTTTGAACGCAGAATACACAAGTCTCAATCCAATTTGTTACCTGCTTGACATTCCCACTCGTGCTCTAAAATTCTTAAAAGTCTCTTCGCTCACCTAACTCCTTTGTAAATGATGGCTGAGATTTTTCACGACTATATATTAAAAAAAAAAATTCTTCCGAAATTTTGCTAAAATCTTTCTCGTTTAAGAGGCTAAACAAATGATCTATCAGCAACTATGAAATAAAAAAGTTAAAAAAAAAAGTGTCATGCCATTTTAGCTCTTTATTAAATAGTGGGAAAAAGTTCTTTTATCCTTAGGGTTTGATGTAATAACCTATTTCATCACTACTTTTCAAATAATATCTTAAAATATCCTTCTGTTAACTCACCATTAGTGTAAAACCGTTAACTAGTAATTTATTGAGGGCAAAATAAGATTTTTCATTAAAGTAAAACAAAATATATTGAAATAATTTTTTACACAATTAAATAAGACTACAAAGTATACAAAATTTATTAACTTTTTCTTAAATGAAGTCAACGATTATATAGTTTGATATAACTATTAAATAATTGTCATAAGGAACAAACTGTAATTGACACATATTTTTAAATCATTGGAAGAAAAACTCAAAAATACCACCCACTTTTATGTGCTTGCATGTGCAGAATATCTTATTTATCTTCAACTCAATTCAAGCTATTTTACAGTGCAATTAGAGAGTATACTTATATGAATAAGAAATTGTGATCTTTTTGGAACTTAGATCTAGGATTTATAGGGCTTTCATGCCTCCAAAATAAAAAGAAATGAAAAAAGAATTGTTTGAAATATAAGTTTTTCTTTTTTTGTATTTTTTATTTAGTGGGATTACATAAAATCATTTTTAGTTAAATGTCAACTTTTACTTATTTTTTTAATTTTCTCTTTGATGAAAAATCATTTTTTACCCTTAATGAATTACTAACAAACAATATTAAACTAATAGTGAGTTAATGGAAATATATTTTGGGCTATTGTTTAAAAAATAAGGATGAAATGGGCTATTGCATGAAATCCTTGGGATGAGAAAGGATTTTTCCCTTAAATAGTAGATAAACTTTAATCTTTGTTAAAATGACATTTTTCTTAAAAAAAATGAAATTTCAATTTATTTGTGAAATTTGTTGGATTTAACCATAAATTTCGTAAATTACAAAACCGTTAACTGAGAACACGAAAGTTATTATTAAGGGGAAAACTTAAGGGTAAATGGTGATAGAACGTGAATATGCCATTAAGGGTTAATTTTTCTTTTCAAATATAAGTATAAAAATGGAATTTTTGTTGGTCAAAGTGAAATTTATTCAAATATTTGTGCGTATTGAAATTTATTAAAATATTTGCGTGTTACTGAAATTAACCTATATAATATGATGAAGTTTTGACTTATAAAATGGGTTAATTGACTGTTAAGGAAATGGGATAAAAATGCAAATTTGTCCCTTTGGCTGTTCAAATTAATAGAGATAATAGAATTTTGAGGGGTAAAAATTAAAATTTTCATATTTAATAGGGGTAAATTGAAGTTTATCATTTTAATTAGGGAATAATTAAATTTTACTCTTAAAAAAGTTATAGTATATATTAATTATCAGTCATTAATATAAAAAATATGTTGACTACAAAGACTTGGTCGAATAATTTTGAAATAAATTAATTTAATTAGTCACTTGAGTTTGAATTATGAGGAGATGCGAGGTTAAACATTAATTTAAATTTAATCCACTCCACTTTCTAAAAATAATAAATAAATAATTTAAAAAATATTATATGAGGCCTATTTATCGTAAAAAAATAATAAATAATCTAAACATGTGAATATTAAGTAAAAAAGAAAAAGAAAATCAACTATATTTATCGTGGCTAGCATATGAGGCCTGTAGACTTTAGAGTTAGTGGTCGGTCGTCACAATCTAAAATTTGAAACCATGGTCGCTGTGTCATTATATTTCACATGGTCTAAAACATAGCGAGACTCATTAAAATATGTTACAAAAAGAAAAAAAAATTAGAAAAAAAAAAGCCCAACTCGTCTGCGGGAATTAATTAACTTTGTTTAATTTCAACAGAGATCTTGATTTGGTCTTTGATACAACTCATGGGGAGTCAACGGGTCAAACACCAAATAGAAAAATCCACAAATTCTCGTTAAAAAATAGGTTGCCGCTAAATTTATGTACGCTACAACTAGTGATTCATAATTAAAATAAGTCTGGCGCGTTCAATCACGCAAGAAACTTTCGTTTTTCTCATTTTCTAAATGGTCAGTCAGTCCAAAAGTCCAAATTCTAATTAATTCCACCCGGTCTTCGCCTATAAATAATCTCTTCCTTGTTATCTAGTCTCATCCACGAGCTAGCTCATCCAAATTCCCAACGTTCTATCTATCAAATATATTAATTAATTAATTAGTCATCTCATCTCTGATCTCTCTCTTTAGTTTCTCTAAAAATTCTACAAACCCTCGTGTTCGATATTCAATAAAATTAAAGATCGATGGACGCACACGTGGGAGGTTTTAGCTCTGGAAATCATCGTCAGCAGAGTGAAGAAGCGATCCTTGGCGTGAGAAAAGGTCCCTGGACTGTTGAAGAAGACTCTTTGCTTATGAACTACGTTGCCATTCACGGTGAAGGTCGCTGGAACGCTGTCGCCAGCTCTGCAGGTAATTAGTACTAATTAATTACGCCATCATCCTCTACCACAAATAACAAGTAGGAGAGTTTCTCATATGATCACGTACTATGAATTTGGTGTGACCGTGCAGGATTAAACAGAACGGGAAAAAGCTGCAGATTGAGGTGGTTGAATTACCTGCGCCCAGATGTTCGACGAGGGAATATCACTCTTCAAGAACAGCTGATGATTCTTGAACTCCACTCTCGATGGGGCAACAGGTGCATCTTAATCTATGATTAATTTCCTTACTTGGGGGTTGTCTTTAAATAATAATAAATAAATAAATAAAAAGCTAATTTTCTAATTCATCGGTGGCTAGGTGGTCAAAAATAGCACAGTACTTGCCCGGACGAACGGACAATGAGATCAAGAATTACTGGAGGACGAGGGTTCAAAAGCACGCAAAGCAACTCAAATGTGACGTTAACAGCAAACAGTTCAGGGATGCCATGCGTTTCGTTTGGGTGCCCCGTTTGATTGAGCGGATCCAGGCTCAATCAGATTCAAATTCCTCTGGCCAGCCCACTTCGTCCACCACCACGTGTACCGATAACAGTACGACTACTAATCATGCAGACCTGGCCACCAGTCAAGTTTCCGATTCAAGGCCGGACCCCGTTTCATGGCCGATATATCGGGTGCCCAAGTCTCCCCCGAGTCGGACTTGAATGATTCTTACAACCTGCATTCTGATTGGACTTATTCACAAAACGGGTCGGACAATGCATGTGAGTCATGGGGCTGGTCTAAACCGGGTTCGGATACGCAAGGACTTGAGCAACAGATACAGAACAACAATTGGTTAGGCTGCGGGGACTCCTTGGAAAGCTTGTGGAATGAGGAGAATATCTGGTTCTTGCGACAGCAGCTTTACGATGATAAAGTTTAGCGCTTCAGCTTTCAGAAGATGACTTAACGTGCTTACGTGACGCATCAAGTTTTTGAACAATTTTAGAATTTTTATGAGATATTATAATTTTGCTGGCGGTAATTACGGCTCACTTAGCAAATTAATTGACAACCTTGGTGTACAGATACATATATAGAACCGTATGAATAATATGTAATATAAAGCGGGTGCCACAATTGGATATAGTATCTTCCAAACGACACCGTTGGGATGAAATCTTCAATCACTACAAAGATGCTAGCTCTTGAAGTTTATACAGACTATTTGAGCTCATTTGTGTTTGTGAATCTCATCCTATCCGTACACGTCTGGAATCTTTTGCCTGAGACACAATTAGTTAATTAATTTAATTGCTTGTATTACTTAATTTCAAGATTAATATACAAAACTTGCTCATTGCTTTATTTTGAAATTGGAATTCTAATTTGTTCTTAAACGGTAGCCATACTTTTTTTTGTTTGTCCTCTCAGTTGTCATTAATTCATTACATGGCACATGTAGTTGCAAGCACTCATTCATATGCACATGAATACTCTCATCTTCTGATTGACAGACCGATGTGAGAAAGAAAAGAGAAGATATTGATTTTCTGAACTTAGAAACACGAACATGATGAAGGCATTGACATCGAAATAGTCTCCGGCAGCTGCATATGTTTAATAAGATTCAACTGTTAATATCCTCGACCGAAGCACTAACTGCCGCAACCCTTGAAATTATAAACTCTTTCACTTTTAAAGTCTAACGGGCAATCGGTCATTAATTTAACCCGCATGCGTTTGATTTGTTAGTCAATCCAGATGTACGAGTTTATTTCAATATCAAATCAATGATCGGGCGAAAAATCATTTTAATTCTTTGAAAAAGTACTGCAAAAAAGTACAGTCACACTTGACAGTTAGTGCAGGGAGGAGGGTACAGGAGGAAAAAAGAAAAAAAAATCAAGATTAAGATTTTTTCCCCCTAAACTTTAAAAAAAAAATAAAAAAAAATTAAATTTTATCTATATATTCTATTTATATACTATTACTACATGATAGGTGATATAAGATTATTAAAATTCTAGTCCAAGCAGCATCAGCCGCCATAAGTGATCGGGCTGACTCTTTGAAGGCTCTTGCTATTTGTGCTTAAATAAGTGAATGTATCTGGTTTCTTTAAAAGAGAAAAAAAACGAAAAAGAAGAAGAAATATTATTTACAGCCCATGAAACGCGGTGGCTAGTCTTCCAGAAGTAATTGATGGTCAATTGCTTATTTGTTTAATTGTCTCCTTGGTGGGATGGCTCTGCGGATGAACAAGTGGAAGACTTTATAATTACAAGCTAAATAATTTATATAGAATTAATGTTGTCATTGCTTACGTTAGCATTATATCGGGTGAGAGTACTGTTCTTTATCCACTCAACAGCAGATGAAGTGCATCATGATCATCTGATTGAGAGGTTACGGATCTGACTCGTTTGCCGTTTAACTGTTAATTAATGCAACTTGCTTGAGCTGCCTTAATTATCTTTTTACCTATTAATGTCCCGATATTTTTGCATGCTCATCATGCATGCTATGAGATAAGGGTTTTAATATGACTGTATGAATAATTCACTATTGAATTTACCAGCCCGCAGATTCACTATTTAATTGCGCGTACGAATTAGACGATCATCCCCACGACCAAGACTTTCAGAGTGGGTTAATCCTCCAAATTATTAGAATCAAATTAATTAAAAGCTATCTAGGCTGCTAGTGGCCAGTAGATAGGGTTTCTCTTCTCTCTACTCGGCAATCTTGAAAAAATTAAAGGTAATATTTAAATCTTCGAGTTAATTATTTTAAAAACACTTTTAGTTTTACACACTCAATTATCCTCCTCCGACTCCAACACTTAATAAGAAAAATTGTTAAACAAGTTGCTAAACATAAATTCTAACTAAAGTGAAGCCGTACCAATATTAGGTATTAAACACCAAATTAACGCAAAGTAATTTCTCAAACACACGGGGATACAAACTGTTATTACCAAAAAATTGATAAGATGCCCAAAGCTCTAGTCCAAGTCATGAGATGCTTAATATGCACAAGAATAAATGCGTGAACAAAACATGATGCATGCACAAAACTAGTATGAATAAGATTAAATCTTGAAATGAATTTACAAACTTAATGCATGAACAAAACATATAGAAGATTAAATACAAGCATGCATCAAAATAAATGCAAGACAAGGGAGCTCGCATTGAAGAGCAAAAGCACCGATTGTTTTTAGTTAAGTCATCCAACAGAAAATTAAAAGTAAGTTAAAAGCGTTTCCAAAACCAATTTTTTCTCCAAGAAACTATTAGATCCAATCCGAAAATATGTTCCAAAAACAATTTCTAAGAAAAAGTTTTTTTGATTATTCTTCCAAAACTATTTTTGAGAAAACTTTTTAGTATTCTTCCAAAAATATTTTCAGATTCATTTCAAGAAACATTTTCAAATTGATTTCAATAAACATTTCCTGAAATAATTGTCAAACCTATTTCCATATTATTATTATTATTATTTTTTAAAAGCATTCTGTTTTCTCACATTTTTCCTATTTATACATTCTAGACTATAACAATCTTAAGATATTAGTTCTCCATTGGTCACTGTTGTACTCCATTCCCACATTACTATTCATAATAAATTATCGTTTAAGCCTGAATCTACTATTCAACAAAACGAGAGTCATAGTAAAAGTTGCAGCAAGAGCTTATAAGTTTTATCAATGTCTAAATATGCTTTTGGACTCTACTCTCCAGATCACACAACAAAATGAGGCGGATCACAAACGCAAACGCAAACAAAGGAATTGGTTACTATGCGGAGATGTGGCTTGGTTTATATAAGATATTTATAACGAGGCAATGGAGGAACATTAAACTTTCAGGTCCCATATATATTTAGCTCCGAGCCGCCAGTCCCCACTCATATGAAATGCTGCTTTAAGGGCGCAAGTTGGATATTTTGATTGTGTGGCGAATTTCTGGACACCATTATATAAATTAGATCGTCAGGTACATTCCACTCCATTGAGGCATAAAATGCCGAATGATATAGAATGTATACTATATCAATTGAAAATTGGAGTACAGCTATGTCCTGTCCACATTATCTTCTCTTCCCCACCATCATTTTTGAAGATTGGGTTCAAGAGCCCACAACCCCAAGTGCTCTTGAACAAATTCTTAGTTGCGGTCTGAGGGTCCCTGATCAGGTTGATAAATAATCCAGTACCTAAAACGCCCTTGTGAATTAGGTAATTTTCTTGTTTATTTTTGTTTTTAATTTAAAAAGATGTATGTTTGGGAAGGAAATATAAGGCCAATGACGTAGTGCCACATGTTGATATTTAAGAAATTGGTTTACCTTGGGTACCTCGAGTACCCTGAATACCTCGACTACCCTAGGTGTTTCGGAAGGTACCCCAGGTACCATGTATGTATATAAAGGTTGGGAAAAATGTTCGTAAAATGTCAAGAGATAGATGGGCTCCGAATCTCAAAAAAATCAACTGAATACATGTCAAAAAATAAAGAATCGGTAAGAAAATCTTGTGCTATAAAAGAGGAGACAGCCGCTGTCATGCCAGCAAAACAGGCAAAAGGTTGATACTATGACAGTTGGGACCACCAGCATTTTCCTGCCATGCCTGCAAATTTATAATGGATTTTCAGAGATACGCAAGACCACTCAACTACGCCTAACACTGTGAATACGCCTCAAACTTACTTTTCACACATATTTTTGAAACACCTAAGCCGCCATACGTATGAAAAATAAGGATATTCCTGACATGATAGCGAGGAACGCCAATCAAATAGCGTTAGGTGGCACAACAACCTATGGTACACCATATAAATACTTAGGTTTAATTTTTATCCAGTAAGTTAGCACTTACACTAGAAAAACTAAGGTTTGTCCAACCTAAAAACCTCATTACCGAGAGCTTATAAGCTCTCTAACCTGAGATAACCTAACTCTGACTTGAGCGTCGAAGTGTGGTCACCGGCCACCCCTAACTCCACTTCTGACCTCTTTTTCCGCTGTTTCACAGGTTTAAGACGATTTTGCCAACCTTCCGCACCTGAAGTCAGACCTCTACCGTATCTGCCGCCATCTCAATCCTACTTCACTCCACAAAAAGCCTAAACAACTCGTACACGCCAAATAAGTGTGACACCCGCTTCCCCTAAAAAAATAAATTTATTATTCTTAACTCGATTTTGTGATTTTATTTCATTGACCTAAAATCCGCTAAAAACAAAGTACTAATGGGCAAAGCTGAAAATATTATTTTAATCCTCGCCTCTTCTAAGATTTGAACACAAGTTATTTTCTTATTTTTAAACAGAGTATGACGATAGACATATTTTCACTGTTACATTTTATCTAAGGTTGGAGGGATCGTTAAAATAATTAATCGGTAGCTCAAAGAAACGTAGTTGTTATGTCCGATAAATCAGCTCATGATTCATTAATGCAAGTGAAGAAAGTTGGGAATTGTGGAGAGTTTGAGGGCAAAATAAGGTCATTGTAGTCAATACACTAGTACGTTTTCGTAGGTCCTGTCCATGCTCGAATCTTCACATTTGGATTGGCATATTATTATATATTGGGACCTCCACCAGCATGGAGTTCTCATGGCTTCAAAATCCTATTTTCAATTCATTCTCTTCCTTCTTTCTTTGTCAAATTTTAGTCTCAAATGTTGTTCATTAAGGAATGTAGATAAAGAAACGGATTTCAACAAATGGGTCTCGTGGAACGTCCAAAATCATCAAAAGAAGGCTCTGTGGCAAGCAGAGTCAGTCAGCCAACAAGTTCCTGGAGCTGGTGGCAGGGTTCTTGATGACAAACTGTGGAAGGCTGAAACGAACAAAGTGAGAATAACTGTTTGTCAGAATGGGACTGGAGATTTTAAGACCATCAGGGAAGCAATTAACAGCATTCCACCGTACAACACCAGGAGAGTTATACTGGAGATCAAACCAGGTGTTTACAGGTATATAGATATGTTAGCTGATGTATTGTACGTATTGTTAACATTATATTAAGTAGTGTTTATAATTAACTAATCAAGCTTTATGCATTGTGGATTTTTATAGGGAAAAAGTTAGCATCCCAAAAACGTTGCCGTTTGTTACATTCTTAGGGAATTCCAGTGACCCTCCAACCATCACTGGGAATGATACTGCATCGGTTCCTGGAAGCGATGGGAAGCCATTGAAGACATTTCAAAGCGCAACTGTAGCTGTGGATGCCAACTATTTTGTCGCCATCAACATGAAGTTTGAGGTAAACCTACAACTTGTTAAATTATGTTATATTGCCGGGATGAAAGGCAAGTCGTTAACCCACATTGTCTGGATAGAATTACCCACATTTCGGACCCTTGTTAATTATTTCAAAACTCTGAAAAGGTGTCCAGCAACCTACAATGTTTTGGGTGACATTCAGGCGTGAAATTGAGTTAGAAAAAATGAGTGCCCTGTCTTGGGTTATTTCCTCGGCGAAAGAGGTCCCCTTATGCATGTGCATGACAAGACCAGACATATAAGATTCCGTTGCCATTACAAAGCTCCAAACAAAACCACACTGTCTGCTGTAAACTTGGGCGAATCAAAACAACACCGCACACACATATGCTCACGCTTTTCTATAACAAAACACACACACACATGTATATAATATTTATTTGTAATAGCGTGATTAGATATAAGTATTTGTAAGCAGTACGTGCGACTGTGTCCATTTTCTGAAGGAAAAAGAAATGGGGGTGGTGGCAGTACATTTACATGTATACATATAATTTTGTAATATATTAATTGCAGAACACGGCTCCACATGAGGTTGGATCGATGGGAGAACAAGCCGTTGCACTTCGTATTTCAGGGACTAAGGCTGCGTTTTACAACTGCAGCTTCTACGGTGCTCAAGACACGCTTTATGATCACAAGGGCCTTCACTATTTCAACAACTGCTTAATCCAAGGATCCGTTGACTTCATTTTCGGCTATGGCAGGTCACTCTATGAGGTGAGATTAAACACAAACTAAGAGTGCAGCTCCTGACACTGCAACGGTGCACCCTTTGTATTTAATTTCCAAAAATATTCTCCTATATTAATTTATAGACAACTGATTCAATAAAAAGAAAATTACAACAAATTCATTCTTGTTAAGTTGAATTCAATCATGTTTTCTTTCAAATAAGTTTTTGTTTCAATAAGAACTCTACTAGCCATATACATAGTAATAGAAAAAAAATGAATTATAAATTCAGAGAAGCAAATAATTAAATGTTACAAATGTAAGTTATATGAGTGTTTAATTGAATTTCTTTCTATTAAAAAGAAAAGAAAAAAGAATTAATTTTACCTTTTGGCTATTTATGTAATTTCGTTATCGAAAAGAAAAAAATAAAATGTTTCATAAGAACTTTAGAGGGGTGTTAATAGCAGCAGATGAGTTGAACAGAAACCAACGTGATGGGACAGACAGACCTTAAATGGGCTAAATTATAAGACGGCCCATATGAGAAAGGGTCCAGAATGAGATTGAAACTGGATAAGTTGAAGAATTATTTTATTGCTCCAGGGACAGCGACTGGTTAACATTATTATGCGTACAGAATTGCTATTTGAATTCCACAGCGAAGAAAAAGGCCTCTCTCACAGCGCAAAAGCGTTCCAGTTCCTCGATTGAAAGTGGGTTTTCTTTCAAAAATAACGTGGTGACGGGAAGCGGGCTTGTTTATCTTGGTAGAGCTTGGGGTGATTACTCGAGAGTTGTGTTCTCCTTCACATTCATGGATAAAATTGTTCTTCCTCAAGGCTGGAGTGATTGGGGCGATAAAAAACGTGATACGTAAGTTGTACCAAATTAATTTCTACAGATACCAACTGAGACAATTAAACTGAATGCCGACTATATATAAATTTACTTAAAAATATTCATATTTTCTTGCGCAGTAGAGTGTTTTATGGAGAGTACAAGTGCAGTGGACCAGGAGCCAACTTGACTGGAAGAGTGCCGTGGGCTCGAATTCTCACAGATGAAGAGGCTAAGCCGTTTATAGGGACTTACTACGTCGATGGGGATACTTGGCTAATCAGCCCTTGAGAAATTGAATTTGTAATCCAAGGTCGTCGTTGAAATTGTTTACATTGATTATATTATCATGCGCCGAGTGTCTTTACTTATTATGTAATTATTTAATTTGTCATAAATCCTGAAGATCAAATAAGATGCGATGAGCGTTTCTGCATCAAAGACTGGATCGATGTAGCTGGACATGGATATTACTGTATTAACTCATAATTTCCTATTTGAATTAATGAAATGGTGAAATTAAGAAGTACATTCTTCTTAAACATAATATAATCTATATATACATGTGAACAAAGTAAGTACACATAAAATCAGCAAATATTATTATGCAGCTTCGAATTTTATGAGATATACTTGATTTCAAAGGTTCGATCCTATTAACATAAATACATCAAAGCATTTGACAGATTAGTACGAAAAAAATATGTAGATGAGTTAATTATAGAAATTAAATTTGGATGGACGTGACAGCAGCATGACTTCTAATTAAGGCCATATGTAACTTTCTGCAGTTCTCCACATCTGGGCATCGTCGTCGACTCCTAAGAAGGCACTACAAAAGGGAAGAGCTTTCCAGTCTTCTCCAACATCACTATTGGCGGCGGCCTTTGTGTCCCGGGCTCCCTCGCCCTCAGTCGTTACCAAAAGATTGCAGCGCCGGCGTCCCATTATTAGCGCTTCAAATAGCAACAGCAAAGAAGCCATTTGTTCTACAAATTAATTAAATGAAGAACACAGCACGCAGCATGAACCTGTGTTTTTGTCTGTCGTTTCCTATGTTTAATTAATTGTATGGGCGGTCAAGCTTTATTGCCATGCAATTAATTAAGAAACAAAAGTAGCTGCTTCTTCATGCAACAAAGATTTTTTTTTTTTTTCTCTTGAGAAATAATACTATATACATATAAAGTGAGACGTGAACCTCTCTCATGCATTCCTTATCTTGTAAGTTAATATAAGTTGGCGATCCAAATCCAATTACCCTTTCATACGAGTCAATGATCGTTGTACAACCTTATATTATTTATATCTGTCGAAGGAAGAGAGAGATTTTTTCTTTTGAAATTAAAGAAACATGTGGATGGATCTGTATAATGTACACTAACTTTAACGTTTAGTTTTTATTATTAATATTATTACCTTCAAAAGTGGAGGCCGGTCCAGTAGTAGATCTAGAAAAATAATTTATTGGGGGATAGATTACATAATAGTAAAATTTTAAATTAAAACTTTAAATATATAAAATATTTGTTAATATTTATAATTGGTATCGATGTATTTTTAAAAATAAAAAATGTTTATGGTAATGACCTATCATTATTTTTAATTATAGTGTAGGTTTTTATAATTCTAAAAGTTAAAGTTTACATTTTGTGAGTTTATAAATTTAAAGGGTCAATTTTAATAGATTTAATGGAGGCTAATTAGAAATCTTAAATATTTTTTCCTTTATTCTTAGAATTTTTTTTTAGCTACAGGGAGTTACAGCCCCCACTGGTCACACACTGCATCCGCCCCTAAATCAGGCCGCCCTAGGATTTGAACTCGACTAGTCATTTAAATGAAGCTGCTTAAAAATTATGTGATTAAATTTTGAGGGTAAATGTATTTTAAAGTTTAAGGCAGCGTTTTTTTTTATATTAAATTTTTTTAAAAAATCTAAATTAGTTTGAATGTATAAATTTAAATGATTTTTCTTTTGTCTGAATCGCAAAAAATAAATATTTTTAGTAGATTTTAAGTGTGTAAGTGAAAGCCACAAAACCAAATTAAGAATAATAAATTTATTTTTATCAAGGAAGTAGGATGCCTCGCTTTTTCAAGGTGTATGGATTGTTTTGGTTTTTATGGAGTTTGATTTTAGATGCGGGAAGCTTCTAAAAGTCGCCTTAAATCTGCAAAACAACGAGAAATAGGTTAGAGATGAGCTGGGGTGGCCAGCGACCACACTCTGATGCTCAAGTTAGAGTTGAATTTTCTCAGGTTAAAGAGCTTGTAAGCTCTCAGTAATAGAGGCTTGAGGTGGAAGAAACTTCAACTCTTGTGGTGTGTGTGTTGGCTCTTATGACAAAAATAAAACCTGAGTATTTTATATGGTGTACCCCGGCTGGCGTGCCACTTGACGTTATTTTACTAGAGTTCCTTACTGTCATGTCATAAATATTCTTGTTTTTCATATGTGTGGTGGCTTGGACGTTTCAAAAAATAAGTGTGGAGAGCAAGTTTGAGGTGCATATACATGTCAAGCGTAGTAGGGTGGTCTCATATACCTCTGCTAAAGCTGCTGAGAATTTGCAGGTGTGGCAGAGGAAAGCTGGCGGTCCCAATGTCATAGCATCAATCTTTTTGGCTTATTTGCTGGCATAACAGGCTGTTGTACCCTCTTTTATAGCACAAGATTTTCTCATTGATTCTTTATTTTTTACTAGAGACTCAACCAATCGTTTTTTTTTTTTGGATTATGTCTCTTTCATCCATTAACACTTTTTAAAATATTTTTTAGACTATTTTACCTATTTTTTGGTGTACCCTGAGTATCCCACAGAACACCTAGAGTACTCGGTGTAGGCCAACATTATTGTGATAACTTTAGCTACAAAACTCCATATCGACACGTGGCATTTTTCTTTGCTCTTCTACTTTTCCCCCAAATAATAAATATTAAAGTTGTTTTTTTAATTTAAAAAATCTAAAAATTAGTATTTTTGACATGTGTACCGTTACAAATTATAAATGTTAAACAAATAATAAGTATCTTAAAGAACATAATAAGATAATATATTATTATAACATATATCATGTTCAATTGAATACAATCCTTTAATATTCTAAATTAATATATGTTAAATCAATTTTATTGTAGTTTATGATGTTTTTATATGAAAAATATTAAAAAATTACTAAAGTAAATAATGTTAATTTGAAAAAAATAAAAAGATAAAAGTAATGATAGTCCACCACTATATTATCACAAGTTATAGACATGAGTGATAACACTAATTATTAAATTAATTTAAGTATGGTTGAAAATAAAGTAATGAGATAGAGAGATTTGAGAGAATATCTATTAAAGATATCATTTAGATTTTTTAGACTAAACAAAAAGATAAAAAAAAAAAGTTGACTTAAATAATTTAATAACATAAAATTTTTATTAAATTTAAAAAATAATTATTTATTTTATTTAGCTTTTGTCAATGACGGGTTGGTACATCCATGAATTTCATTATAATATTATATACATTACGTCAAGCAGGATATTTTTAGAATCAGTAGCAGGCATCATGCGAGTGTGACGTGTGGGGTTCCGGTTGTGGGTATCATTTTCATGTGAAAGACTGCAAATATTCCTCATTGAATGGTGTAGCATCGGGATAATGAATTGGTCAAAAAGACAATTAGAATTAGGACTCCTCATCAAACAATCCAGTTAAGGGAAATCCACCTAAATAAGTAAGTATCTTAATATAGCATAGAACTTGTTTTCGAGTCATTATCATTTGTCACCTAGATAGGTAATTTAGAACATGCGTTTTTACAAGCCAGCTACTATATGGTCGATCGAACTACCGCGACTTTGAATACTATTCATCATTGTTGGTGAGAGATCAAAATTAGGCACATCGTGACTATTCATGATAAAAATTAATCATAATTGTATTTGCATAATAGGCATTATTGAATATGCATAATTTTTAAATGGAGTCGTCTGATTCATTGCACCTGAATTTGTAAACATAATTGGGTCAACTGATTGTGACACAAAACCAATTTGAAGATAAACCGTAAGATCTGTGACGTTTGGTATCATGCAAGTTTCCTAGGTCTACCTAATTAAACCTGAAAAAGTCTAGCTAATACCATTATAGCAACATAACGGTTGAACTCAATAATTTATGAATATTAAGTTTCAAGGCCACCAAGGATATAAAACAGTAAAATGATGAATAAAAATGACATTTGGCTAAAATTTTTAGGGGTTTGGATAAGTTTTAAAATATAAGAGGTTCTAAATATGTGTTTTATTTATTTTATTTTTTTTCCAAACAACAGAGGAGTTTGACTTACTCTTTCTCTCTTTATATATTCATCCCTATTATGCGGATGCCTTGTCAGCTACACCTAAGAATGTCAATACCCTTTGTATTTTATTAAAATCTAAAAAAACTTTTATAAACATCTTCCTTACATCAATCATAAATAACAAGTGAAGACAATTACATAGAAATACCAGGATACGTTCTACTACTAACTTTTTTTTTTTTTTTTCCGACCAAACAAACAAAAAAAAAAGGACAGCTAATTGAGTTACAATAGAATTACCACCCCTTGACTTGCCTATGCACATAATAATTAATACCAGCTATATGTAGGTCGTCACAACCCCGTTTTGTCGCCGGGCCGAATCTTGAAGAGGTCAAGACGGCTCTCCCCTAATCGCAGAGAGTACACAGCTTTCTTATATTCGCCCCAAGTGAACGGGATATATAGACTTGGCCTCTGAAGCGACACCGTTTCGGGCAATGAAGTGATCCACGCATCAAGTGGTGGTGCCCCAAAGTACACCATCGACATTCTTGAATTCGGTGAGTTCGTAATTGCCCTATGCCTCACGCTTCTAAATCTCCCGTTCGTCAAAACCTTTAATTCCCCAGCAGCATCAGAAACGTTTAATTATAAATTTATAATTGAAATGTATTAATTAATTTTTATTCGGGTATATTTAAAAAATAATACAATAAATGATGATTATGAATTATGATAGTTGCTGACCTGTAAGGCATCACCGACAAGGACGTAGAAGCCAGTGGGGTCCGGGGGAACTGGAACCCAAAGTCCTTCACTCAAACGGATTTGGAAGCCACCTACATTGTTAGATCTTAACAGGGTCAAGATCTGAGGGTCAGAGTGGTCTCCAAATCCTACGCGACTGTTGTGTGGGTCCCAATCCTTGACAGGTGGATAATGGTTCAGCCGGAGTATTGAATCACTATGGACGTCTCTGATGAGTCTGCTGAATACGAACCTGTCTCGGACCCCCAATCCCTCAGCCGCAAGATCAAGAATCTCACACGTTAAGCCTCGAACCGCGTGTACGTAATCATTCGCAGCGCGACTGCACAAAAAATAATAATAGAAAGCCGTATAAGCACTGTCTTCTATTTTCAGATATCCACTGCTAGTAATGTTTTGCTATAAATGGCAAAACAGGGTGACCTTTACTGCATCCCAGATCCTATTATAGACGCATAAAAGGCATCCACTTTTGATGGCTTTGAATTTATTCGTGATTTGAAGTAGAGTTCATGATTTCTTTACGACTATATCACCATGATCATAAAAATACAGCTTGTTCAGTTAGCAGGTGTCATACACATACAGACATACTCTATTTCAAGCAAGCAATGATGTGTATGTTACTGTCTGGGGTCAGAGTGCCAGGCAAAGTAGAGGATATCTGCTCTACGGGGTGCTCCAATTCACATTTTACAACCATATGCAGCTCAATTACAATACTATATCTATACAGTTCAGGAATTCAGAGATCGTGATCATTTTTTGGTAGCTGTAGCCTGTAGTTTAAACATGGTCAAAAAATATTATAATGCAGATTTTGAGCAAACCAAGCAGCATATACCGAATGACAATAATGCACGAGAACAAAGTGAGTGAGAGAGATATATATTGAATTATCTAAAAGGAAATTTTAATTTAAAGATTTAAACTCGGTTGAAACCAGGGGCGTTCTATAGATATATACTAATCTAACTCTTGATTGGAATTTCACGTGTGGCAATTCACTCAATTCATAACCGACCAAGCATCTTTTTTTAGCTTCAAATTTCAAAATGTTGTTCAATAAATAAGTAAATTAAATAAAAGATAATTAGCCTCCTGGTCCCTTTGACGATCAGATTGAACCAAATGGAGCCCATGAAAGAGTGGCGTCCAACCAATTTTAAGGGCCAGAATTTTTTAACAAAGAGGACAATCAAATCATTCTTTGTTTTTTCTTTTTTTGTAATACCATGAACCCGAATCCACGAAATCAGAACAATGACGGCAATAATAAAAAATTATAAAGTAAACCATTGAATTTAGTAAAATATAAAAGCAACTTGATTTTGAACTATATGTGATTTCCGTTTATATAATTCTTTTTTTTTTTTTTTTTGTTGATAAAAGAAGTCATCCACCTTGACCTTCTCATCGGCAAAATTATATTCCCTGGTATACTAGCTGGCCCCAAAGTGCCAAGAATATGAAGTTGTTGCAAGTGCTGTGTAATGAGCATTAAATATTTATAGACACTAGACAACGATCAAATTAAACACGCGACAAACTGAGCAAAAACCGCGGCAGCCTGTATCTCAGTTACGAAACAACATATCTCGTTGATTAGACATATCTCAGTTACCGAAACAACATATCTCGCTAATCTAATTTATCCATATGAATATTTCCCAGATATATATCTGTGCAATGCAAGAAAAATTAATGACGATATCAATCTAAAAAAAGAAAAGAAAAGAAAAGAAATTGTATGAGCATGACCAAGACGACATGAAAGAAAAAAGTACCTGAATTTTAAAGGATCATTTGAGATGGTTTTGGATCTTTCAGCAATGGAGGTAGGATTTGCATGAAGAAGAAGATACTCGAGTTCACCAGAATCACCATTGAAGCCGATGTTTCTGCTACCATAGCCCAAAGGACAAGCAGGGCCAGCTCTTTGTTTCTCCCTGACTGGTTTATCAAAAAAATCAACCCCTTCGTCTTCCAATCTCGATATTATCTCCCTAGGCACCCCGTGGTTTGTCACCTTAAAGAATCCGTACTCCTCGCATGCACTCACAATCTGCTTTATTAGCAACTCCTTATTTTCCAATGAAAGATCAATCGTAGGAACACCAACCGCCCTCGTTTTCTTGGTTCGTATTGCGGATGCAGAAGCCACAACCATTTTGATTTTTGATTTTGATGTTTCAATTTTTTACCAAGAAGCTGTGATTTCGGTTGGCTGCTTGGGGTTGTGTGTGTGTGTATGCATATATACTCACACGCACGCAAGTATGATGGGGGAGATATTATTTTTTAAAATTTTGTTCAAGGTAGGTCGGTTTTAATGGTTATTAAATTAAAATTAAAAGCATCGTGAATTTAGGAGACGTGGACTTTTAATATTATGGTACGTACTATTAGTATTATGTGACGAAGAAGGGGAGATAAAATGCGTAAAATTTTATGTCTATTTTTAATTGGACTCCGTGACCAACGCTTCTAAAAAGCGTGTGGTTATTGGTCAATTTTATTTTATCTAACGCATAATTTTGACCTTTTTATTTTTGATCTTAATATTCTAATTAGTACATAATTTGTACTTTACGCATAATGTTTGATTTAGTTTTCATTTTTCACCGCCTCAGGCTCCTCTCCTATGAACTCTTTGCCCTTTCTAGGAAATAGAATCCCCCTATTTTTTTTTCCTCCTTAGCTTCGTACATTATTGCATGTCGCTGCCTAGTGGATAATTCGTTTCATACCGTCGTTGATTGCTATTTTGGATAATGACACACTTATTATTATCATCATTATAATAGTAATCATGAGATTATTTGCTTGCTGATTAGCATTTAATTGGATACTAAAACTGAGCGGGAAAGAGAAAGATACTGTATGTACATGTGAAAAAGGCAAAAACTGGCCATACATGTTGCTTGCAAGTGTACTGTCGATGTCGGGCGTGACATTTACCAGCGGTGGCAATCGATTTAGAGGCCTGGTCTTATCTTTATTGCTGTTAATTATTTAGACCACTCAACTAGCTACTGTTTATATATATCGTACTCATGAACTGTGAGCAAATAGCGGAGACAAGTTACGCACAGAAGTAGTCAATGAACTTGATAGCTAGCTAAGAGCTAGATTCCTTGTGCGGACGACTTGTTTGGTAATCAGAAATATAAAAATATAGTATTAGGATTAATTTAAGAATTGTTTTGTTATAGTTGTTGTTGGAACACGGTTTATAAATTTTTTTTTTATATTTGAAACCAGTGTTGTCATTAAATTAAAAAGAGTTTGTTTTATAGGTTCTTGATTCACTAATCCAGGACAGGGGGGGGGGGGGGTCAGTGTAGGTGAACTGTTAAACCAACCATTGAAATGAGAGAATTTTCAGCCTTGTAATTTATTTTCAGATATGGCAAACCAATAACTACCAGCAGAAATTATGGGGGTGTAGACGCGGGCAGTACCAGGCACGAAATACATATATCACTGGCTGGCTGGCTGGCTTCCTTCCTTGCTTTGCGGATTCATTGTTTTTTGTATGCATGGATGCCGTCGAAATATATTGCATACAAAATTTCTCCTTTCTCTTTCTTGCCACCTCAGCTACAATTTTCTTTTTTTTTTGTTGTTTAGGATTCGATAATAATCACGATTTATGAAACATACGTAGAACTATGGATCCTACGGAGCACATAATCAATGAAACACGAGCTAGTTGGATCGCAGTGCAGTAATTAATATAGTTATAAAATAAAAATTTATAGCATTTGTGATAAATTTATGTTTTAAATAGTAATTCTAACAAAAATAATAAAAAAATTATATTTTTTTTAAACATACAAGTATGAGATGAAATCAATTAAACTTTCAAATCATATCATTAAGTATTTACTAAACACTTTATACTTTATTTAGTATTAGGATAAGGTGGATTAAAAGCCACAACTTCTATATAAAAAAGTTGACGCCATGGAAAACTTTAAAATAAAAAAGATATTATAATTTTTTCCGTCATGCAAGTAGGAGATAAAATCAACTCAAAAGTATTTATCAAATACTTAAAAGAATTACAATTATCTAACTATAATGCTAAACAAGGGCTCGGTACTCTATCTTAAAGTTTCAATTATCCAACCATAATAACAAATACTGCCTTGATCAATTGATTGAAGTACTAGAGCATTGTATGATTGTTTTTTTTTTTCCCCCAAGTTAAAAGCTACTTAAAAGGCTATATCCTCGTTTGGAAAATTTCTATCGGATGATTTCTCTTCTGCAAATTACCTGTCACGGGGGAAAAAAAAAAAATCTATGTTTCATTATCAGAAAGTACAGTTGGTCACCCAATTTAAGATAGCATGTAAGAACCAATTAATTTTAACCTCTTATTTTTATCCTGGAATAATAATATTATGTGATTCTTAATGGAAAAAAAGAAAGAAAACAAAAATAGAGAGGTGAGGAAATTCAAATGAATTATGGTCTCTTTATTTCTTTAGATTTAAATTTGATGGTCAGTTCAAAGATAAAAAAATCATAGAACGTAATAAAAACAAAGTAGATGATTAGATAGATATAAACAAAGACGTAGCAAATACAATCAATTAAATTAACCCCGCGATTGAAGGGCTGGCCTTCGCCTAAACAGGACCCTTAATTCAATGGCAAAGGCCGGCCGGAACGAGGCATCAGACGTTTATGGATTCTTATTGAAAGGATTTCCTTTCAAGTAATTAAAATTGGTTATTACAAAAGTAGCTGGAGGTGGGTTCTCTATTCTTCCTCGATTGCCACATGGCGTCCTCTCAACGCCCCAAGCCCTGCCCCGGCCGTGGATGCATACAGGTTTTGCCGACATACTTTTTTATTTATATATTTATTTAATTACTACTACAATCTGATCATGTCGCGTTTCAGTGATTTGTTAATTCTTTGTTACAGGCAATTATTGAATGTAGCTGCATATTATTAATATTGGTTGGTTTTTCGATTTTGTAACAGACACACATATAAAATTTTGCATACAAGTAAACGGAGGAAGTAAAATTACTTTAAGGTGATGTTTGGTTTTAAGAAAGGAGGGGCGTGGAGAAAAAAAAAATGAAATGGATAATAGTTAATTTTGCATATAAATAACAGACACATATATAAAGTGAAGGTCTGACAATAATTAATTTTTATTTATTTATTTTTATATTAAATAAATAAATAAGTTTATTTATTTTATTAAATTTTTTAAATCATTCATTAAATTTGATTAATATAAAATTATTTATAATATATAATGCACCATACGTATGTTAATTGTATATAATATATAAGTCATGTCCAATAAATGCAATTTTCTTATTAGCATACTAATGTGTTATGAATCCTGTGATTGGATATGGACCCCTCGACAAGAAGGAAAACTAATTACTAAATTAATTAGGCAAAATATACAGAAAGGTTGACGAGACTCTATTTATTATTTATATAGTACAATGTTTTAGATGCGCAGAGTAGAGCAGAAATATACTTAAGGATAATGTGGATTCTAGCTAATAAATTATTGGGAGGTTGCACTCATTATTGGAATAAAGAAACTTTATAACAAAGATTTATCCTTAGAGAAATTAATGATAACAAGTATGAGCAAAGTTATTAGTAATTAAAATTATCACAAAAGTTTTCAATAGTAACCACTCCACTACACGTTCAAATGCAAAATTAATTTGTTGGCGGACCTACACAGCTTACCATTAACTGTCAAGTAGTAGTGGGTGAGTTTGAACGTTTGATAGATATAATAGATGGCCAACCAGATAATGATTAATCATTATTATATTATTACGAGGATGTCAAGTAAATAAATAAATAAATAAACAAGTGCAGAAATATTGTTTCCGATTACAAAATAAATAAAATATGAAGATCTTGTGAGAAACGAAAATATAGAGTAATAATAAGAGATATTTTAATTTTTTTTTAATCTCATCAAATTTCATTATAAGTGATGTGTTAAATAGTGAGTGGTAATACATTTTTAAGTAAATTAATACTATTATCCTATTAATTGATTAATAAATGAGCTCATTGTTTGTTGACAGAAAATTAATGAAGCAAATCCTCTTCATTTGCAGGCAATTGGAAAGAAGAAACTTTGGGCAGTTGACAATTGTTTTCAAGTTGTCAAGATTCTAGCTGTAGGTTGGATGATTTTTTTTTTTTTTTTTATTTGGGCAGTGATAATGATGCCAATGTGACGATAATGACAGTTGGAGGGAACTGATAATGACAAATGAATGCCAGGATAATGCAACTGCGCCTTTGCTTGTGTTGCCGCTGGGTTTGTGCAGACCAGACCAGAGGGAATAAATTAAAGTTTTCCAGGTTTTTTTTTTTTTTTTTTCTAAAGGCAGCATAACTGCATAATGAGGTAAGCAATGATCTAAACTTAAATTGAATCATCCATTTATTCTTTTTTTTTTTGAAGTTATTGTATGTATCATGTAATTTAAACCAGAAAAACAAAAAGGTTATTGTATTGATGTGTGTGGAATTTTCCTGTTTTGAAGGATAATTTGACTAATTACTGTACAATCTCAGATCACTTATTTAATAATATATGACTGAGAACTACCAATAACTAAGGCATTAAACTTTGATCCGCCATCTGGGTTTTGCCTAGTTTGTATAATTTGATTTAATTATATATTTTAATACCAATATTCATTGCAGCTCCTTTAGAACAAAAAGGAGGTGTCAATAAAGAACAAAAACTATCAGACAACAGCAAAAATTCTTTGCTGAAATAAATGAAATGTATAATGGCACAATAATAATAATAATAATAATAATAGCAGAATAACACCTACAGCAACAAATTTGCATCTTTCTGTTAAAAAAAAAAAAAAACGGACATATAACACCCCAACAAATGCATGAAAACATCGATCATCTTGTATTTTTATTACTAGATGGGATATATATACAGGCCACGAATAATCAACAGCAAACCATCAAATTATGGAATCAAATCGGACATAATTAACATTATGTCGCTATATTATAACATAAACTAAACCCAGCATTACGTACATAAAATAATAAGACTTATCAATCCCGAAATTTCATCATGTGTCTTGGACCCTTGCCGTTGTGCCCTTGTCACCAAAATTTTCGACGACCCTCAAGTCGGCAAAACAAAACTCTTTCACTCGTAAAAATTTTGTCGGGGACATTTTGTTTGGAACTTCTTGCCAGAAAAAGGACAGGGAAAGTTGAAGAACAGAATTTATGTCGCGTAAGATTCTGATGCGGACAATTGGACTGCTTGCATAACAGCGAGCTAACGACTTTTGTAATCGACCAAATGGATTGACAAGCAGGTGTTGGTATTATCAGACTCCATTAAAGTTGCTAACAAAACAAGCAGTAGATTAATCGATACACATTGACAAATGGGAAAGGGACAGAGAGAAAGAAGTCGCGATTCACAAAACCCCAAACCGTCACTGTCCTGCAAGCGGTCTCCAATCTGTCAATGAAATGGGCTTCGCTAGATTTGTTTACCTTAGGGCCCGCCCCTTTAGGTCTGATTTCTGGGGAGTGTGGTAAAGCCCGCTCGTCTGCCCAGCAACTGTTTTGTATTTGTGACTATTGGCGCCCCCCCCCCCCCTTCTGAAACTCTCTTGCAACCCCTCTTCTTTAATTACCCTATTAAAATAAAGTAAAAATAACATAATTTCGCACAAAACCTGACAAAGGTAACCTTTATCAAGCCTACTCCCAAATTCAGATTTAATGTTTCATCTTTTTCATCATTACAATTAAACATAATAAAAAAAAATTGTTTCCAAATAATAATGAAGAATAATATTATTTCTAGACCCATAGAGATTGATACCAAAAATACTGCCGGCTTACTCCTCATCTCCGTTTTTGTGTTTTCTTCTTTTTATCAACCGTTTTGGAGCCCGATTCCACAACTGGTAATTATATATTTTATATTTTTCACATCAATAACACTTTTCAACAATGCTTATTATTTTTCAGGGTCCGGCTTGAATTCAGCGGTTTGATCCACGTGGATGAATAGATTCAATGAGATCCAACGGCTGAGTGCAACGATGATACCGTATCACTGTTGCACCGTAACTTTCTCTTATTTTTCAAACCTACTTTGTCAATGATTAAAATATTTGTATTTAGTATTATTTTACATTAACATGCAGCTGAGTAATACGGAGAAGAACGAAGGAAATATGATAAAACACACTACCACCTTTATTTGCATATTATGGTAATTTCATTTTTTTTTTGTTTAAAAAGGAAAGATTATTTTATATATCAATTTTTTTTCAAAGCCATATGTGTACATATAAAAAAAAAAAAAACTTTTGAAAGGAGGGAATTATAGGTATCCGTCAAAAAAGATTTTTTTACTTTATATTTTTTTAAGGAAAAGGAGAACAAACAAAAGTGATTCAAATGAACTAAAAAAAAATAAAGAATGAATTTCTCGTCTTGCTGAAATCACCGCTCCCACGAAACTCAAATTTCCCAAATATAAACCCTAACTGAAGCCTAACTGAACGAATACGATCAATTTTTGAACCCAAAGCAATCCATGAAAGATACAGTATAACGAAACCCAAAAATTTGGGGAAATTGGACATGGACGCCAAAGACATCCTGGGAATTCCGAAGACTCAGCTGCCAACAACACAAGAAAAGAAATCGCGGCCCCAGAAAGAACCACAAAGAAAACCCGATGGCATTTCTCGCGAGGTAATTTATACTCTTCTCGTATGATCAATTATACGCAACGTACAGCCACGTGGTTGCTGATGTTGCTACTCTCCTGAATTTGGTGTTGATTGTAGGTTTATGCGCTTACTGGTGGTTTGGCACCGCTTATGCCATCAATTGACGTATCTCAGTTGAAGAAACGACCGCCTTCCGATGAGAAGGTTTATTTTCTTAGTATCAACTTTTTGCATTTTGGAATGGTCAATGATGTCTTGAATTGCTGCAATTTGTATAATCTAAAAGAATCGATCCCATGCATTCAGATTACTTGGCAGTGGCTTCCTTTCACGAATTCTGCACGAAAAGATAACTTGCAGCTCTACCATTGGGTAGGTTTCGGTAATTTTTGGAAGTGCTTTCATGAACTGGGTAAGCGGTCATCTTTAATGTGGGGTGTTGTTTATAACATTTTTTTAAAAAAAATTTTTTGGTGTTTCGCATGCTTTTCAGGTCAGAGTTGTGAATGGGGTCCCACCTACGGGTGACTACTCTTTTGCCAAGTATAACAAGGTATTGCAATTTTCTCTCTTATTTGCTTTGTTTCTTTAATTTTATTTCCATGGCTGAATCTATTTATTTGTTTGGTATGTCTGCAGTCTGTTGATGTTGTCAAATACACTGATGAGGAGTATGAGAAGTATTTAACTGATCCTGTAGGTATCAACTCAATATTGAATCTTGTTTATTATCAAAATCTATGACAACCAGTGCCTATAAGTTTGAAGAGGAAATGTCTATTGCTTTTCATTTTTTGATATTATGCCAATAATATTTGGTTAATTATTTTTTGTTCCATGTCTTTTTTAGATGTGGACCAAAGAGGAGACAGATCAATTGTTTGAGTTGTGTGAAAGGTTTGATCTCCGCTTCATTGTTATAGCTGACAGGTTTCCATCATCTCGGACTGTGGAGGAATTGAAGGATCGTTACTATGGTGGTAATTTATCTTTTTGTTGACTGTCATTGGTTGCTTGCTGTTTATATGGCTTTCCCCTTTTTATTTTTTATTTTATATCAAACCATAGTTTGATTGAATTCCAAATTTGTTCAGTGTATTGTAGACATTGTATGAACTCATCTTCAGGGACTTTTCTGATTACTATTGATGATTATAATACCTTTTATTGTGCAGTATCCCGAGCTATTCTGATCGCTAGGGCTCCATCTCCTGCCGATGTTTCAGGCCATCCTCTTGTTAAGGTGAATGTTACACTGTTATAATTTTGAGGTATTAAAATAAAGAAGAAAATAAATTTTTTTCTAGCTTGCAAATTATGTTTAGTGGGTTATTACTGATAATTTGTTTTCAAAGTTTGCTATATAGTTTCATTATTAATTTGTATTTTTTCACATTTCCCAATGTAGGATCCCTACAATGTTTCACAGGAGGTAGAACGGAAGCGTGCACTGTCTATGGTACTCTCTCAGACAAAACATCAAGAGCGTAAAGATGCTGAGGTTTTTATTTTACTTGACAGTCTCTTTAGTAACTCAGTAACATCACTGTTTCTGGCAAAGATGTGAATTCAGACTGGTCAATAAGTTATCTGCAATTTATTTTCTCAGGTTTTGGCTGAAGCAAAAAGGATAACTGATTCACGGATAGCATCACGGGTAGGTGTTGGAAATGAATTGTTGTTATGCTTCTTTCCTATAATGATTCACGTTTGCAACTGAAAAGGCAGATTTGTATTATTTCAAGCAGAGATGAGAATCATATTCTTGGGGTGAAATTTTGACCGAAAAAATCTAAGAAAAGTCAAATAAATTGTTTATAATTGGTGTTTTTCCCTTTTTTTTTTTGGGTTTGTGATCATCATATTTTGATTGATTTCTAAACTGTTTACATTCTGCCTATGGGAACATTTATGTTTAGTTTTTGTCTAAGGGTTGATCAATAGTTTTCTGCTTTTCCAGGCTGCTGAAGAGCCTGAGATGCCTGTTGCATCTCATGTGGGTTCAGAAAGTACAGACAGGGCTGTTGTTCTGGGTGATACTGTATCACCTTCATCCAATATTCAGCTTCCCTCAGCAACAGTTGTACCTTCGACTTCAATAATTGCTGATAGTGCCTCTACTCTTGCTTCTCTGCGAATGGTATGCTGAACGATTGTTTCCTATTTATGTCCTGTCTCACCCGCTCCACACTGTAACACCACCGCCCCAACCACACCAACCCCCCCCCTTCTTCAGTTAAAAATATGGTTAATGGAAGAACTAACTTTTAATTACTTGTTTTGTTTACCTTGTGGTTCTGTCATTTTCACATTGAAGGTTTGAATAGAGGTTATCACTAATTTCATTGGCTGTTTGGAACCCTGTTTTTTTTCGTTTGTAAAGTTTTATCTCCACTATCCCAGGCCTTGAATGACTTATCTAATGATTGAACATATTTGCAGCTTCGGGTTTATTTGAGGACTTATGCACTTGAGCAGATGGTGCAAGCTGCAAGCTCATCTGCTGGACTTCGAACCATCAAGCGAGTTGAGCAAGCCTTACAAGAGCTTGGGGTTTGTTCCTTCCTGAACTGTGAATGTCGTGCATACACTCATTTTTATTGTCACGTGATTTATCATTCAGTGATGTTATTTCTATAATTAGCAATATAAGATAGTGTTATTCTACTACTTTCTAGTATTCTTCTCTGGAAAGTATGATATATGAAGAAGCTTTAGCCCTTAAGCTTCTTAACATTTTTCTCCTACTATGTATGGGCAATGATAGTTTTACGTTGAGATAAATTTCAGATTCTCATAAAAATTCGAAGCACATGCCTTTTGCCTGTATGCTTGTTTCATGATGAGAGATGGATTTTTTTTTTTTGTTTTAAATAGTTACATTGGACCCCACCGCACCCCCCCAAGTTAAACATATCCCCTTCTTCTTGAAACCTTGACCTCTTGGTTCCACTGCAAGAGTTCAACCAACTGAGCCATCCCTTGGGAATATAGGCATTATTAGATTGCCATATTAAGCATGTGCTTCACTAGAATGTAGGCATTTTACTTAAGGGTGTAACTATCGTACTAAATTCTCATGAAGCAAATCTTGAACTTGATTGTAGTTTTTTTGTGACTTTGATTGTGAATATTGCTAGGTTCTCGTCAGGAAGTTCAAGATTTTATGATGAGCATGTCTAATTAAAATTGTGATAATTGGCCTTTGGTAATATTCCTTATGGTTAGTGATTTCAAATTTGCTGAATATGCTTCAATCATGGACAGTATTTTGTGAATATTCTGCATTGTTGAGTATAAGCTCATGTTACATCTTTTACAGGTCAATTTGAAACCAAAAGTTCCAACCAAAGCTGTTTGTGCGGAGCATCTTGAATTAAGAAAGGAAATTTTGACTTTGCTAAATCTTCAAAAGCAGGTACAGCATATCTAAGATTAATTTTCTAGATTAAATTTTTGTAAGACAAACTGATCACAACATCTGTATATTCTAGTGGCGTTTGTTTTTTTATTTGAAGTTTGAATAGGTCTGAATGCATATATATGAACAACATGTTTGTTTTTCTTTTTTAAATATTTGATATAGTTTTTGGTTGTTTGGTTTTTTAAAAGAAAACATCTGAAATATGATAACCTCATAAATATTAATAATATTTATATTCATTTGTTAAATACATGACAAGTGATAAATAAATTGTTTGATTAGTTAAAAAATTTTAGAATGTGTACCTTCACAAAGCATTAAAATAAAAAATATATTTAATACATATATTTTTCACATTAATATATGATATTTTAATGTTATTTTTAGTATATTATATGATTTTTTTTCTTGTTAATTATGATTTTAATGTTATTTTTAGCATTAAAAATAAAAAAATATATTTAATACATATATTTTTCACATTAATATATGATATTTTAATGTTATTTTTAGTATATTATATGATTTTTTTTCTTGTTAATTATGTAAGCCAACCAAGAGTTCTTTAATCATTTGAATTAAAATTAATGTATTAAATAAAATTCAAAATTCATTATAAAAATAGTAATTGTAAATACAAAGAGATAGACCTATTATAAAATACACTCACATAAAATCTTATTGTGTATAAAATTCTCATCCACAATTAAGAAAAAAAATAATGATAGTTAAATATGCACAAAACAAAGAAAAGGGATAAAAAAAAAATAATAAATGGATAATTTATATAATAGAAAAGAAATATATTTAACAGGGTTATTAATAAGATAGACTATTAAAGTTCCATTTAGATGTTTTGTCATTCAGATAAAAATCAAAATATTTAACTTTGTCCATTCAGACCTAAACATCTGATAATCAGATATAAGTTATTGAAAACAAACAAATTAAAAAATCTAAATGTTTGAAAATAATTAAAATTTGAACTTCAGAGAAAAAAACGAACAACCCCTTTGTCTAGTTTCAATTTTGTACTATCCTATTATCCTGGGAATGATGATTGATATTATATCTTTCATTTATAGTTGAGCTTATATTTCATCAAATACTTCTTTTTGTACATATAAGTTTATGTTCGCTCTAGTGTCTTCATCAGTGTCAAGCAATACAAATGTTTTTGTAGTTTCCTCCTGAGCCTGAAATCTGACACTACTGGGTGTTGGGAGACATTTGGTTGATGGTTACCATGTTGTGAGTCATGTCTGATACTTGAATGTAACTCGGGGGGTACTGTTTATGGTAATGCATCTCGCAAGTGCTGCTGTATTCAAATGACAGTCAGCATTATTAGCAACTAAATTGTCTTTCTTAATATGGTGATATTAACCAATTACTATCTCCATTTTGGTTCTTTGGGTTACACATAACAGGCAAATGTGTACCAACTTTGAATAAAAGACGCTAATGCCAGTTCTTAAGAGCTTGTTAGGAAATAATGACATGACGATGTTTCCCTTCGTGTATTGATCTTGACATGTGTAAACTTGCTTCATTTAGCTGCAATATAAGGAGGCAGAAGGTTCATCTTATCGTGATGGTTCATACATAGATATGCCAGGCACCCCGAAGGTTGGTCTTCTTATTTTTGAATTTTTTTTTTTACAATGTCTTGTTTTTGTTATTTTGGCTTTTGTAATATAAGCTTTGCTGTCCTAATATTCAAAATTCTGAGTGATTTTGTAACGTTCACAGCGGTCACAACGTGCTGGAGATCAGGATCGGACATTTGTTCCTGAATCCATAAATTTTGGAGGTAAAATACTAATTGATCTCAATGTTTGGCTCTTTTCTTCGATATATTCATTGTACGAGTCTATAAAATGTATAAGCTGTCTGTTATTGGTAAATTCAAAATTTCATTTGGATTTCAGGGGAAAGGGTTGGCAAGAGGGACCAGAAACGCAAGGTAATATTGTTGTTGTGTATGGTTACGCTATCATGTATATACTTTATTTCTACTTCTTTCCTCAAACTTCTTGTGGAATTAATATCTTCTTCCTTTAATATGTGAATCTGAAGGGACCTGGAAGGTTGTCAGAGGCTCCATCATCGCCTGCTCACAAAAGGCCAAGAAAGAAGGCCTCAGATTTATAAATTTTTGGAGGTGAATTGTTGTATAAAGTTCACTGTGCTTGAAGTTGGGAAGTATGATCTAAAGGGGACCTTAGTTTTGAGGTACACCAGAACAATTATGCTCTCCAATCAGTGGAGACTCTATTAAAGGTCCCAAATGATGTTGTTGTTGGAGGCATGTTGAAAAATCCGAAAAGGTGATTATGTAGTTGTATTTATTAGAATCATATATTTTCATCATTCTTTTTTCTTTTTTCGAATTAGTTAAATTTGATCTTACTTTGTATCTGAAAGGTGCAGTGCTACGTATTGTAGGCTTTTAGCAAAGACTCAAAATATCACGCAGGCAATGATACTAAGAGAAAAAGAAAAAATGAGGAGAGAAACCACTTGAAGAAAAAGGATTAAAAAAAATAAAAATGGTGGAGAAAATCCTACCATGAGATAATTATCACATGACTATTCGAGTTTTAGATCTTATTTAAAATCGAGGATGTGTAATTTTTAAATTATAATTGTTTTAAAAAAATTGTAATTATAAAATAAAAAATTAATATGTAATAAATATAATTTTTAAATAATAAATTTAATAAAATAATTAAAGATATAATAAAATTTTTATCATAAAAATAAAAAATTATATCAATATAATTTTAAGTTACAATAATTAATATTTATTAAATATTTTAATGCCCAAATTTTCCTAATTTCAATCTCAAGTAAGTAGGCTTGGCAAAATGCGGGTTCGGTCTGAGTTTTGAGTTTTGGTGTTGTCTGAGATTGGACTGGATGAGTGAAACGCAAGACCATACCTGGGTTAAAATCCAATTTTTTCGGGTGCAGGTTGGGCTCAAGCTAGCACCCCCCAGGCTTGGGTTCGGGTTTTTGATCCGGGTTTCTAAGCCTTGCTTGTGATAACTCAATTTTTTCTTTCGTTTCTCTAACAATGCAAATTTTAAAAAAAGAAAATACTCATTCAATCTCAAATTTTAAAAAAGAAAATAGTCAAATACAAATATATAACATATTAACAATGCAAATTTTACACATAATAAATAAAAATTGTTTCAATTTATTTTTTAATACCTAAATTCATCTAATTTTTAACCTAAACTCATTCAATCTATATAAAAAAAAAATTAAATTCAACAACACAATAATCACACAATAAATCTAAATAACATTCAATATATCATAAATTCATAATTATATAGATATTAATTTATTAAGAAACCGAATTTGAATTCCGGGTTTTTGGTATTGAGCCCGGACCCGAAAATGTCCGAGGGTTGAAAATTTCAAACCCGATTCTAGTTTTTTGTGTACCGGACCGGATTGCCCCGGTCCGGTCCCGGCGGGCTTTTTTGACCCCCCACCGAAGTAAGGCTTTATTTTGGGGTAACAGTATCTGCTTATGGGTTGAGACCGTTGAATGAAATTTTGCTACGTGTCCCACCTAAGACTTATTATAATAACTTTGTAGGACCCCATGATAACAAACTTGTGCCGTCTAGATTAGATGATGGATGGTCCTTCGAACTCCAGGTCCAAAAACTGAAAATGCACTGCCAACTGAAACTACGGACGTTTCGGAAAAAATGAAGAAAGCAGATGACCTCCTTCTAACTTGGCAGTTGACAAAGAGAGGAGAAGAAGATGCACGCCGTCGCCCTTGTTGCCGTGAGCGGCTCTCGCTTTCTTGCCAGTCCCAGTCCCAGTCCCACTCTCTTTCTTCATACAAATGCAAATGCAAAAAGCAGAAATTATAGCTCTAGACCTTTTTGCAGATGCTGTCTAAGGAGGAAGCAGAACAGGCAAAGTCTCAGCAAAACTTGGCCATCCATTTCACTCGCACTATTTAGTGCAGGCTTCTTTCTGGGTCCCGTTATTGATGGACTTCATTCTAGGGTTAATCTTGTGGTATACGAAAATGGGTCAATCAACGTTGGTCCACTTCACACAAACATCTGGGTACTGTTTTCCACAGTTCATTTAGCTCATGCTTTGTTGATATAGTTGAAGTTACTGAATATGCAGACTGTTTAAGTTGTTGGCAGGTTCCTCCTCTGCTTGGATTGTTTTATTGCACTGTTGGGTTGCTGCAACTCTTCTTGGATGACACTGACAGTGACAGGGCCTCCTCGGAGTCGGAGGTTCCTGATGACGGGAGCCTTCAGAAGACAGTTTTTGCTCTTACGTGAGTATAATTATTATTATTTTTCAATCATTTTTCGGGTTTCTAGTGACTAGTACCTTATCTACCTAATGACAGAACATATCTAAGCCAATTACTAGTACCTTATCTACCTTTCTAGTGGCAATTTCTCTTTTCATTTCCAATATGTATCAACAAAGCTAATTACATTAACACTAATCATTCATATATTATATCACTGTTGATCTACTTATACATTTTTCTATAATGCAGAACACTCCTTCTATTCATAGAATTAAGTGCTGAACTGTATAAAGCTGGAGTTGGAGACAACATTGAGGCCTACATATTATTTGCAGTAGCAGAGCTTATATGGTTTTCCCTGGATAGGACTTGGCTCGGGTTTACCTGGCATCTATTATAGGCCTAGTCTGTCCACTGGCTGAGATTCCCATAATGAAGTACGCATGCCTAATTTCGTAAAAGCTTATAAGAAAAGCAAATGATTCAAATCAATTTTAGGCTTTGACTGATCTGTCTCCGATTCTTTCTTTTCAGGCTTTTTCACCTTTGGTATTACCCAAAAGCAAACATTGAAATCCTTGGCCAGGTAATGTATTGCAATGCCATAGTAAAAAGCTAAATTGGTTAAATTTTTTTTGATTCCAACTAAAGATTTGTTTTCACATTGTACGCAGGGATTGGTCACCTGGACAATCACTTGCTACTTTGTGTACACACCGTTTCTCATTAACTTATCACGCTGGCTGAGATCAATCGTAGTTGCTGCGGAATCAGAGGGCAAATCTACATAGGTGATGTGTTAAGAATTTGTCAAAAGTTTCAAACCAGAGTTTTCAAGAACAGCAAGGGAAAGCCTTGGAAGCGCAGATCATAGGCTTAAATGAACCATTTGGAATTCACAAACTTCATTTATATAACAATCTAGAAACAGATTTTCTGATATACATTGTTTTATCTATTACTACTTCAACCTAATTCACAGATGCTACACATCTTTTTAACATTGGCATTAATTTGCGCCAATAAGGAGTCTGATTCCTATCTTCAATCCTTGGAAAGCCTTTCAAGTTGTTCTGTTATCTCAACAAGATGAATTCTACCAAAAACCAAGTAACTAATAAGCCAAAAATAACAACTTTATCCAAACAACTCTTGCAGACAAGATAATTTAGAAATACATATTAGTTATTCAGCGAATGTTTTCAAGGTTCAACATTCTCAACCGGAGGAGTGAGACACCATGAATACAAGAAGTATACGCATGTCAATAAATCAGCCACAAACCCAAAACTCATTGTAAACAAGTGATCTTGAACCTCATAAAATGTACAACAGATTGTTTTTACTTTTGAGTCTATGCTACTAAGAGCAACCTAGTCAGTGAAGACAACATTCTCAATATCTGGGAACTTCTCTTTGATGGCTGCTCTAATGCCCGCTGCAATGGAATCAGGCCCCACATACTTTACAATGCAATCCCCACTCTCAACAGATAACACTTCCACACTTCCACCATAATTCTTAATGGCAGGTCTCAGTATATCAAGGTGACCATTTACTGCCTGCATTCACAAAACATGCAGAACGCTCAAGTCTCACAAAGGAACTGCAGAAGTGTAGTAATATCTTTTTATCACTTATCAGACATAAAAGTAGAGCACTCACCTCAACTGTGGTCTCTCTTACTTCTTCATCATACACTTGGCGGATATCCTTGATTGCATCTCCAAATTTTTCCTTCAATACTCTCTCAATTCCCATCGACATGGTTGTTGTTGAGCTCGGGCAGCTGCCACATGCTCCTGTTGATCAATCTAACATCAGCAAAATCTCTGTTTGGATAATGATTAAAGACTTTATCTATTCATTCTTAAAATCCATCAAGTCCCTTTTTTCCACTCCTATCACCACTTTATAAAAAGCTGCAGCCCTCAAATTGTTATACAGAGAGTTTGAAATGGTGATCTCCAGAGACAATCAGAAGCTAGACAAGGTAATTCTATGCCCCCTAATATGGTCCATCTATTGGTAAAAGAAACAGATTGTTTCTTCCTTTCCCTTGCCCATAAAAGAGCAACAGAAGTTAAACAAGATCTTTTAAATTCAGTGCACCAGCCTTTCAAGCTTTTACATTGATCGGACTGGTTTCCTTTGTACTTAAACTTAACTCCCACTACACCAAATGCTTATCACAAATGTGGTGCCTCACCCCTTAGAGCTAGGTTTTGGGGTTGAGAGAGGACTATGGCTGCCTAACATGCACAAGCAAGCTTCACAAAATCCACCATAATAACTTTGTTTCATAGAAATATACTACTAATCCACAAGATATTTCACTCAATTCCAACACCAAAAAAATAAGTTTTCTCTAATAACTCCAAATAAAAAAAAAAAAACGAATGATTTTAGATGTCTTGAATTCTCGGTAGAATGCTAATAACAACTATATTCTTCATTCAATGCAAACGCAGAGGCAAACAAGTTCAAAAATTTCATTGAGTTTATTCACCTTGGAGCTTGACAGAGACGACGCCGTCTTCAACGGAAACAACGTCGATGTTTCCTCCATCGGCGATTAAATAAGGCCGCACGTCTTCGAGAACAAGGTCGACGTTTTTAGCCGTGAGGTCGAATTGGTGGGCGGAGTAGAGGCCAGGTGATGAGCCAGCGGGCGCGGTTGGGTTCGAAGCTCGTATCGCTGTTTCATGCGATCCGCTTTTTCGCAAGACTGAATTTTTTGGTTTAATTGATATGAACTGTAAGCGTTCGTTGAACTTTGTTGGGAATTGGCTTTTTGAAGAGATCGTCGGCGTCTTTGATATTCTGGTAGCCGCTGTTAGGCTCAGACACGCCATTCTTTTGCGGCTTTTCTGATCTTTTTTTTTTTCCCAAAAAGGCTGTTTAAAAACAAATCTTGGATATATATTCTCTGAACATTCTTATTTATTTATTTATTTTATATGATACTTTTTAAATTATAGGATTATTTTTTAAATCGTATAATTTTATAATTTATTAAAAATTAGTTCGCTTAAATTACACGAATTTAGAGTGTGTTTATATTTTAAAAAATATGAACACATGAGAATAATTTTTTATATCATATAAAATTTAATGAAAACACTAAATAAAAAATATAAATTTTAATACATTAATTTTTTTAAAAAAATGTATTCTCACCTTTCATATAGGATTATTTCTATGCGGGATTTTTTTTTTTTGTGGTCATTGTTTTGGGCCCACAGATTCGCGGGATATTTATTGTGCCCCTCAACTTAATTACTGATAGATATTAGATACCTGGAAAACAATTAATCTCATTAATACACTAATAAATAACAATTAATCTCATAAACAGCAGCAAGTCACAATTGTTTTCCAAGGATTGAAGTGGTTAGCTTATCACACACATCATTAAAAATTTCAAAACACGTATAATTATTTTAAATATTGTTTTGATTTTTCAGGATTCAGGTTTTAGAAAGCAGATTATATTTTTATCCACAACACCTCAAAAAATAATGGTCGTTAATTTACAGAAATTGAAAAGCTGCATTGACTTTCAAAATTTAAGAATATATCATCATCACTGATTAAAAAATATAATTTATTTAAACAATCAAAATTATTGAATGAACAACTTAAAAAATTAAAATTCAATTCCCCAAAAAAAAAAAAAAACCCCTTCCATGTCCATCCCGCCAAAATCCGTATTAAGAAACCATTAAAAAAAGAAAAGGAAAAAGAAAAGAAAGTATACAAATTATCGATTATCGATTAAAGCTGTTAAAACTTTACCGGGTTTCGCCCGCTGAGTAAAAAGGAAACAAAAATTAAAATAAAAATAGAGCACGGAGAGAAAAACCCTAGGGTTTTCAGCAAGTTAAGGGACAAATCCAAAATGGTGTCCTCGGACACCGAATCTCAAATTCAATTCAGTAAAGGCACGGAAGTCGAAGTGACAAGTGATGAGGAGGGATTTCGAGGCGCATGGTACCTGGCCACTATTCTCGAGTCACCTCCCAAATCGGCTTCAAAGAAGCGCAAGAAAGCTCTGATTGAGTACAAGTACTTGGTCACTGAAGACGGGTCGAGTCCACTAACTGAGTACATAGACCCGGCTTATATTAGGCCTTTGCCACCTCAACAAGAGGGCGGTGAGGACGTGTTTGAGTTAAACGAAGTCGTCGAGGCCAATTATCGAGATGGGTGGTGGACTGGCACTGTGAGGAAGGTTTTGGATAACGGGAAATTTAGGGTTTGTTTTGATAACCCGCCTGACGTAATTGATTTTGAGGCCATAGATTTGAGAGTGCATTATCAGTGGGTTAATGGCAAGTGGGCCCGACCCGAAAAGGAGGTTTGTAGCTGCTCTGGATTTGTTTTAGGCGTTCTTGAAAATCCAAATTTTTTTATTTTTTTTAATTTTTTTCAAGAAATAAATTCTTTGGTTTGTAAAATATGAGCTAAAGTAGTTGTCTTGGTGGGTTTTATCGCGTAGGTTTTTGTGTTTTTCTAACTAGTTCTGGTGCATGCTGGTATTTTTACAAAATGTGAACCATATAGGGTTTTTTCCTTGTATTAGGAGGCAAAATCTCAGCTTACCAATGTTGTTTTGTACTTTTATTCGAGTTTGTGATTTTTCTGGTATGCATAGGTGTGAAAGCGGCATGGGAGATGGCTGGAACCATTGCATGTTGCTTTGCATCTAAAGGAAAGAGCTTGATGCTCAAAACTCTGTTTCATTCTTGTGAGATGCTGGTGTCCAGCCTCCGTGCAAGAAATAATCACCATGGTTCACTTATGTTACCTTGTTGATTCTCTGTTTGCACTCATGCATAGTTTGATCTGTTTGGAGTCTATTAGTATTCATTGTATGCATATGTATTCCCAATTAATGGATATATACCAAGTTAGTTGCAAAACAGAAAGATATTGTGATTCTTTCGTGGATGCTGAAATATGCTATTAGTGCATGATCCTGGAGGTTTACCTGAATCCTTTGTTAGTTACTGCACTATCTAACTGTCACTTTGCGACATTTTCATGTTCGATATTTTTCTTTTGTAAAATTTTGTTACCATGCTATTTGCTATTAGTCCATGAGCCCAGAGGTTTACCTGAATCCTTTGTTAGTTACTGCACTATCTAACTGTCACTTTGCGACATTTTCATGTTCGGTATTTTTCTTTTGTAAAATTTTGCTACCATGCTATTTTCTACTTTCACTTCCCCAAGCTGTAGTTGAATATGATCTGCCTATATTATTGGTAGCGTTATATTCAAACATGCTGCAGTTGACTTTGGTTCTGTAGTAGTGATATTCTTTTTTAATTTCATTTCTTAAAGCAATCAAC